>CM038795.1:204454774-204579151 GCA_021764765.1 Vicia sativa | reverse complement strand
AAATGATTAGTATTTTCTTCAACCTATTCAAGTTCCTTCCTCGATGGCTGTAAGACAATGACTTCCGAAGACCCGAGGAGTAAACACTTTATTTGTTCTCTTGTCTTGTGCGAGGTACAGGTAAATATCTAGCTGGAATTTCTTTGAAATATTTATGATTTTCAAAAAATAAAAATGGAATTTTCAAACTTTTAAAATAGTTTCAAACATATTTTTGTCGTGAGTGATCCGAACGGGATTATTGAGTTGGATTTTGAAAATAAGTAACCTTGTGAACGTCTTAAATTGGTATGTCACTATTAGATGAGAATTCATGGATGGATGAAATGAGAAAGATGAATCTCGTGAAGAAGAAGAAATAATGCAAGATCTTCTTTTCATTGTGTTTAGTCGTACTGACCTTATATAATAACATAGGTTAATTACAATTTTCCTAACTAACTATCTTCACATCCTAACAACCTTCCTATAGTTAGTATAAGTAACTCTAACTCGAGATTATTCTAATACCTCCTCAGTCATTGGGAATGTAGAGTAGTGACTTTGAGTTTGAAACAAAATCCAGCAAACAAGGTTGCAGGGTGGATTAGTGAGCATTAGGGATGTTTAAAATTGAATCGACCTAATAGAAAATCGTTAATCAAATTCAATCAAATCAAAATAGAAAGAAATCGCATTTGGTTCAAATTTGATTGGGTCATTTTATGAACCACACATTTTGATTTGGTTTGTAGATTGTGTTTTGCAAACCAAACCAAAACGTAATAATTCAAACTTCACTTAACTCATTTTCAACCAAACTCAAACCCATTTTGCCTTAATCATACGATTACAAACGATTTTCTTCCTCGCACTTATGCTATAGTTTCGATCTTCTCTAATCTCTTTAAAAGTATTGTGTCTTCTTCTCATTGCTATTGATTAAACCAACTTTCGACTTTTGTATATCAAATAGAATTACTTTCTGAAGGAGATCAATGCAAAGCTGAATGTAATTTTATATATGAATCAATACTTAGCATCAAGGAGGTCTCAAAATTGGTATAATCAAAGCGATCATTTCTAGGAAGCTCCAACCAAGGGAAAAACATCTAAGAGAGCCTTATTATCGACAAGACTATTGATCATAGGGGTATATCACATGAAAATCCTATAGACTAGGGAAATCGTCCTAAGATTCAATCAACTTGGGTCACATTTCAAAGAACCCATCATCGTGGACATGTCTTTCAAAGGGTCTTTCTTTAATCAAGTTCATGTCACAATATGGTAGGGCTTAATTTCCCCTTTCGGTAACTTCTCAAGGCCCTGATGATCAGGGGCGAATTTCCAAGATTCAAATGTTGGTTGCAATTTATACCAAGCTCATCTTACAAGCGTAGGATCCGGTTCCATGTTACAACTTCAAGGAGGAACAATGTGAAAATTATCAGCATCAGTAGCTTAAGTGACTATACTTTTGAACTATGATTGTAGGTTAAAACAATGAAATTTGGTGTATTATTTTCAATCAAGGTAGAGATTGTTAAGGTTAGCTGAAAATATGCATGTTGAAGAAGTCTCACATCGCTTAGTTTTGTAAAGGATCAATGAATCCTAGGTATATAAAGGTTTTAATTTCCTCATTTAAAAATACATCAGTCAAAAGCATTTTTAGCTTGTATTCGACTTATTTTTTCTCTTATGTTGTTGTGTTAGAGTATTATGAGATGTAGTTAAATATTTGCTTTGAGAGATATGAGTGTACTGAGGGGCCTACGGTGGTTAAGGGTAAATTATGCGTTACTACAATTTTCACATATTATAATTCTCTGATTGTCATTTTACAATTGTCAGGGGAGGTTTTCTTCTGATTCTTGAATTTTCGCGTTATGTACTTGTTTTGTGATTGTTCTTTATTTTCTTTGTTGGTTTTTTCCCAACTCCTAGAGTACAAAACAAAACAAATAGGGTGAAAGCATGTTTCAGCCATGGTAGTTCATGAGAGAGCAACAATGGAAAACTATGATATGTTGAGGAATCTAGAACTAGAAGCAGCTTATGTTGTTGAAGTTTGAATGTTGTCAAGAAGGATCATTTTTAACCTCTCTCATTAATCAACACCCTATTTATACAAAACAAAACAAAACAAGATGTTTCATCCATGTCAGTTCATCCATTAATGCAGTGCACACCATGCAATAGTAGCTTGATTGTAGTGTTGAAAATGCAGTGTTTTATGAGAAATATGGGAATAAGGGATGTTCAAATGCTCAAATGGAGATAACAATAGAAATAATGGAAGAGACAAAGAATTAAGAAAAAGATAAATGTTGTTTTTCTCTTTTATTAGTGCGTGCTTTGACAACTTTAATTCAGTCGATTCCATAAGAGCTAATTGATCCCACGAATTAATCATAGCTGGACAATATTCTCGAATGCTCGATCATTCTATCAAGAGCTTTAATATCACTTGCTAGCTGATATCATTATTCAAAATTAGTCTGATAATACAAAACGTCCCAAGTGGTTCAAAACCTCCTTAGCAATATTATATTTTAATTGTTTCATACATATTGGCTAAGAAACAAAATTATTGTTCCGAGTAAGGATATTTGATTCACTAACATCTGATGTATCTAATACTTACGTAAATTTTGCTTCATCTTTATTATCAGTGAATTTAACAGAGATTTCACGTAACTAACTTCACATCTTTTTTCTTTCAAAATTATTTTTATTCCACAGTTCCGATAAAAGTATCTTTTTCATTCAATTATACAATAATAGATGAAAGAGAATCATCTTTATCATTGATCATTGCAACAAATCATAACACAATCCAGTATGGCAATCATATCTTACTAACAAACACATAATAGTATAACAAATTTCATTTACGATTGTAGAGGTTGAATAATAGTTGTCATCAAACATCTAAGAACCTAAAAAAATAATTATATCAAGCCTACAGATTTTGTATCAATGAATTATGTAAAATATTTAATTATATTTGTTTAACCTGTCATTTTAAAAAATAGCCTAGTAATACTTGAACATTACCTAGGCTAAATAATAGACTTGTGTTGGGTCTGTGGCGTGTGAAGTAATTCCACTTTTTATTGACAAAGTCAGTCAATGAAGACCTTTCTAGAGGGGCAATGTCACTCGTCAATGAGTCAACAACGTAAATGAAGTGTTAGAAATTTATCAAAAAAATTAACAAGATCACACAAATACAAAATTTTAAAGAAATTATACAACTTTTTAACTGGCCAAAATCTCAATAAAAGCTCGTCCACTTCTAAAGCTTCAATATTCCAACACTTTTGTACAATGTCTTCGTTTCTTTCTTCTCTCCTTCTCATTTTCATTTTCACTTTCACCTCTCAACTCACCATAGCAAAATCATTCCTATCCATATGTGATAACAACAAAGGAAACTACACAAACAACAGCATCTACCACACAAACCTCAAAACCCTTTTATCAACTCTCACTTCCAACACACAAATCACCTACGGTTTCTACAACTCCTCGTATGGCAAAAACACTGACAAAGTAAACGCCATTGGACTATGTAGAGGAGATATCAAACCCAATGATTGTCAAAGTTGTCTCAAAAATTCAACTGATCTTCTAACACAAACTTGTCAAAACCAAAAAGAAGCAATTGGTTGGTACTATGATGAGATATGCATGCTGCGTTACTCAAACCGTTCAATACTTGGTCTCAATGAAACAAGACCTGCTTATGTTGAATGGAATATGAAAAACGCAACAAATGAAGATGAGTTTAATAAAAAGGTAAAAAATTTGTTGGATGGTTTGAGAAACAAAGCTTCATCAGGGGACAGTAACCTTAAATATGCTGTTGGAAGTGATATGTTAGGTGTGAATAATAATGAAACATTATATGGTCTTGTTCAATGCACACCTGATTTGTCTAAAACATCTTGTGATGATTGTTTGGTTCAATCTATCAAAGAAGTTCCAAATTGTTGTAACAATAAGATAGGGGGTAGAGTTGTTAGACCTAGTTGTTATTTGAGATATGAAACCAATTCACTCTTCTACCAAACCACATCATCACAATCACCATCACCATCACCATCACCATCACCATCACCATCACCATCTTCATCTCCGTCGTCATCACCACCATCCTCGCCATCACCGTCACCGGTGGCACCAGTGCCATCAGTCTCAGCTCCTCCTCCGTTTGCACAAAACAATACATCACCTCAACCCCAAGGTATTTATCATATTAAACTTCATGAGTTATAGAAAACTTGTAGAGGTAGTAGTATATATGTTTAAAAGTGTACAAATTCAAGTTCTTGGAGTGTGTTTTCAGTATATCTTTGATGCATTTAATGTCTTACAATAGGTATTAATTGTGTTTTTTTTTTCAGATAAGGGCAATACGTCAAGAAATGTTGTTCCTATAATCCCGTTGATGTTATTTTTATTGTGTTCAGTGTTATATTCTTTCTGATGATAAAAAATACGTACGATGCTATTTGATTAAGAACAAGGTAAGCTAAGAAAATAATTTGAGTGTAGTATGTATTTGCATATTGAAGAAAAGTCAAGGAAATAATTTGAATAGTTTGTTGGTGCAATAAATTGAGACAAACGATCTTATATCTAGACATTTATAGTGAGGACTTTTATAGTGAAAGTGTTACGGATTTAGAAATTGTTGGTCTGTTTTTCTTTTTTCTTTTTTCTTTTTTGGGTTTACACTATCGATATAGTACGGTTTGGAGGTAAGTGGTCTGGTTTTTTTTAGAGTATTTACATTTTGTTTTCATTTTAACTTCTCTATTCTTCGTTTAACTAATAAGATAAATTTAGATCTTAGTATTTCAAATCTTGATTTTAATAGACATTTTTTATTAATTATTATATAATTAATATATGTTTTTTTAACTCAATAAATATTATAATATATAGGAAACCTAAAATTCGATACTATTCTTTTTTATAACAAAATCAATCATCTTAAAATTATGTTTATTATTCTAAGAGACACAACATTGATAAGTGTTAACAATTAAACTCTTTATAAAGATAGTTAAATAAGTTTTGATCCCTATAAAATTGCTTTCATTTTTAGTCCATCCCCGCTTTAGGCAACGGTTTTACAAAAAATCATTGTCAAAGTCATTAAAACTACAAAATTCAAGAGGGACTAAAAATGAAACTACAATATTTTTAGGGACCAAAAACTTATTTAAACCTAAAAGATAATGTTTATATGATGTATGAAAATCAAAAAGACAAAACTTAGGAACAATTCTCTAGGCATAGTTCTTATTTTGTTCCAATAGAAATATGACAAGTTTATAATTTCCTCTTACACATATGTAAATTACTCCGACTTTCATGCAAATTGCTCCTATTTTCACTGCTTAAATGATGTTTAAGTATACTTGTCATATTTTATTGGAACAAAGTAAGAACCACACCTAGAGAATTGTACATAAGTTTTGTCCAAATTAAAAGTGTCAAAGGTAAAGGTAAATGATGTGAAAACATTTAATTGTCGAACATATTTTTTATGTTTGACTATTTTACTTAAAGTGGCTTTGAGGCTTGCCTCTCCCTCAATAAAATCTGAAATCCTCATTCCTACCAGTGAAGAAATATTAATCAATTCCATACATGAATGTTTTCCTCCTACCCCACTCATACACTAAGATTTTGGTGATCGAAGTGTTGTTCTTCCTTCTTGTGGGTCATTCAAAAAATTCACATGTGCCTTTTTCTTCACATATACTTCGATCCATCGAAATATATTAAATATGACACCCCTAACAATGTTATATCAATATTTGAAACATGGAAGCTTCCTACAATTAATTGTGTGTGTGTTTTATGTGAATATGGTGTTAGAAAACAAACTAGAGCGGGTTGAATAGACTTTTTAAATCAAAATCAGCCAATTCTTCAAATGAGAATAACCAGAGGTTTTTCAAGTTTGTGTGCGGAAGTTTATAGAGCGAAAATGTCAAATTATACTCACTTGACAATTATTTGTGTAACAACTCAAATCACTTTACAAATATCGCAATGTCTATACAATTGAATTAATTGAATAAGTTAAGAAGTGTAGTTAAGCAATTAATCAACAAGCGAATTCTAAAGGCAGTATGTTTCTCAGATTTTAATCACCACTAAAGCTCTTGTTATGTCTTCAATTTCAGCAAAACTTAAGCTTGTCATATAAATCACTATGACCAAATTTAAACCTGAACATGCATGTTCTATGAAATTTAAATTCAAGAGTAAAGGATAGAGAGATGAGACTAGGATTTAACTTTTGAGATGACACGTGAGGATGACATAGTCAAACCACTATAAATCTTAGTGTCATCTCTAGCCTTTACTCTTGAATTTAAATTTTGTAGAACATGCATGCTTAGATTTAAATTTATGTCATCCCTCAATCAATTATCAATCACTCATAATCAAGATATGAAATTGAAATTGAGGTTAAATATTAAAGAATTTCTAATGCAAGGGTTTCAAAAGAGGTAATTGATTTTTCACAGAAATACACTCATGAATATGAAAATCTTCACAAATCATTAGGAAAATATTTTTTGCAAAACTGTTGACAAAACATTTTATATGTGCTTGAGATTAAGCATAAAAAGACTAAAAAAAGTTAGTTAGATTCTAACCGAAAAAGGTTCAGTTACAAGTCAAGTGAGCAAGTGAAGTGGAATAAATGAAACTTATATTTTTGAACATTTTCAATTGATTTAAGTCAAGCACAAAGTGTGATTCGAATCATGTACCTCGTGATTCAAATCAAATTTTATTTGAATCAAAGCAAACTGGTAATCCTGAAAAAATGCAAAAAAAAAAATGTCTGATTTGAATCATGTTGAAAGTTTGATTCGAATCAAACTGAGCAGAAGATCAAGAAGGGTGTGTTTCGAATCATGTTAAAAATTTGATTAGAATCAGTTACTAAAAAAATCCTGGAAAGAGTCTGTCCAATTTGATTCGAATCAAAAAAGTATGTTTAATTCTTATGATTCGAATCAAACATGTAAAATCCCAATTTTTCAAGTTTTCAAAAGGCTTTTGAGATTCTACCTTGTACTTTATTCAAATAAAAAATACATAATATTCTTATTCCACCAAATCATGCAAATGACTAAGAACCTCATTATCAAGTTCGAATAACCAATTATTTATGCATGCTAAAAAAATTACGAATTGATTTCAAACTTGATTGACTGTGTGCAATTTATGAGGGAGACTCGATAAAAGATACTAAATGAAAGTGATAAGAAAAATAAGAAAATAACTATATTGGGGGTGTTCCCCTACATATGATAAGGACATGTTGATAGAAGTTTCAAGTATCATAGAAACTTTTCTGCAGTTCCAACAATTATAAAGAAATAAAAAACAATGTCGAGGACATAATGGAGGAGGTTTCAAATGAATAAAAAAGTAGAAAAGAAGGCTACTAAATCAAGTATCAACATACCAAATACAAATCATGATAATGATCAAGCTAAGAGGCCATTCGGAAGGCATATTTTTTTCCCCATGCTAGTAAAGGCGAAAGGAAAGGCAAAAGAGGAATCCCCACTCCAGGATGACGAGATGGTGATAGATAATTTTGATTCAGGGTCAAAGGATGACTTTAACGTGATATGCAATGTATTTTTAGTACTTTTGATGAATATGATTGTGTTACAAAGGTAACAGAGCCTGTGAATTATGACGAAGAGAAGATGGTGAAACATAAGTCGATATGTTATTTCGTAATGAATAATAGTTGTATATAGAACATAATGATTTCTTCGTAAGGCATGACGAGGGAATTAAGAGTCATTTGAAGAATTTTTTCATAATGGCTAAAGTAAAAAATATTAGAGTGAATAAACTACTGATTGATAGAGGTGCTTTGGTTAACCTAATGTCTCATTTCCTGTTGAAGAGGATTGGAAAGTATGAAACATATCTAAGGACACACAACATGGTATTATCGAATTATGAAGACAAGATTGTGCATACCCTAGGTGTGATTCTGTTAGAACATAGTTTGGTTCTAATCATATCTTAGATTTTTTATGATAACAAGTGAAATAAATTTTGTATAACAGATATGATACTCTGATGTATATTGTTTTCATTTCAGATAAGAGTTCTCACTCAAGCATTCAAGAATATAGAAATATCAAAATTATGTTGAGCAAACAAGTATTAGAAGTTCTAATGAAGAATGGAACTTCTGGTCACGCACGCTGAAAGCAACTTCTGAAGGAAGCATGCTAAGCGCAACCTCTGATAGAAGCACCAAAGAGTGTTCTGATTAAAAGATGTTTTGAACAAGGCTTACAGAAGATCATGAAGTATCGGTACGTCATCTTCTAAAACAAAGTCTCCTACAGTAACGTTACCCTACTAAGCTAAGACGACTGAAGTACTCGAGTGGTTCAACTTTCTAGGCACTTGGAGAAAACAAAGCACGTGAAATTAAACATGCTTAATTACCCTTTCCAATAACCAAGACACGCAAACGTTGCAAAAAAAAAATTCTATAAGCTCTATATAGTGCAACACTCAAAAAAGCAAATAAACAATTCATTCTGAGAGAACTTATGCTGGAAAAATCAAAATCATTATCCTGATAAGTTTATTTCTAAGTTCTTAAGCTAAAATACCTTGTGTAAAAATCACTTTTGTGATAAAGATTTTTAGAAGCAATTATATACACTTTGTCTAGAATTTCTTGAGTAATTGTTCCTTGAGAGACCAGTTGGGTCAGATTTCTCAAGAGGGCTGGGACTAGTTGAGTCTTAGAGGTGTTAGTCACTTGCAATTGACTTGTGAATTATTGTTAGTCACAACAGTTGGTTGTGCAGTTGTAATCTTTTGATTATAGTGGATTAAGTCCTCGTTGAGAGAGGCGAAATCACCTTGATGGGTGGATGGAGTAGTTTGAGTTTCAAACGAACCGGATAAAAATCCTTATGTGTTTAGTGTGTTCTTAAGTAAAAGAAAAATTTAAAAGGGAAAAAATTATTCAACCCCCCCCCCTCTAAGTGTTTTCTAAGCCTTCAGATTCAGGTCAACTTAACAGTATGGTCGATAACCAGACCCACTATTTTTATGGTTATAGCTTCGAGGGCAAGTTAAAATTTACTCTTAAGTATAGAATGGATCTATGACATATGAGAAGTGTCATAATCACTTCACTAGAGAATTGCAATATGGCAAAATGATGGAATTGTTGAAAATATAGAGGTCGATCAAGGCTATTTTATGGCAGAGGTGAATCATGTCGACATAAAAAATTTCGACAAAAACCTAGCCAACATTCCACCTTATTCTCCTGTAGGGTTTTGCATATGTGCCTTTATACTCTCTCAAGTTTCATTCCACCCATGGATTTATAAGATATTATTGGGAACGAGAGCATATACACCATCCGATCGACTAGACGGGTAACGACAACGACGATGATGTCGAGTTCGATGCTTTGGAGTGAAGTTTAGCTTATGTCGAAAATAGATTAAAAGAAGCTTTAGAGCCCAAATACAACACATGGTTGTCAAACACAATGGGATAGAAATATTTGATGTGGGAATAATCTTTGACCCATAACCACCAAATAAGCCGCAACTTGCGGCATGTAAAACGATGGCTTAGAAGGATCTTGTCGCATCGACGGTGAAGATGCAAGATTCCTTTGAAGAAATTGACTTGGGTGAAGGGACAATTAAAAGATTGACATACATTTGTGCCAACATCGACCCAAGTTTGAGAATATAGTAATTAAATTACCTCTAGAATATAAATATTTATGTACTTGGGATTAAAACAAATGCCCGATTTAAGTAGAGGTTTGGTAAAGCTAAAGTTCTGATAAAGCCCGGTAAGAAGACGTAAAGCAATTCACACCATAAATTATGTCGAAAATTAAAGAGGATATCAAAAGACTCCTAAAATTCAGGTTCATTAGGATGACAAGGTAAGTCGAATGTCATAGACTTCAGATATCTAAATGTTTTGACCCCAAAAGACGAATATCAATGTCTGTCGCTGAAATGTTCGTAGACTCAACAACGCGTTTAGAGTGTCTTAGTATGCTTGATAATTACTCTGGTTATAACCAAATATTTATTGCAAATAAGGATGTGCTAAAAAGGAAATTTTATGTCCAAGAGCTTTGGACACTTATGAATGGGTGGTGATTTCGTTTGGCTTAAAGAATGTCGACGCAACCTACCAAAGGGTAATGAATTTGATTTTTCATGATCATATAAAAACGTTTAAGCAAGTATACATTAATGATATAGTCATTAAATTTGTGTCGAGAAATGGTCATATTGACCATCTTTGCCAATCGTTCGAAAGAATGAAAAAATACATGCTAAAATGAATCCTCTTAAGTGTGCTTTTTTTGTTTAGGAAGGAAAATTCCTTGGTTTCTTCGTTCACAAAAGGGCATTGAAATAAAGTAGAATATGACCAAATCCACAGTGGAGACTCGACCTAATTCGACCAAAAAGAGTTGTAATCTTTATTGGGAAAGATCAACTTTTTGAGGAGGTTTGTTTCGAACCTTAGCTGCAGGACAAAAGCATCTTCACCATTACTCTTGAAGTAAGAAGGGTTCAAATGGAAAAAAGAACATCAAATGGATTTTGACGAAATAAAGGAGTACTTGATGCACCCTTCGATGTTATCTCCACCAGTTAGAAATAAGTGCATGAGATTGTATATTTTTGCTTCTGACTCGACCTTAGGAAGTATGTTTGAACAAGAGGACGATAATAACGTCGAAAAAGCGATTTATTACCTCAGTCGAAACTTGAATGATGCATAAATCAGGGGTTACATTTCATGTATGTATAGAGGTACAAAATTTCACACAAATTCTACAAACTCAAAGTATCCAATTTTGAGAAAGAAAATAATTATTTGAAAATGTATGAACTTGCGTTCCATTTTTGAATTAAGTTTCTTACTTTTCATTGTCATTTACTGCATTAAAGTTCTTTCATAGTCTTCTTATTTTGACTTGGACGTCAAATATGTTTCCAAACTTATAATTTTTGCACAATTTGTCCTGAGATCTTTACGAGTTTATTCCCTTAAGTAAAATCAAAATTTGTCTTTGTTTACTGAATTTCCATGTAAACACCCCTGGCGTAAATTAAAAAGGATGGTGGTTGAAACCTTGCAGTTCTTACTGGCGGAGAATTGGTGTATCAACCTCATGGCCAAATCTTGATAGCTCGTTACGAATTGATTTTGCATGCCCATGTACCAGCTTAGAGCGGCCTCATTTAGTGTTCTTGCCATCAACATGCAGTTCAGTGAGTCATTAGCCCTAATGATTTCCATACGGGTGTTAACAGTTAGGACATGCTCCTGGGGGTCATGTTTTCCTTCGAATGTAGATAGTTAATGGGGCTTAAAATTATCAAGAACCTCATTGTTCCAAATTTCCTATGATAATGTTGTGTATCGATAGTGTCATATGGATCGTCATCCTCTGGCTGGGGATGGTGCTGGTTTTGTAGAAATTCATGGACAATTCTACAACTGCATGTTATGTTGATGCAGTAGCTCTACATCGGCGACCAGTTCTTCCTTGGCTTGGGATTCCTAATACTTATTGCTAGCTCTGGTCTTGGAGCGTCGCTTCGCAATTTTGTGTGGTCTATGAGAGTTTTACCATGCCTCGCGGTGGACACCAACTATTCTTAAAGAGCAATATTTAATAACCTCCTTGAAGCAAGTTAGGAGAATTTGCCCTAGTAATGAGTTTTTGATCGAATGATTGCTTGCTTATCACATTTTCGAGAGTGGTCATTTATAATGCCTATTATCAACAAAAGAATAATGATGCATTCAAGGCCATAACAATCGTTGTTCCCTTGTCGCCTGGGGAGCAATCATGGTTATTGAATTTTATTGATGTGGGTGTTTTCCGCATAGTCGGGCTACTTGATAAACAATCTCAATTCGAGCAACTTGGTAGGTGATCTGGGTTCGAGCATCTTGATAGGCAATACGGGCTAAACATCGCGAATGTACATTTTCAAAATTCCAAAAAAAAAAAAAAAAAAAGTTTATCTTCCATAAGTTTACAAATAGGGAGATGATCTTATATAAACATAAAAATGAAATAATAGTACATACTAGTTGACAACATTGCAACGATAAACCCCCAAAGTTAATAACACAATCATCTTATCTAATCAATTAAAAAGTCATTAAATTAAAAACTTGCCCTCTTCAAAGAAGTAATAGTAATAGAAGAACCCAGAGGAGAATTCCCAACTTGAATCTCAAAAGAATCATACCTAAGAAAAATCTCAACAACCAAAAGCCTAGAAATCAATGTAACAAAATCTTTCCCCGCACATTGCTTATCACCCAAACCCGGAGACGCCGTTTCAGGTCCATTAGACCAAAGCACATGCTTCAACAATTTCTCTCCATCACCAACAAACCTATCCGCAACAAACTCTTCAGCTCTATCAAAATCCTATGATCCTTCGTAGCAAAAGGTTGATAGCCTAACAACAATTCACCTTTCTTCACAAGATAACCATTCTCATGATTCTCAATCACCATGTCCTTCTTGGCTCTTCCGAATTGCAACGGAACCGGTGGATCAATTCGAAAAGCCTCATAAACAACTGACTTCATCAATGGCATATTCTCCATGGCAGCCATAGTAATCTCTCCACCAGCAGATCTAACCGCTTCTCTAATCTCTTTTGCCAACTTCATATGTAAACTCACACCACTTCTTCCGATCCACTTCATCACGTTGGGAAAAAACAACTTCATTCCGCCAAACGAATTAAAGCACGTTGCGAATAATAGATTATGACAAGCTTCATCTCTGGAAACACCCAAACGCTCCGCTTCGTCGAGAGCGAATCCCGACGAAGCGTAGAAGAAATCATAAAGTCTCTGATAATCTTTCTTGATGAGACGAGAAGGTAAACGGAAATTGTGAATTATGGAATCTTCTAGAATTTTAGGTAAACCGAGTTTTAATACTGGTCCTAACTGAAATAAAACCCACTTCTGAACCATTTTGGGACCATCTAAACCGAGTGGAGTATCAACCGGGTTCGAACCGTGTAAAGAGCGAGCTAAGAAATTAAACGCGGCTTGATCATTAGCGTCGGCGAAACTGGCTTTACCAGTTTTAGCAAGTTCGTTTTCCAACGAAGTGAAAAGGTCTTTGTAAGAAGAACGAAACTCGGGGATGACGTGGCGGATGCGAGATTTAAGGAGAAAGAACATGAGTTGTTTGAGTTGGTTGTGTTTGGGTTCGGAGGGGTCGAGGTAGGACAAAACTCTGTAACCGCCGGTGAGGTCTGTGGAGGGTCTGTAGGTTCCGGTGAAGACATCGGTTTTGTCGATTTTCGTACCGTCGAAGAGGACGGGGAAGCTTTTAGCGTCGAGTAAAACGACGACGTTGGGGTTCTGAGCTATGAGAGGACCTGGTGGGATGTTTGTTCGGAAGATGGTGGAGTTGTATTTTTGGATTCTGGATTTGAAGTATTCGTCGCGGCCTTGGTTGTAGAAATAGTCGAGACGGTCTTTGTAGGGTGTGATGAAAGGGATGCCGTAGTCGCCGGGGATTTTACGGATCGGGAGTTTGGTGGGTTGTTGTGGCGGTGGTGTGACGGAGAGGGAAGGTGGTTTTTCTGAAATGGAGGATCTGATGGGAGGGAGGAAGGTGGAGGAACGGTGAGAAGAGGATGAGGTGGAGGATTTTGATTGGTGTTGGAGGAGAAGATAGGGAGATGAGAGTAGAAGAAGAAGAAGCAGCCATGCTTGGTGGGTAGTTGAGTTGGTGAGTGATTGAGTAATGGTGTTATTTATAGAATATTATATTGAATGATTTTAATGGAGTTGTGACTGATGAAATAAACTTAAAGGCAGTCAAAAAAAAATTTATATTCTTTTGTGATTAGAAAAATCTACACAAAATAACTTTGTATTTTGAGTTACGATGATATCTATAGAATATTATATTGAATAATTTGAATGAAGTTGAAACTATTCATCAGGTAGTGTGTTTTATTTTGACCTGACAAAAAAAGTGGAAAAGAAGTAGTGAAATATTGTGAGTTTAGTTTGTTGTGTTTCACGTAAGTTGTTGTTGTTCCTTATGGTCTAGTAGTACGTACACACTGTCACGCGGTGGATGTTATCTCGTTTTAGACCAACAAGTAGTAAAATTTATGAAAGTTATTTTTGTACTAAAAATAAGTTGGATTCTTTGTTTCTTTCTGTTTTGATCAATTGTAGATTTTTATATTTATTACTCCGTGTTTATGTCTATACAACTCTTTGATACTCTTTTTACGAATGTCAAATTTTGATTTTGTAGATTTTTTGTATAAAAAGAATAGGCAGCTTATTGTATTGTGTGAATTTAGATTTGAAGTTAAACGCAAGTATGCTTTGGTATAGAGTGTTTGTAAAAATATTTAAGTCAATAATGTATAAAATTAAAGATGTTTAGAGTTAGAAAAATGTGTATTTTGATGTAATATTTTTATTGATTTTTAATAGAAAATCTGTAGATTTTAAGGATCCGATTACAAGAGGACAAATGTCTGAAGATTGTTTATGGTGTGATCCAAAAATTATACTCCAATGATTTGTTATGATATAATTTTTTTTTAATAGCAACTCTAAAAATTGAAAGTTTCTTCTTCATGTATGATATCTTGATGATGGGATCATTGTAGGAGATTTAGAGGAAGTGATTAAAGAGCTTCAAATTATTCGAAAGGCGGGTTAAAGATTGGGCTTTGAACTGAATATTTACAAGACTGTGATCTTTTGATTTTAGTGTGATGATAGTAAACATCATGGAGCGTTGTGACTCCTATGACACCTATAAAAAGCGTTTTTCTACCCTTTGGCACAATATAGGGAAATGTACAATTATAGTGAGAAAAACTTAAAGAGTCAAATGTAGCGGTTTTTAGGATTCACTATTCTAAGAATTTGAAGACTTTCGAAAGGTATCTAAGGTAACTTAAAAACGCTTTTGAATATTTAGAGTTTGTTTCGTTCAATGAAAAAAGTCGGTAAAAATGTGAAAAAATCTCTCATTGACTTTGATTTGGGGTTAGGGTATCAGGTGGTGTTGAGGCCATTCTGTGTACTTCAAATATGGTGTTGAGAAAGCAACATGGAGATGGTTTGTTTGGATATGTTCATATAAGATTTCTCCAATGCTTTCAACATGTTCAAGCGATCAACACTACTAAAATAGGAGTTCAATCTCATTGTGGGTTGAATTTCTTTAAGGTTGGTGAAGCGATGCAAAAAATACTCGAGCGCATTGCACGCCCAAATATAAACAAAGAAGTCTCCATCGATCTTGATTTGTTCCAAAAGAAACCGAAAAATATCGAATAAAAGCCATAAAGGAAAAGAAATGGTCATCGCAGCCAAAAGAGGGTTCGTGAGTCGGTTATACAAGGGAAATATATTAGCACTCTTCACATTCAACATACTCGATAGAAACCATTTAGTTAATGTGTGTTAGAGTGTTAGCGTTATAGTTTGTACTCTTCTAATTATTCGAGAAAAAGAGAGAAATATGGGGTTTTTGTTTTTTAGTTTATTGGGCTCGCCAAGACTTCGCATCTTGTGCCTACGTATTCCCTTAGTGCAATAAGCAAGTCATAGCTTCATAGTTCATCTAAAAAAGCATAGATTTGTAGGTTTATTTTTATGAGAATGGTGTGTTAGACATTTCAAACGTTTCAACTTTGACTTGTTTTTTCGTCGGAGAGGCTAAGCCTTTATATTTGTTTCGTGTTGAAATGGCTAAGGCACATTCATTTTGAAAAGGTTTATCGGAATATCGTACAAGGAAGAAAAAACAAGTTTAATCAGTTGAAGTTGTTTTTATGTGGGTGATAATTGTTGGACCACATGTCTAGACAACAAACTATCCAAATACTAGAAATTGGAGGAATAAAAAGTGCTCAACCAATCGTCTTTCTTCCCAAAAGTTTATCTTGTTTAAAAAATTATGTGAAACTAGGTTCACTTATTAGGGTTTTTGTGCATGGAAAACGATTCTTAGACAATAGGTCTTACAACCAACAACCTAAATACTCAAAGTTGAAGGAGAAAGTGGTGTTCATCAACCAACCTTTTTAACATCCAATTTTATTATGAAAATGTTTTGAAAATACAACTCGACATTGGACCGAGGTTTGAAGATGTTGATTACAAAAGGAATTTAAGCGGATAACGAGAAAGGTTAATGGCGATGCAAAAGCATTCGACTTACAAGTTGGGTATGATCGATATATGGATCGAGTATGCTTAAGGTTTGGTTGATGGTGATGCAAAAACAATCGACTTACAATTTAGGGTGTGGCTCGATATATGTATCGAGTATGTTTTAGGCTTACTTTTATTTTTATATGCAATATTAACAAATAAGTAAAAACAAAATAAAACAATAAAATTATTACAAGTCCATGGGAATGGGGTACATTTTTCCAAATGGGAATGAAATAAAGCAATTATAATATAAGATCATTAACAAGTACACAAATGAATTAAATCATTTAATCGATTAATTAAAAGTCAATTGAATTAATTAATTGAGCTAATTAAATTAATTAGAAAAAATAATCAATTTTAATCAACCTAATCAACTAACTAAAGAGAAATTTAATTAAACGGTCAGGCGCTCATTGTAAGAAAGTCCAAGAGTAAGCTGAGAAGAAACTCGTTGTAAGATAGCCTAAGAAAAAGTTATGAGAAACTCATTATAAGAAAATCCGAGAGAAAGCTAATGAGTGTGTGCCAAATAAAAAACATTGCAAAAAAAACCAAGATTAAGCCAAGTGAGGTTGACGACGATGCTAAAAACAACCTACTTACAAAGGTGTTGAAATGGACTTGACATTGAATAAAAAATTATTTTATTTTTAGAAATGATTTTGATATTATGTTTGAAGATTAAAAATTGGATATCCATCATGAAAATAAATATAACATATGAGAAATTGCACAAGTAATTAAACCACTCAAATACAAAATATTAAATTCAAACAAGCTACACAAAATAAGTAAACAATTAAGTAAGCTAAATAAAATTATTTAACAAAATTAATTAAAATATTAATTAATTTACTTGAATAAAACTATTTAACTTAGTTAATAATCCAATAAAACTATTACAAGAAAAAATATAGCATAAAAGCAATAAAGAAAATTATAAAAAAAAACAAAAAAAGAAAGGAAAATGGGCTTAAACATGAAGCAAATAGGGTGGTGCACTGAGCAACTGGGTGGAGGTCCAATGTACTTTTGGTCAAGTTGACCTTAGGGGGAGATCTAGGGTGTTGGATCTAGTGGTCAACCAAATTGACCTGGATATGAGGGCTAAGAAACGGAGGCGCATGGTAAAGATAGAAGTGTTTACATGTGATCAAGGGAGGCCACGTCTAGGATAGTGTGTTGATAAGTGGCGCTGGTGACCACTTGCCAACACCAGACTTAACAAACAACAAACACAAACAATTTAAACAATGAAATTCAGATCAAGTAAACCTTCTTAAAGAATGAGAGAACAAAAGAAATGATTAAAAATGAAGTACCAAGGATGAAGGCTACTTGCTTTGAATATGGAAAAAGGAGGAATTTTAAAAGTGAAGGCTCTACACTTTAAAAGAAGAATAAACTCAAGAGCAAGAAGGATAAAAGGCTTAAAAAAGCATGTATAGCATGAGATGACAATGAAATAAGTTTATCTCCAGATAAAGATTATGCAAATAAGGCATTAATTGAATCACATCATCCAAGTGATGAAGAATATGAGGTTAATGATTATAAAGTTGATGATAGACCTTCATATGATGAATTATAAAATTCTTTTCATGAATTGCATGCATAATTTTTTAAACTTTCTAGACAATGCCCAAAACAAAAACAAAATTATTTCTAATCTAGAAAGTGTGGCTAATGACCCAAAAATGGAATTAGAAAATGTCAAATATTTTACATGCAATAATTGTTAAGATCATGAATCCCAAATTATTGAATTAAACCAGGTAATCAAAAAATATGAAAAGAATCAAATTGGTTTAGAAAATGTGTTAATTTGTCAAAGATATTCAAGTAATAAATATGGACTTTGATTTTCTAATTTTGATATACTTAGTACAAGGCAAATTATCTTTGTAAAGACTACTAGCAAAATAAACATTAAGTAATCAAAAAAAAATTATGTTGTAAATCATCATAAAAATTCCCATGATAAAAATAACTTTTATGTCTAAAAAATAAATCATATTTTTAAATTTATTTGTTCTTATTGTAATACAAAAGAACATAACCCCAAGACTTGCTACATAAGAAACTATGGTGTTTCTTATGGTGAGTATGTACGGGAAAAAAAAGAAACTAATCCAAGAAAATCTAAAGAAGAAGATAAGCTCTTTATATTTAATATATCATTTTTTTAAAATTATTATACCTCTTTGGATTTTATTTTATTTTCTTTTTAATAATGTAAAAAAGATGGAGAAAAGAAATAGTTATTTTTGTTGTTTTTCAGCATACTAAAGACAAAGACATAAATTGCAAAAGAAAATGAGAGTTATGCAATATAAGGAAAAATATACAAGATAGAGAGAGAAATCAAGTGTCAAACAAAAACTTTCGATCAATATATTTCGTCATCACCAAAAAGGGAAAATTTGTGAAGACAATATGCACCAAGTATAATGTTTTGTTGAAGACACAAGAATATCAAGTTTAAATGTTAAAAAGAATGAAAAGGCTTCTTAAAATAAAGTTTAAGACATGTCTCAAAAGGAATAAATATGCACTAAGTAATTGGATGACAATGATGGAAATAGTCTTTGATTATGATGATAAAAGGTTAAACTTCAAGATTATTAAAGCATCAATATTATATAAGGTTTGGATGTTGATTTAAGAGGAATTTATATTATTGTAAAAAAAATTGATTATAATTCATAATATGTATATTCATAGATGCTCAGAAAAGAATTCATCCTTTCATCTCAAATGTTTCTAAGTATTCATGCATCAATACCATGCACACCAAGTCTTTTTGAAGAAAAAAATCACTTTTTACATCAGAGTAACCGATTACATGCTTATGCAAATTAGTTTCAGGTTCACATTTTAATAGTTTTAAAAATTAACTAGGTGTAACCAGTTACACAATTTATGTAACATGTCACACTCTGGAGCTTTGAAAAAATTAGCACATTTTAAAATTGCATTATGCATTGTTTCATCAACCATTGTTATTCTAAACCAATGTAAAATCTTCATGAAACTTCTACTAACATGTACAACTGATCTGGGATGTTTTGCTCGATGTATATAAGGCAATGGTCATTCAAAATTAAGTTTTCATCTTTTTCACTTAAGCTTCATAAACTAGAATTCATATTTATTTTTTTCTAATAAAAACTTTGAAACTTTTTATGTATAAATTGTCATATTATTGCAAAAAGCTTCCGAGCATTTAAGATTATTATATTTAAATTATACATCAAAAGAGAAGATCAATTTTTTATATTTGATTTGATTCAAAAACAACATCGTATATTCATATTTGTTCAAAAGTTGTATTTGATCATCAAGTGTGTGGTGACATGATTTTTAATAGAAAGTGGTGTGCTTTCAAAGTGTTGTAAACAAAAAAATTGTATGTTTTCTTGTGTATTTGATAATCATAATAGTGGTGATTATTAGAAAAAGGTTATTTGAAGCGAGGTGATTCAAATTCCACCATAATTGTTGGTGTTTTTGTGAAATCGAGGAAGTTGTGTGCTTCTTTGTTGATATAAGATTGTAGAAAAGGTCTTGGTGTGAGGTTTGTACACAGATCTAATAATGGTGAAAATCTCTCACGAAGTGTGATAGGACTACATGTACCCTTGATTAATAAAGGATAATTCATATACATCATTGTGTTCTTTATTTATTTTTTTACATTTAAATTATACACTTTACTTCATAAATTCATCAACATATTTTCGGGAAAAAATAAGAACATAATAACCATTGCTTAAAAGTCTAAAAAAATCAAAAAGTATAATTCACCCACAAATTGTCTCTATACTTATAGGAGAAAGCTATATGATTTTATAAGAAATTATGAGGGGTCGTCAAAGAAATTATGGTTAGTGAAGATATTTTTTTAGGGTTGTTTAATGAAAAATGATTTATTTATATATTAGGATTAGGGTTGAGTTTGGATTCGGTTGTAAAGACTTTCTTGTACACTTCTTTCCTCAATTACAATGAGATTATGAATTAAAAATTTTATCATGAGATAGGTAACCCTAGAAACCTCTTCAAACAAAGTGGCGAGACATGAGAAAAATATTTTAAAAATATATATATATATATATATATATATATATATATATATATATATATATATATATATATAAAATTTATGCTTCAAAGTTTTGATTTTTTAACAAAAAAGATAATACGTCTTTTACAAAGAATTTAAAGGATCATGTATATCAACATGTATCCTAAATTTATAGCTGTAATTTTTAATAAAATTAATTTAATCATCTAAAAGAGTTAATGGCATATTGTTGAAAAGTCATTTATTCATTTAAATATAATTTATTCAATAAAAAGAAGGATGAAAATAAGTTTTGATGAACACTCATCCTTCAAAATCTTATTAAATGCATTCAATTATTTGACTACTAACAATTTTTTTATTTTAAATACTTTGAATTCATTTACATTTTAAATTATTTTTACTTAATTTTACTCACTTTTTTAAAGCCAAAAGTTCTCATTGGCACGTGGGTTAAAAAAAGGCACCAACAAACCATACATGATTTACATAAAAAGTGTGTTGCACATGTGGGAAGCCACGAACAACTTAAATAATTATCGTTGACCAGGGACATGCTTAGCTTAATCATTCCATTTAATCCAACTCAAACTAAATTATCATGTTTGACTCACATGTTATGGAATTGAAAGTAGAATTCAAATTGAGTTTTAATAATAGTAGTTTGATCTTAAAGATTACATTAATCGAAAACTATGATATGGTTATTTTCAAACACATTCGAACTTTATTGATGTTAAGCTTCATAATCTCACTGCCGGCCAAAAGAGAATAAACAACTCTTTCATGTGAAAACATTACTACAAAATTTGATAACAAAGCTATAAAGTATTATTAGTCTCATTTCACTATAATAAAGCTGCAAATCAAAAGTCAATAATCAGCCTTCCGACCATAGATATATGATGTTTGCCTGCTCATTTCTTTCCGTCCAAAAGTCTTGGCATAGAATTTAGAGAAATAATTAGGCATAATTCTAAGTCAAAGATGTTTTTACATACAAATACAAAAATTAAAAGAAAAAATTATTTGCATGTGTGTTCAAATATTCTTTTTTAGACTTTGTCCATGTAAGACTTGCTATAGATTCAGTAGAAGTAGACAATTGATTTAACACGCTCATAAATGAATAGAAAAAAGTATTAAAACCTGTTAATTCCTTTCAAAGAAAAATATTACTAATAACTATGATCAAAGTTTAGGTTTTAAATCTATTGATAGAAAATTTTGCCTTTTATTTTAGTGTCTTTTACTTAATAAATTACTAGTCTTTATATAGTTGCACCCAAAGAATATTTAAGTTATAAAAAAATAAATATTTATAATTTTACTTTAACGTTTTTTCAACATTGTTTCTCATTATATTTCTTTCTCAACAAAATTCTCAAATCCACTGTCAATTCAGCAGGAACAAATAGCTGACAAATAGGAATGAAACAATGAACATCATGATCTTGAACTTGATATTATTGTTGAAAGGGGAAGAACTTTGAGCATCTTGTTAAGCAGTTGATTGTTGTTGAGAATCCATTGATGAATCACAAATAGGAACAAAAGGATTTTACGGTTTTAGAGAACTTTGACTTAAAAGAAAGAAAATGTGGGATAATGGCAGCGATAGCGTGTGAAGTGGAGTGGGAGGTTTTTTTAAATAGTTTTCGTAATGATTTAAAAAATATTGAAAACAATAAAAATTATGACAAGGTGTTAAGCATGAATATTTTCACCTAATCCCAATAAGATCTCATCTCCCAATGAGTAACATCAAGTGCTATGTGTGCTTCAAAAAATATAGGTGTCTTATTTTCAATCACCGACCTTTCACTATCCTGACACCTCATTAATGAAGTAAACTCCTCAATTTCCAACGAACAAAAGCATTCTAGAGAGAAGATTTTGACCTTGGATACTTCTGGTACATGAAAACTTCACTCATGAGAAGCCTCATATCCCAAAAGCAACAAAGACAACAATCTAATTTTCCATTCTGAAAAGCCAACACTCTGAGATTGCATCATTTTCATTCTAGGCACGAAACCATTCTCTCGCACCCCAAAATTTCCCCTTCGTTTTATCCCATTATTTTCAAGCAAAAATGTTCATTTATTATGGTTTCAGAGGAATTCCTAATGAAAGTTTTTCATGAAAAAAAAGGGCGGTGGGAAAGTTCTATCTTGTTAATCGATTCAATTCAAATTCAAGAGGTTTCGAACGATTTCAAATTTTTTGTACAAAAAGGTTGTTTGGAATTATTCGTCCGAAAAAGGGATTATTTGTTTAGAACTTGAATTCAAAAAATAATTAGTTATTTGAGAATTTAAATTTTAAAAGAAATTCTTTTTACTCGGGTTATTTGGATTCGGTGAATGAAAATGTCATTTCTTGGTGTATGAGTTTGCTAGTCAAAAATAATTACAAGAGATTGTTGGATATTTCAAGCAAGAATGCAAAGATCGGAATTTCAAGATACAATGTTGGAGAAAAAGAAGTTTTATTATTTCTTTAGAATTCGGTTATAATTTCGAATTGTAGAGTTACAGAAAATACAAAAAAGAATGTCCTAATTTTATTGTTGCTACAAGTCCTATATTGGTCCGAGTTAATTGTCGCTTCCTCCAAATTTTGCTCCACACCCGGGCTGCCTTCCCATCTGTTGCTATTCTCCGCGTCGTCACATGAAACACAAGAGAAAAGAATGATTAGTAGCTGTATATCAAAGTAAAATCAAGGGAAAATATCGTATTTTTGAACTCATCATTAGGTGTTTGGCGGGAATCAGGTTTTAATGCTAATCCTCATAATCTCGCGCAAGATTAAACATCGGTGAAAAGGCTTATTTGCAAATCGCGAGCTAACTCGGTTCACAAACAAGTTTAACTCAGAATATTCATCATAGTTTAATCTAACCCAACAGTCTAATTAATCCCAATCAGCATAATCAAGGCAACAGCAAGCATAATTCCCAACAGGCAGCAAGTATAATTAATTCAACAGCCAAATAATTCCCAACAGTTCACCAAAAATTTCCAATAAAGCAAGTTCTGCCCAAAGCAAATCAACACAGGCAACAAGGGTAACATAGCAGCAAGAAAGACAAATGTATGGTTATCAGCATAATCAACACCAGCAGTATCAAAGCCAAAGAAAGAAACCAAGCAATACAAGTAACACACAGCAGCAGCAACATAGAAAAGGAAAAGAGTGAATTCAAAGTGATATTTTCACCAAAGGGGAAAACAGAAAAAACAGCACTGATGATGAAAGTTTCTGAGCAAAACCAAAACAAGAAGTATAATATCTGCTCTATCAGTTTTGAAAAGGGATAGAAAACAAAAAGCATCAGTTCAGGAGGCCACAGAAGGATAGCAGATTTGTTCTCAAGGCAAGGAGCAGAGTAGTATTTGTTCCATCAGTTAAAACAAAATGATCTATGAGTTTTGAAAAAAAAAGCAGGGAGTTCTCAACAAAACCAAACCATTTTCAAACTAGAAAAACATTGTAGCATCTGTTCTAGCAGTTCCAAACCATTTTTCCAAACTATTTCCAAACCAGAAAAAACAAGTGTAGCATTGTTCTATCGATAGAGACTAGCAGATTGAAAAAGTCAGTGTAGTATCAGTTTCTATCCCAACCAGAAAAAAGCCAAATATGATTAGTATCAGTTCAATCTAAACCGGCAAGTGTATCGATTCAGAACACAAAAAACTAGACCAAATCCCAACCAGCCAACATAACAAAACAACAGCAAAATCCCAGAAAACGTAAATACAGAAAACCAGAGCAAACATATCCGCATCATTTTCCAGACCAAAAACCTTCAGAGTTAAAGTTTTTCAGAAGTTATATTCTGAATATCGAGAAAGAAGAAGAGAATCGGAAAGGTATTACCGAATTCGAAGAGGTGGTTACAGGCTTGGCCTCCATCCTTCCCTTTTCGCTCCCATGCATTCACTTCGCCGTCGAACTCAAACCCTGGGGTTTTTGTTTTTTTTTCCCGGTAAATCCAAGAGGTTCCAGTGAGAATCTGTAAAAACAGAGAGCGGATTAGAGAAGAGAGACGAGTCGAAAAATGAAAGAAAAATGAGGATTGGAGTGACGCCGCCGCCGGAACCGCCGTGAGGCGATTTCCGGCGCGGCCAGAGGTGATTTCCGGCGAGAGTTCTATTTAGAGAGAGATGAGAGTGAGAACCCAGAACACGTGAGAGGGAACCAGAGTTTCTTCTGTTGTCCTTTTTTGCCCATTTGGGCAATTATTTTATATTTCCCTTTTTTTTAATTCCTTTTATTTTTTTCTTAAAATTAAAAAAAAAAACAATTTAATCTATTAGGTCTGGTGGTGACAAGTGTCATCACCTTGTTTTTTTTAATGAAAAATCTTTTCTCCTTCTTTTATTTATTTTCTTAGTTTATTTAAAAGTGTTAATGTTAAATAAATATGTATTCGGTGTAATATTACTATCTTGGGGCCGTCGAAGTTTTTATTTCGAAGAAGAAAGATCAAACATACCGGATCACCAGCGCGTGTTGAAGTATACGGACCAGTCAAGGATCAGATGGATTTTTCGTACGGAATCAACAATACAGCTATTTCTGAACTTATCTTCTTTTTTTTCAATTAATTTATTTTTATCATGAATAATATTTTGTTGCGATGTACTAAATGATTATTGGATCTGATAGTTTGTGTTTGATGATTTATCGATTAAGCTATTAGCCGATTTTTCATCAAACAGGGAAAAATCATCTCCAATAATTATTTAAATTTCCGATTGTATTGTATGATATTTGTCTGTTTATTTACTCATTCCGCATTTATTCACCATTGTACACTTTGCACACAATTAAAATTAAAATCAATTCGATTATATCTTGATTGGCTCATATGCCGATTTCCTGAAGGGTCTCATAGTTGGGGATGGGCATGGCCATCCTCACGAGGTTGATTAAAGCCCTTGTTGCTTTAATCAATCATAACCCGAAAATAACATTGGTCTATATACCAATCACCATGCACCAGGGTCTCATGGTTGGGGATAGGAGCACCTATCCTCACGAGGTTAATCAAGTCCACATACTTGATTAATCATAACCCGACTCCATACTTCATCTCAGCACGTATCTCGAAACACTTTCATAATAAAGTTTTAAACCTCGATCCAACATCGAGTGCATTTTCAAAACCTTTTCATAATAAAGTACAAGTTTTTAAGTCGTTGGACGCTAGACCAATTGCTTAAAAACTTGTCCCAAATGAATTCTTAGTCTTTAAGTCGTTGGACGCTAGACCAGTTGCTTAAAGACTTCTAAATAACGTGAAACTCGTTTCACTTCACTTTTTCTCAAGAAAACCTTTTTGGGTGATAGACGACTCGTTCGAACATTAGTTCCTCGGGTTTCTAGTATTTGAATCGTAAGACGTTAGTCCTATTGTTTGGTACTTTTTCACTCACTTAAAAAACCAATTCAATTCACTCAAATCCTTTTTTCGCTCATATGCGATCATCAAACTCTTTTCCGACAAAGAGAGTGTAATAGCCATTTCAAATATGAACGAGGACTTAAGCTTTTCAAACAAACTAAACAAGTCCAAGTTCAAACATTTGAAATGTCTAATGCACGATCTTTCTTATAAAATCAATACAACAGACTTAAAACCTTTTTGAGAGGAACTACGGAGTTTTGAATTTCCCATTGCACAAGAGAATACGTAGGCACACGGTTCCAAAACCGTGTCAAACTCAAAATAATAATAAACAATTCCTTTTTCTTTTGATATTCATAACTTAGCAATAAACACACACACAAACGCGTAGAATTAAATGGGTCCCATCGAGTACGATGGATGTAAGGGGTGCTAATACCTTCCCCTTACATAACCGACTCCCGATTCCACTTTTTTTGGTCACGTAGACCGCCTTATCCGCTTGTTTGGGGTTTTATCTATATTTCCCCGTTCTTTTTAGAACAAATAAAATTAGGTGGCGATTTCACTAGTTTTCGAGAATTAAAAGATTTTTGAAAATCGAGTTGCTTCACATTCTTAAATGTTTCAAAATGAAAATCAACCTATCTTCAACAAGGGATTTTGTAAAATATCAGTTCATTGATGGTGTGTATCTATGAATTTTAAAGATAAAATTCTCTTCTGAGCATAGTCTCTTATAAAATGATGCTTAATCTCAATATGTTTAGCTCTAAAATGCAAAATTAGATTTTTAGACAAATAAATTGCAGAAGTATTATCATAAAAGATAGGAATGTTTCTCTTAAATATTTAATAATCTTCTAGTTGACTCTTCATTCAGAGAATTTGGGTGTTGTATCCAGAAGTAGAAATGTATTCGGCTTCTGCGGTGGAGAGCGTTATTGTTGATTGCCTTTTGCTAGACCATGAGATCAAATTGTCTTCCAAAAACTAATAAGTTTTTCTTTTCTAGTCTGTCTCCAGCATAGTCAGCATCATAATAGTCTACTAACTTGTATTTACTAGATTTTCTATAACACAAATCAAAGTTAGTAGTACCTTTCAGATATCTAAAAATTCTCTTAACAACACTTAAGTGTGATTCTCTATGAATTGATTGGAAGTGAGCACACAAGTAGACACAAAATAAAATATTAGGCCTAGAAGCAGCAGTCAAATATAATAGAGAACATATCATACCTATGTACAAATTATGATCTACCTTACCACTTACCTCGTCCTTCTCAAGAATACAAGTAGGATGCACGGGTGTATTTGCTATCTTGCATTCACACAAGTCAAATTTTTTCAGAAGTTCTTTTGTGTACTTGCTCTAATGGATGAACGTCTTTTCTGGGCCTTGATTAATTTGGATTCCCATGAAGAACTTGAGTTCTCCCATCAAGCTCATCTCAAACTCAACTTGTATAGATTTAGCAAATTTCTTGCACAAAATGGCATTATCATAATCAAATGTAATATCATCAACATATATATGAACTATCATAATGTTAGTTTTATAGGAAGAAATAGAATGAAATGAAATGGTAACTAATGAGATTCTATTGTTTGAATTAGTAAATAATAAATTGAATGAAACATGATTCAATCCATTTCATCCAATTCTCCTTTTTTTCCATCCTATTTGAGATGTATGTGGTGGAGTGAGACATTTTTAATAAAATAATCAAACAATTAAGTGAAATCTATATTTCATACCGATTCATTCCATTCTAATTCGTTATGTATGTTTCATTCCGCTTCACTCCGTTATATTCTATCAATTCATACATAATCTTAAATATATTCTTATTTTAATGTGTGACATTAATCTTATTAGGGGTGTTCAAAACCAAACCAACCCAATAGAAAATCGCAAAACCAAACAAAACCAAACCGAAACCGCAAAAAACCGCATTTGATTCGGATTAGTTTGGATCATTTTTTAACAAAACCGCATGGTTTGGTTCGGTTTGCGGTTTGTATTTTACAAACTGAACCAAGCCGAACTAAACCGCATTATGTTACAACTTAAATTTTACTTAACTCGCATCTAACCCAAACCTAAATCTATTATACATTAGTCTTATGATTACAGACAATTTTCTCATCTTTACCGTTATGATTTCATTTTCAATCTTCTTAAATATCTCCTAACATTATCACTTCATCTTCACCACTTACATCTTGTCTCTTCTTATCTAATATCTACTCTCTTATATTGTTTCCTTTGCACGTTCTTATTTTTTATGCAATTTTTCTCTCTTTCAATTTCATTTTATCGCACATCTTTATCTCTAATCTCTCCTCTCTTATGTTCTTTCTTTTTCATCTTCACTAATTTCTCATCTCCTCTATTTTTTGTTTTATTATAATATTTTTTATATTGTTTTATGCTATTATTTTATGTTTATTATTTCATTTTTGTCTAATCTAACTTTTGCATATTAAATGAGAAGTTATTGTCCAAATATGATTAGTTTTTTGGTTATAATTTAGTAGTGTATCATGTATGAATGACCAAATACAAAGTTATGTTGTCATATATATGTGTGAATGTATGACTCAACAAATTATTTGTAAAAAACCGAACCAACCGCACCGAACCAAACCGCATTGGTTTGGTTTGGTTTGATTTTTTTCCTAAAAGTCAACCGAACTAAACCAAACCGCATGTCTTTTTCTCTCGCGGTTCGGATGATTTTTTGCGTCAAAACCGTCCAAACCGCACCGCGAACACCCTTAAATCCTATATTGTTTTTATCGGTGATATCCAAACGTCCAAATTAGCCACACTTAGCAAAAGAATAATTGATGTTGATTGACATGTGCTAACTTTAACATTTTGATTTATTCAATAAATTTTTGTTATAGAAACTTTTTTTAATAACTTTCATACTTTTTTTTATCATAGCTTAGACTCTGAATATAGTTTTTTTTTCATTTTATACTTTCGCTCTCATGTAAAAAACTTTTTAAGTTGGCATTGAAAATGTGAGTAAAATTTAGGGTGTGAGTGCTCTAAATGCATCTGTCCTTGTCATAAAGTTTTTCATGATGACCAAAGTAGTGCATTGAATATAGTAAATGAAAATACAGCAATGCTTCTTTTTGCTGCGACCACAGAAAAAGTCTAAACAAATATGATGATGGCATTGAAATATGAAGATTTTGTGCTTGAATAAGCTATTTCTACTTCACACGAAACAAACGTGCTATTCTCCTATATATAATTGCTTCTCCCACTAATTTTGCTTATACTAAAAAGATCTTTGATTGAAACTGAATGAAACTTACGTCAAACTCTATGCAGATAAAAGTGTCTGCCAAATAAGGACTAGCGTGCATTTGTTGTTGCTCTCTCTATTGTACCACTCTTGTACTAAAGTGATTCCAACACTAAATTTGCGACTAAATTATTTATGATTTTTTTTATAAGCAAAATTTATTAATTAGAGTATAAGGGGTACTCAATCTAAATACAATTAAATAATGAAGATTTTGTGAACTTCTAAACATGTTAAGTGATTCAGCTATTCTTTGCTTCAAAAATCAAATTATATTTCACAAAGATTTGAATTGAAACATGTATGTAGCTCTTGGAGTAATATTTTAATTTAATGAAAAATGCTAACCAATATCTTCGAAATACTCTTTTAGACCTTAAAATAGTATAAAAAAATTTAAAATTTCCATAATTTTATGTCTGAAAAATTGAAATAATTAATTTTTTATAAAATATTTTTCATTTTTGAATTGTTTCAAAAGTGCTATGAGGATACTGATCAGCAAGACCTTAATTTAATTGTTATCTGCTATCAAAAGTTTTTTTATATCTTATATATATTTTATCAGTTTTATCACTGATGATGACAGGGCACAAGATGTGTGAATTGACACATAATAGACAACTCTTTTTTTATATAATAACAGTTTATTTTTCAATTATCTTCAGGTTGATTTTAGTGAATTTATTTATAAAATCGTTATAATTAAAAATAAATTGAATCTAAAGTGATTTATTTTTAATAATTTTATGTAAAATTGAATTGAAAAGTAAATTTTAATGTAAATATTAAATTTAAATTCAAATATTATAAATTATATCTTCAATTAATACTAGAGGAAGAAATCAATTTTATTTTAGAAGAATTAAACACCTCAAAATAATTATATTTTTCTTATAAAAATTAGTTCTTCCAAAAGATAAACCAACCTATAATTCATCAATCTTCCTTGTTTTCTCCAATTTTCCTTTCTATTCTTTTTATGTTTGCCATTTTTATTGAACCTTAAACACAATTACTTTTTAAAACAACAATAACCCTGAATTTATGAGGAATAGATTAGATGATTTTGAGTTTCCATGACTTTGATAATTTTGATAATTTTAATTATATGAGTGAGAGTGATATAAAAGAGAGATAGAGAGAAAGTCTTTGTGACTTTTCCTTTCTATAGTCATTCAAACTTAACTCAAAATTATATTCATGTGTTGTTAGAGCTTCTCTGATGTAGATTTTATGAAAATATAAGTTGGGTCAAAGAGTGTATTTATTCAATTCCCAAACAGATAGTAGAAAGAGAGAGAAATTGAATTATTGATATAAATAAAAAGAGTTAGTTTGAATTTTCTTCACTATTTCACTATATTACCTCTAAAAATGTGAGTGTAACGTGGTTTGGGAGATTGTGTGTCATGTGAGGATTTAGAGATTTATAAATTTTTCATCCAAAAAATTATAATTGAGAGGATTTGTTTATACAAAATTCGTAGTTGAGAATGTTTGTACTTTTTCTTTAAAAAAATTTGAAGCTAGGAGAATTTATAATATTTTCTTTCAAATATAATACTACCTCTGTTCCTATATATAAGAGACAATTCATTTTTTAAATTCATTGAATAATCAATGTATTTGATCAATTTATAGACTAGGTACATTGATTATTCAATGAATCTAAAAATTGAATTGTCTCTTATATATAGGAACGGAGGTAGTAGTTTAGAGAGTTTGTAATTTTTCTGTGAAAAAATTGTAATATAAAGGGTTCGCAATTTTTCTATTCAAAAATTGTAGTTTGAAAAGTTTCCAATTTTTTACTTCAAAATTATAATTATATGAAAGAGTTAATAATTCCGTCCATGTAAAAAATTTAAAAATTAAATAATAAATAATAAATTTATAAGTTTTATTTTGAATTGTTTTGCTTCCTTTACTGATATGTGGGTATGTTTTCAGGGTGTAGAGATTTATGCTTTTGTTATTTTCCCAATAATACATAGTGATCTCTCTCATAATTAATAGCTAAATACAAGATTAAATAGATGAGTGTATTTTATAAGGACTTGGGTTTTCTCTTTAACTTGCTCTTCTCCTTTCTCCTAAGTTCTTATCTCTCTCTTAATTTCATCTTTAGTCATCATTAAAAAACAAAAACATAATCAAGAGAAAGAATGAAATTAAGAAAGAGATAAAGAGTAACGAGAGTGAAAGAGAGAAAAAGAAAGGAGAGAATTCAAAGTAATTTTATAGTTGATCATTCGTATAGTGACTTATTTGTTATAGTGTTACTCATACGTGTAAATTTTAAATAAAAAAATTAAGTAAATATATGGACTAAATGATCAAATATATATAGACTAAATTGATAAATTTATTCCTAGAATTTTTCATACATGTAAGAACTTATATTAAACAATGATGAAGAACTTACTTCAAAGTTAGTTAAAAGTCGGTTTCAGTTTGTTAGCTAGTTAGATGCATTACTGTTGTACAAGTAATAATCCAATAAGAATGTAATAGGCTAGCAATTATGGTCATCCATCTCCATGTGTATATATAAGTGTGTTTGGTTCCGTGTTAAATTGTTGATGCCGCACTTTCTTTTTTTGACTATCTCACCGTGATTTATAGAAGTAGATATTCCTAACTTTTGGACAACCGTGGATTTCCACCGTGATTTTGATACTTTTCAAACATTCACTAATTGATGAATGAATAAAGCAAAAGAAATTATTTTGAGTTTAACGCAATCATGTACTTCTTGAATGCAAATATGGCATCATTCGTAAAACTAAAGTTTCTCTTTAATTCATGCAAAAAATTTACAGTGATTCTTACACCTTCTGCACAACTTCTTTACCTTACTTTAATCGTCATAATTTTTTATCCATTCATCATGCAATCACAAGTTAATCAATCTCTAATCAGTGTCTCCAATGATGATATCAATTATGTTTACTATATTCATTCGAGTGTAGGTGTTAGATCTGTGAAACTCAGACCTCCATTGAGGCTCTAATTACGAATCATGGTTATAATACATGCAACAATCACTTGGTGTCAACACTAATTTATGTTTTGTTGATGGATCTATCCAAGTTTTTAAGATTATTGGTCTCAATAGAGTTGTGCGGGAACCATGTAACTACTTAGTTCACTCATGGATTCTTTATTCACTTATTTGAACATATCGCTCATACCATTATTTTCTTGGAAAATGCTTTAGATGTGTGTATTTATCTCAAGAAGATTTTTCCAACGCAGATCGTATTCATATTTCTAATGCTTGTGCTGAGATCAATATTCTCAAACAAAGTTCTAAATTTGCCATTGAACTGCTTAGTCTTTGGAAGGAGCTTAATTCATATACACCAATGATGGTTTGTACTTGCATGTGTGGATATATGTGTTTGTAGGTACTACAACTATTATGCATTGATCTTGTAAGTGATTATAATGCTTTTTATGATAACTCTATTGTTCGGGGAATCATGATGGTAGATGTATTGCTTGATCATGTTGATCCTTGGTGATATCTTTCCAATTATCTCTAATGTTGTTGTTCATCCTGAAGTTATCTCAAGCTTCATTATGGAGAATATTAAAGATTCTAGTGAAGTTCTAAAGTCAAAGATAATGTAGCAAGAATCTTGAAGATTCAAAGTTGTGAATACTTGCCTAGTCGGCCATGCACTAGCACAGTTTCTAAGTCATTAGAGTATTATAAAAATGTTAGAGTAACTCATAAGTTACTAAGAAAACTCTCACATTCACAAAATCTTTCGAGGACCTTCTCTCTTTGATAAAATCACCAAAAAAATATTTTTCACATATAATTAATTTGCTACAAGTCCAAATAATCAAGTATGAGCCAAAATTACATTGAATAATCGATTATCCTATAGGTCAAATCGATCATCTTAATTGTAATGTCTCATAATCGATTATTAGGATTGATGGTCAATTATTAATGGCGTAATTTAAAAAAAAATCGATTATTGAACTACATAATCGATTATTGGATATGCATAATCGGTTATGAACATTAAAAGGCTCATGGACCATTTTTTGCAACATTTTCTCCTATATAAGGAGGACATCTCCTCACTTTTCTCACACTAGAATGTAATTTTGAATCATTCTTCTCTATTTTAATCATTCTCCCTTATATTCTATCTTTCACTAAAAGTTGTCTTAGTGCCTTTGTGAGTGAAATACATATATGTGAGATTTTAGTTGTACTGGTGTTCAACTATTTTATCAAGAGTGTGATTTTCTTGAAGTCTCTCTTGATTGGTTGTTGAGGTTACCCTTACAAAATCTTTGTTTAGTTTTCAAGATTAGTCGGTCAAAATCTCGCCTTGGTTCGTGAGCATAGCATGTGAAAAATTCCACTTTGAGGGAACATTGGCAAAGGATTAGGCCAAAATATTAGTTGAACTTCTATGAATCGTGGTGTAGTCTCTCATATCCCCGTCTATTTACTTTCCTTCATGTTTCTTTCCTTCCGTTTTCTGTTGATTTTATCTTTGTTTTTAACTATACTATCACAAATTAATTATTTTAGTAATTAATCAAAAAATTTAAATACCACAATTTATTCTCACCCTCATCTTGTTCATGGAGTCGCTTGTTAAACATTATTCACCATTGCAAATGTGAATCTATGATCTTTATATGAGATTTTCAACTTGAAGGTCAAATTATCCAATTTCTATAAGTTTGAATGATGTTTTTCTATTATTAAAACTTAAGTTCTACTAGTAGACATATGCCTTCATTTAACAAGATTTATTCTATGGTTATTCAAAAGGAAAGTAACAGTGTTGTGTTACTTCCTAAACATGATAATAATTTTAGCGTCGAATAGTCAAAATATTTTGATTAACGTGTATGATGCAAGAAAACCACGAGATAATATCGGGGAATAAGAGCATTCACATCCATCATCTCTATTTGGGTTTTTTAAATGAGATTCACTTAATTTTTTATATTATTTCACACTTTTCAATTATTTAAACAACTCATTTATAATTCTCAAATATCAATCTAACTCATCAAAAAATTTAAAATAGATCACACTAAAACAAACAATATTCTCTACATTCATATTATATAATTATATTTTAGTATATTTTGAAGGGAAAAAACGCTCTCACAGTAAAGAACGGTTACAAACTAAAGAATCAGTTTTTCACTCAATATTCATAAACTGTGTAGCAACGATGAAAAGCTGTCGATAATTATGCTCTAAGTCTCATCCAATAACCAATCTGGTATTAATCAAGATAAATACTCTTAGTTGATCAGTTTAATGCAACAGCCAAATTTGATGCCTCGACCCAACACTGCTCTTGCTCATGATATAACTGTTTGTTACATTTGTCACTTTTAAAGACACAAAAAAAGCTACTTTATAATTCTAGTTTTTTAAAAATATTTCAAAGATTTTAATTATTACTACATTATGATATATAGACCCCTTATCTACACCTTCCATTCATGGGCGCATTTTAATTGTCTTATATTATTTTAAAAGGTATATTTGGATAATTCTTCTTAAGTTGAAAGCATAAATTTCTGCTCAAGCTTAAAGTTTTGTCATTCTGTAAAGAATCAGTTTCAAATAAATCACAAATTTATTAGACATGATAGATGACGCGACTTATTTAGAAGATGGATGAATAGGTCATTAAATTAAAAAAATTTAAATAAAAATTATGGTTTTAAACTTGTTTAGAAAAGTGCACGATAAGATTTTCAAAATTGTCGCCTATACGAACCACGAACCACGTTATTAGAAATCGATATACAAAATGATTATGCAACTAATACAACAATTTAGAATTTATATATATATATATATATATATATATATATATATATATATATATATATATATATATATATATATATATATATATATATATATATATAAATAAATAAATCAAGTAACAATTATTTAATGTTTGTAGCATGTTGCTTGCAATACTATATTCAATGGTAACTAGTAAAAGAACAAAGTAATCAATTTGTCGAACACTTGGTGTGCGATTGAATTTTCAAAAAAAAATTTGAAATGTGTTGATATAACAAATCACTTATAACCAAAAGTGATTATAAGCAAGTCAACATACAATTGAAAACAAAAATAATTACTGAAAAGTTCCTACGAATCGATTGATTACTCAATGATGTACAAATTGATATATGAAAATTAAAGTAACTAAAACGATAAAGGAAAAACGACACAAAGATTTGTCTTCACAGTTCTCCACTTTCGTCCTCGCGTGTGTGAACGTTTGCGCCCAATTCCAATAGAATTAAAATAATTCTTACTATGCAAAAAAGTTGATACAAGATAAGTGTTCCAAGAGCAACTTCACAAACTCTAACGTTTGTTGTTGATTCAACCTCTCCCTTTCCTTCTATCTTAAGAAAGACCAAGACACAATATATTCCAATTGACTTGTTGATATTGCTACTCATTTGTGTTCTTTATCTCCAAAGCTTTCGCGCACAATCAATTGTACCTATTGCAACATAAGACTTCAATTAGTTGCTCTCACGCTACTTCTTTTGGATTCTTTATCTCCAACGCCTTTCACTAGGTCGCAATCCTCTCTTGAACGTCTTGCATGAAAAATCTCAAATCAACCAATGATCTTGGAGGACAAACTCGCGGTTTTTCCAATTGAAGACCCCTGCAAATCTCAATCCAATATTTTCGGCTACACAAGAACCTAGTTGGACGTTATCGAACGTCGCCTAGATGTCACCCCAACAAAAGATTATTATGTGTGATTTGTTAGTGTGTATGCATAAGTTAGAGGTTGATGGTGATGAGAAAATACATGAAATTTTTATGGTAGCATCAAGTTGAAATGATGCATGAATGACGTATTTATAGTTGTGGAGGTTTTGGTGTAGAAAGGAGTATTTCAGAATTTAAAGGAATAAAAAATTGACTCAATCAAACAGTATGTGTCGACATAGGACAAAATTTAAATGTATGTGTCGACCTAAATATTATAGTAGCATTTTTGTTTTAAAACTATAGTAGATGAGTCGATCTGAAATTCGTATGTGTCGACGTATAAAATAAAAATATCAGAAATTTCTTAAATTCTTCGATATGTGTCAACCTATATACATGCATGTGTCGACCTGGCCCTTTCAAAGGCTACAAATTTTAAAATTCCATCGCATGTGTCGACCTGAAAACGTATATGTAAACACATGCAGTTTCAATTTGTGCGGAAAATGACTTTTGATGAATGAGACCAAATTCCACTATGTTTAATATGATTCCTAAGCCCTCTAACCACACAGGATGCCACACTAACTTAAACATAACGTCCACTATCAAGAAATATAAAGTACTCGTATTTTTGATATTATTCAAAACAATTCCTTATTTCACAATTCTATTATCTATACATCTAAAAGCATTATACATCAAATATTGTGCGTAGAATAGAATCACACAACAAAATGGAATGAATGAGAAGAAATATAACACCTTCTAAACATAGGAATAGGAAGAGTCCTTCTATACTAGTTCAAACTTCTTAAATATTTTTGGTCTTATGCAATCCACTGTGCCATTTTTATTATTAACAGAGTTAATATTTCGTTGTTAAACAATAAGTCACCTTATCGTTTACTGCATAATTCTTCACCAAACATGAGTCAAGTAAAGGTTTTCGGTTCTCTTTGCTATGCTTCTACTTTACAAAATCATAGAATCAAACTTGTTTGTAGAATAAAAAAATCTATATTTTGAGGATGTATTGTTGGTTTCAAAGATTTTTTACATCTTCACCCACAAGGAGTATTTATCGCAATAAATGTCACTTTTCATGAACATATAATCCCTTAATATGTTCAAAGTTTATCTACCACGCATAGTTAGGAATCCTTCAGTGACTTTCACAACAAGTCAAGTTTTAGTCCACCTAATTCTTATGAGGAGGAACCTCAAACCTTTGAACATGCCTATATAATTTTTGTCATAAATCGCACACATGATAATATCCAACCAAATTGTGACGTAGAATCAATCTCTGATGACATTGTAGTTAATTAGAGTTTTTGAAAATTGTTGTAATTTATCAGATTTTTCGAAAAGTGTTGTAGTTTATTTGATTTTTAAAAAGATCCGGCAGTGTTTAGAAAAAAAAAATTGCATGTCGAATATGAACTACCCGTAGTTTTTAAAAATCCGAAAACTATACATCTTACCTTCACAAGTAAATGCAAAGTTAAATTTCATTTCTTAATCTGTTTGCATAACCTTTAAACTATATTCCTTCAAACATTACCTTTCTTAATTTGTTTGCCACAACCTTTAGATTGTGTTTAGATTAATAAAACATAACAGAGCTGGATAAAATATGATGGAGTGAAATAAAGTAGAATAGAATATAGATCTCACTCTATTGTTGATTATTTATTTTTAAATGTCTCATTTCATCTCATACACTTCAAATTAGAAGGAACAAAAAATGAAAAATTGAATAGAATAGAATGAAATGTATTCCATCACGTTCGATTCCATTTCATCTTTTATTTACAAATCCAAACAATAGAACCTTATTCGTTACCACTCAATTTCATTTCATTCCATCTTATACCATCAATCTAAATATATCTTAAAAGACTTTTATTTTAAAACGGATGGAATAATTAAGGATATTATAGATAAAATGAAAGTTATTGTTTAAAAAGTATAAAAAATTATTACATTTCTTGTATCGGAACTGAGAGTAAAAGTTAGAACAAGTGTACAACATTTAATCATATTTGTCTGAAGATACGTTAAGTTATGTTCCAAAGTTAAATCAACAAAAAGATGTACTTTATTGAATAAATAAGTTACATACAACAATGAAATAAGAAGAAAAAAAAGATTATAAGATGGAAAAAAGAATACTATACAAACACAAACATCCTTTACATGTTAGCTATTTCCTAAAAGGTCTTTCATCTCTGCAACAGATGGGATTGTCTCATTAGGGTAAATCTTAGCCACAAGTTGAGCAAAACTTTCATACTTGTCAAGAAACTCCTTCTGCAAAAAAAAAAAGGTTAGAAATTGTTCACTTTAATGCATTTTCTGTGTCTGTTCCAATTAGCTCAGGTCATCTTAAATGTTCATTTTTGAAAACTTTCCAAAGCATTTACAAAAAGTAATCATTTTCCTATAATCAAGTGTTCCCTAACATGATTGTTTTCATTTTACAATCTTTCAATTCTCAACTCTTGGAAAATACTTCAGATTGGTAATATTTACTGCATAAGCTTTGGTTCTTAATAACTGAAATAATGTATAATTTATAAATATGAGGTATCTTTGCTGGTCAATAAGGATTAAGTACAGCGTACAGCATACCTTGCATTTGTCCCATAAGGAAGGTAGCAGTTCTTCTGAAGTCAAATTCTTTTGTAGTTTCTTATACATCGCATTAATGGACTTGTCAACCTACTCGTAGAAGAGAAAAAATATAATTTACACAATAAGCATACAACAATATGAAGGCTGTTTAAAGAAAAGAATCAGCTTACCCCAGATAAGCTGGATTTTAACATTTTCCGAAGATCCATTTTTGACAGCCCAAGCTGGAAAGGTATCTGAAATTGATGTAAAACATTTTAGAATTTTCAGATTGTTGAAAGTCAAATGACCAGATTTTCAATTTAGACATAACTGTTTCCAATCCTTTTCATTCTCGATTTGTTTCAATGTATTTATGATTGCAATTCTTGTTTAGTGTATTCAAAAATATACAACCAATAAGGAATTTTACTTTAAACAATTTCTGGTCAATACTTGACTGTATCCAGTTGGTTAAGACAATAATTTTAGATATGGATAGATACTTCTGGCTTTGAAGGATTAACATGACAGCATAATACAAACTAACCTCTTCAGGTGCAACGGTGAACATCAAGTCCTCAATCCTTCGAGCAAACAGGAAAAGGCGTTCAAATTGCTTTCCAAGGAAAAGAAAAAATGTGTTAATGAGTGGTATCCTAGAGAATGAGTTCCAGAGTGGCTGAGAAAAAGATGAAAATCAGGGGAAAATTCACTCACAATGTATATAATCATGCTAATATGGCGTGTGCAAGCTTGTTCATAGGCTTCACTGGCCTGATGATAAAACTTGGCCAAAGTGGGCACGATATTGGCTAGGTCATACAAACTAAGTAAAACACAACAATAAATTAAAAATGACAGTTGTATTCTTCACAAAGTTAACTGAATAAACAAAAACAGAAACAGCCTCTTGGCAGAAGGGTGATGGAAACACTTGCCTATTCTGAAAGGCAGCGTAGTTCTCAAAAAGAAAAATATCTGCATACTTCGGATCTGTTTGTGATATTTTTTCCAAGGTTGCAAACATTACGCTAACCTGTTAAGTAACATTACCACCAGCAAACACTATGTCAATAGTTACTCGGTACATCGAATAAAAAATGATTATGTCTTTCTTTCCACCTATTTGGACTGCAAACATGGCAGTGCTTTAAACGAATCACTTACAAATTTTGTATACGCTTGGTCAACCAAATCCCTAGACTGTCCCTGAATGTACTGCTCCATACGAGTTGCAAGAGTTGCAAATCTGTGCAAAATAATTAACAAAGCATTTAATATCAACTATGAAGGGAGATTGAGCTGAAATAATACAAAAGCTAGAAACTACCAAATATTGGCAACTGTAGTTGCTCACTAAATAAGAACCATACTTCACATATCTAACCCATCTGCCCTTGAACTACACCTAATTATATGCAATACCAACTTTCATTGTATTTAAACAACTACAAGCTTGTGATCAATCGATATATATTTTTATTTGCCTGAAAAGCTGGTGGAGTAGAAAATAATCTGACTACTGTAATCTTTACAAAGTACAATTTCCATATTCTACGTATATGAAGTCTCAAGTGGAGCCTGAGTTTGGGTGGGTCTCACAGTCCTACAAAATCAGCTTGTAAGGTAAAGACTGCCCACGACTAATATATACATATTTTCAGGTCATACCTTATCTATTTTGGGACTCCAAAAACACACCCTCACGCTCAAGACTTGGCATCTGGTGCATGACCCAAGTGGATTGATAGTTGGTGGCCCAACAGATTTTGGATAAGCACTGATAACATACTAGTTTTTATATTGGATCTAAGTCATTTTTACAAAATCATCTTGTAAGGTGAGAATGACAATAAACTCATTTCAGACCTTATCTTTATTCAAATGTGGGAGTTAAGTTTTCCCAATACACCCCTCACGCTGAGTACTATTGGACTTGGTGCGTGGATAAAAATGATGGGTATCCCGATAGATAAACTCTAATACCATGTTATATGGGCTTGGATCTCACTCCCAAAATCTAGCTCAAAAGATAAGGGTGTCTAGGCACATATTAAACATCCAACAAGAAGAACCTTGGCAATAAGGGATTCTAATACAATTTCAATATCCAAGCTCACGCCTAGCGTGAGTCCTGGGTCTAATTCTAACCTAACTCATAGCAATTTGCAAAAAGCTTGGTACAAGAAAGCAATATTTGTAGTGTAACAAAATCTTATATGAATACAAAGAGTTAGGGGCCTTTCACTGCAATAAAATTTTATGATACACCTGTCTTATAATGCTCAAAAAGAACACCCTAATTCTTTGGAGATCAGAGAAGAGGAAAAGTAGAAAATATGGATTTGCTTCACCTGGGAATGTAGGATAGGACACCGATTTGGCGAACATTGCGTTCATTTCTTTCAATTTGATGGCAAGCTTCATCAACAAACTGCCAAAAGATTTCCAATAAAATGAATTGGGTTAGTGTCTCAATCTTCCAAATGTATTTGGGAAAATATTCTTCTTCAATACACTAGTAACCTACACGGCTGAACTGCATAGATATCCGAGACTCTAGGTCACCAAGCAAAAGACGTACAAATCCTGCTGCATCAGCTTTCTGACCAGAAAGATAACGTTCTGTTATTCCATGCATCGATATGCAGCGTAGAGGATCAATCTTGTATGCCCAATCCACAACAGCATAAAAGTCTTCCTGAAATCATATAGAGCATCTTTATAGATGTAAAATTTGCCTTCGTTTTTTTATAACCATGTTAGTAAAAAAACTATAAGAGAAGTTATTAAGAAATATTTCGAAATTAACGATTTAGTATGGTCCTAGATAGAACATTATGGCTGAAGTTGATCCATGTAGCCGACCCTACTTAGTGGGATAAGGCTTGGTTGTTGTTGTAGTATGTTAGTAAAAACTGGTTTTTAAAATCTACTAAATTACCTGCAACTTATAAAAATATCATTTTATAAGGATCAATATATTGTTCAGTCTGACTATAACATCATATTGACCATTCAAAAAATCCAATAATATTTCCTAGGCTTTGTTTTAATTGTTGCCTTGCATTCCAAAATTATTTGTAAGCACTTAGCCTTGCTGTCATTTGTATGTATTCTATATAGGATACATATGTAGAAAACTTGTTTGTACAAACTGTTCTTACCCTCTAGAAAGTTGTGAGGTAATCAGAAGCGTGCAAATACATGAAATTCACACCATCACTAAGGGGATGGCTAGAGAATTAAGCCATACCCATTCCCCAATTTATCCTGGATTTGGGTACACTTGGATTACAACTATGTTAGAGAGATGAAAACACATAACAAAAAAATTGGACCCTCTTTACCATTGTAGTTTATGTTCCTACTTGTCAGGTGTCAGTAGTTGTTCATAATGGACTAGTTAAGGGGGTTGGACTTGGAGGCTGATTTGGACAGGTTCTTGGAACCAAAGGCTGGTTCCTCGGTCCATATATGTCCATCAAGATTGTTTGACTTTGAGGTCATTTTTGGGATTAAGGTTGACTAAGCTGAAAGAGGTAGAGCAGGAACAGCCAGATTTACCCTGATTTCACTACATAGGCTGGATGTTAACCCCTTCAATGGCCTCCCATTTAGTTTCTAAATATTTTCTTTAAAAAATTCTTGTGAATCTTTTCTTCTACTTTCTTATGTATCTTTTTTCCTTGATGAAATAACTTCTTCCAACCATACAAAAAAAAATCATATCACAAGAAGTTAAAAAGTATGTATGTTAACATGCTTATCATGTAACATTGAAAATATCCAATATCCAAATCCTTTAATCTTTTCAAAATATCAACAGAACAAAAGTAGATTTGGAAGTAGAGGAAGTAGAGCATGTTCTATGCATACTTGAATTCCATCCAGTAAATCCTGAAGTGATTCATTTAAAGCTGCAAGCTCCGCAGAATTTTTTCCTATTAAATGGAAGAAATGATCAAATCACCAAAAACAAATACAGAAAAACTACATTATGCAACAGCTAAAATCTTTCATATGGAATCAGTTGTGTACATTATTCGATGTATCGATCAAGGACATGTTTGGATAAACAGCTTATTTACATCTTATAGCACAAGTGCTTATCAAAATAAGCGCTTATGAATAAGCTTGCTTAAGCTATTTTTATAACATGAGATAAATTAAATTTAAATTGTTTTTATATATATTCTAAGTTATTTTCGTATGTTATTGTTGAAAATTTATGAAAAGAAACTCAAAAGTTTAAGAAATATGTCATAAGTTGTTTTAATTAAGACTGCCAAACAGTGCCACAAAACTTATGCCAGTAGATATGCTCCAATAAGCCAATCCAAACAGGCCCCAAATGGTGTAAATGTCTTATAATAAACCATGCTGTCATTAATAATGACAGACCATTTAATCTAAATCTCTTCTAATGGTTCAGGTTAGAGTTGTCTCCTTCTACTACTAAGTATTGGACTATTTTCTATTGGATTATCCTTAATGGTGATTCTACTGGTGTTCTCACATGTGCAGACCACCTAAAGAATGCCTACAAGCAATTCATAGCTCTGATTTTGGAGGATTGTGCAATTCATAGCGCTGATTGGAAGATTGAATGTTTATTGTGTGGACCATCAAGGGAAATTATATCCTACTATACACTAGATATAAATTCAAAAGCACTATTTGAAGAAAGTCAGAAGTATATACCAGATTTACTGTCATTCTCATCAATGTCCATAATTCCCAAATCATCATCATCGTCATAACCAGCTTTATTTCCATTAACAACACCTCCAGGAGGAACAAGTGTGGGAACTTCAAAGCACATGAAGTGTGCAAAAAACGAACTCTGCAATGTAAACCATGAAGAGTTATACATTTTAAATATCAGATAAATTTGTGTTAAAAATAAAGGAATATTAAGCTTTCACCTCATCCACCAGAAGTGGGATAAAGATTGTAAGCATTTTTGCATATGCATCAGAGACGGTGGAAGTATCAGTAGCATTTACATTCTGACCAGAACCAGTTGAACCTTCAAGCCAAACAGTTGGATTTCTAGATGCTTTTGTACTAGCACGGAGTTCATTTGCAAACTCCCGGGCCTGTAAATGAATGTGTGAAACTTTCAACTCCATTAACATCCATTCAAAACATAAAAAGAAGTACATATGATCTAGAACTCATATGTAATAAGTTTACTTCTCAGTTTACAAAAGATAAAAGAGCAAGTTGTGGAGCAAACTTTGACATCTTATGATAAAGAAACAAATAAAAGCACTATGATATAACGGACCTCCCGGCGAAGAAGCAAGTTTAAAGAACTGCAATATGCTTTTCTCAGTGGACCCAAGCAATTCTTGTCAAGACTCTGCAAGTGCATAGGAAGATAATTTAGGTAGAAAACAAAGAATAACACTCAATATACAAATACAAAAGCGATAGTAGGTCCTTCATATTTAAACCTTCAAATGTTGAAGAAGACGAGCATATGTTCTGCACTTGTACCGCAGGTCAGCATGATCAGGCCTCTTCAACTGCCCCCGCTGTTTACAGTAAGCAGGGAGACAATGTTAAACCAATAGATTCAATCCAAGACTTCAAAAGTAACAATTCAGTATTGAATTTATAGGAAATACCTGAGAAAAGTAGCTTTTATCACTTATCATGAAGTCCACCAAACTAGCAAAGTAATTTCTCAAGAATTCAGAAGCTCTCCTGACAAAAGTAGATTTTAATTTTTCAAGTTCTGCACGCTTCTCTTTAACCTGTAGAGCAGGGAGACTGATCAAAACAGATAACTTTCAAGTCACATACATATTTTCCAGAGTACTCACTTTGATCCCAAATTCATATCGAACTCCCAATTCTCTCCAACCAATTAAAACGGTAGAAATTAATGAATAAAAACCATATCCATGATACATCTCAACAAATAATACTTCTCTTACAATACAACAAGCACTACACGTCCCGTGGCGTGAACAAAACTTTCTCCTAAAAGGATAAATCATAATTAACATGCTTTGGGAGATGATTTAACAAGAGAAAAGAAACAGAGAACATACAGCTTTCATGTTTGCATAAGTAGGGTCAATATTGGGCACTTCAAGACCACGCAAGGCACTAGTAAGCCATTCACATGCCTCTACATTTTGCAGCATCCTATCTTCATCAAATGAACCTCCTGTCAAACACGCTGCATACTACACCCACAAAAGCATCATTAAAATAATTAAGCTAGGTAAGTTTATTGAGCTAAAATTAGATACAATTTACCAATTATAGGCATACCTCAGAAGGGACACGCAACCGCTCAAGAAGCGTATCAAGCTCCTCAATGAGAGATTTGTTATTTACCGACTGCATTTGCAAGCTGTTATTACGGGTTTCTATCTGGACACAGAAACACCATTAAAACAAACAAAAGTAAGAGACCCACAAATTTTAAAAGGTGGAGTGATTCCAGCAAATACAACCCTTTCAAGTTTAAACCACAAGGTAAGTTGTATCAAGGAAAAATATAGTCTCGCTTGAAGGTTACAAGCCCTTACTGATGCAATATCCTCTCTCATGTGCCGGAGTTTTACATTGAATGTGCCTAACCATTCATCCATATCTTCTACACAATTTGTTGCTGCTTCAAGCCCATACAACACCTGCGACGGACAACTTACAATAAATTTTACATAATGTTACAACAATAATATCAATATTGATGTGAATGATATTAGGCTGAATATTATTACATGAGATAGGTCAGGAGATTAATATGTTGGATAGAGATATGATATGCAATAGTAGAACATTGTGGTATCATTTGATTCATGTAGTTAACTCCACTTAGTGAGAAAACGTTTGTTTGTTGTTATTACAGAAGACAACATTAATCCGTACTAAAATAAATCTATATTTTCATATATTCTGAACTTCCTTCTCATGCCAAAGCATGTTAAGCTTTAAGCTTATTACAAATGCATTATTTATAAAACAATCTTATATTGTAATATTCAAGATATTACAAGAAATGCATCTGGAGACATATTAAGACATTGACAAAACTGCACCAGGAGTAATTTAACTTAATACATGGACCAAATACGTAGTAATGTTAATGCTAGGTCGTTGCCCGGAAGCAGCCTGGGCAATAGTCAAATGAGCAATGGTTGTTGCATCCCCACCTAGATGCAGTGAAAAATAAGAAATAGTTAAAAGGGGTTAGGATTGCCTATATTGTCGATGCGGGTGAGGTGGTATCAACTAGTGTGAGGACACAGGGTGGAGACACGCACGATTTTCCCATAACAATAGGATGACATTAAGGTTCAACCCTAAGTCTCTACCTCTTTACTTTAATTTTGGATGTAATTAAGGAACTCATCCAAGAGCTAGCACTGAGATGTATGTCTTTTGCAGATGATAGTCATTCTTTGACAGTCGAGGAAGAATTAAATAGGAGGTTGGAGACTTGGAAACAAGCCTTAGAAGCATTTGGTTTCTAGCAAAAGTAAGACGGAGTATATTAAATGTAAGCTTAGCAAAAGAAGAAAATTTTCTAGCATAGAAGTGAAAGTTGAAGATCGTATCATACCACATTTTACGTGGTTTAAATATTTTGGATCCATAGTACAAAATGATTGAAAAATAGAAGGAGACATAAACCATCAAATTCAAGGTGGAAGGTTGAAATGGAGGATGGTTTCAGGTGTTTTAGGTTAAATGAAAGTACCACTCAAATTGAAGAGAAATTCTATCGAAATTGAACTGTCGTAAGATCGGGGATGTTGTACGGGATAGAATGATGGGTTGTAAAGAACCAAGACGAAAATAAATTAAGTGTACCAGAGATGAGTAAGTTATGTTAGATGTGTGGACTAGACAAGATAAGATTAGAAATGACAACATTCGAAAGGGAGAGGGTTAGGGTAGCACCAATACTCCAATAGTAAAAAAGATAGTGCAAATTAGGTTTTGGTGGCGTAGGTATGTGGAGAGAAGACCCGTAAATTTTGTAGTAAGGAAAGTAGATCAGATGATAGTCAAACCGCTAGACATAGAGGAAGATTGTGAGATTAATGAGTCGGATAAAAACATGATTTTTGATAGAGCACTATGTCATAGTTTGATCTATGTAAGAGATACAATTTGGTGTCAAAATAAACTTTAACACCTCACACGCACGCACAATGTATTGCATAGTGTATTTAGGTAATCGTCATTTCTTTTCCTGTGTTGTCTATTGCCAATCAAACAATGTATACAAAGAGTTGTGATGTGACTCAAATGTTTGTCATGTTTGTTCTCCTTATTCTATACTACAACCCACCCTCCATCTTTTATTGTTATTAATTTGAACTTAATCGATCTAGCTTTAGTTTGATTTACGGATTCTCTTCATCTTGAATGATCATGTTTTGGTTGCATAAAGAGTACTTCCAGTTGTGTACTTCTTTTCTTCTTAACTTCAATTCTTATTGCAAATTTGGGTAAAAATTATAAGGATAGACCCTCATTGTTAATGATTCCCAAGTTGGATCATATAAGGTAATAACAGCAAAAGAAAAGCAGTCAGTTCAGAGAACAGTAATACCTCATTTATCAAAGGCTCGCTTTCTAAAATGGCGTGCACATTTGCTGCTTCCAGAGCTTGGAGCTCTCTCTTAAGTCTTTCAGAAAATTCTTCTGCTTCACCAACACCCATCACGTAACTGCATATTAGAAAATCTTAATCATTTGACATTCTAATTGTGAAATCCATGATCTTGCGCATGAATTATGCATGTCCAACTGACGTAATTTATTATCCATGTCCAACTGACGTAATTGTCTTTTAACTTTGACAAATATGTTTCAACATTTTCTGTTAATACTTGAATTTTCTACACTAGGAAATATGGATACCAGGGTTGGATCCAAAAACATTTGATGGTGGGAGCAAAAAAATGTCTTTAAAATCTTTTCAGGAGTAAAGGACCGCAGTGACCCTTTCAAAGACAGATTGCTCCTTTATGAAATCAATTAGTTTATACTAGTTTTATTTAAAATTTCTAAAAGCAGAATAAAATTTTATTAAATATGGTAACATAAAAGCAGAATAAAATTTTATTAAATATGGTAACCAAAAAAAATTATCCTGTGGGGGGGCAACTGCCTCATACATATAGTCGTCTCTGAATACAAACACAGATATGATACAACACGAAGGGGTACATAATTTTTTTTATTATTATAGGACATAATTTTTTTTATTATTCTAGGACATAGCATGGCTATAATGCAACACACGAATCCAATCCAAATATAAATTTAACTTAAAAAAACAAATAATAAATCGAAAGGCAAAGGGAAAAAAATCAATGTTTTAAAAGTTAGCATAAGTGACTGTAGACACAATAAAACATTTATATGATGGTGGTATTTCCATTTTTCCTGTTGTAAAGAAGAAATTAAAAATAAAAAATTCAAAATACATCTAAAACATGCTTCAAAAGTTAGTGTGAGTGATTGTATACATTATTGAAAAGAAAATGATCAGACAAAATTCTCTTAATCAGATTAATTTACAAAGAGTGATTACACCTCAAACATATGAATATCCTATCACCAAATTAAGGTAATCAAACGGAATAAAAACTGTACAGTAACAAATTAAAAATATCCATATAATTAAAAATAGGGTTAAACAAAAAAGATCCGTAATTTTTTAGGGACTAAATTAAGTTTAATCCCTTAAAAATTACCACTCATTGTTATATAACATAGGGACTAAAAGTTTATATGGAATAAAATTATAAAAACAAATGCATAATTAATAGGAGCAAAAAACATATTTAATCGTTAAAAATACTTTCTATTAATACTAAAATTATAACGCCAAAAATTAAAATACGGCGTTACAAAAAACTTTAAATCAAGACTTTTCGCATAGAAAGTTTCTAAATTTGTAAACCTTACAAGATATACAATTTCATCAAACAACCAAGTTTCTAATAGCTAGTATAACTATGAAAAGCAATTCCTATAAACTAAGACTCTTGTCATGATCTGTTTGATATCAGTTAACATTGGAGGATTGGAGAGTATCAGTCGGCAGGCGCAATAAAACAGTTATACCAAGGCTATCACTACAATTTTGAAGTGTCCTACATGAATATGTACCCAATAAGGGTATCACTGCAATTTTGAAGTGTTTGTACTACCTTGTTCCAGTACCTATATTGCAAATAAAATTTGGATAGAAATAGTATAAGGGAAGACAGAAATTCCCCGGGTACCTAGAATTTAAAGGACTTAATCCAGCAATTTATAAATAGAAACATTACTTCATTCATATTCTTGCTCATCATAAGTATTTAATCCCTAACATTTTAGTCCGAGAAGAATATCACTTACGTTCCCAAAAGAGCCTCCATGTCCTCCATGTCCTCCTCCTCTGCCTGGGAGACAAGGTCTTTTTCAACATTGACTTTCAACTCTCTCTCAGTCATAGTGGAAGCAACAGGGCCACCATCTTGCACATTACTCTGAGTAGATACAGGGGCTCTATTTTCCTATTTCACATTTTGTAAAAATAATTATTTAACGGCATTTAACCACTGATGTGCAGTTCAAAATAAGAGAGAATTCGATTTAAGACGACATCTATAATATTAATATGTTTGAAAGGGAGATAAGAAGGGGGAAAGTAAGGATTTATTCAAGGGGCTTAAACTCCCCCCTCCATGCTGTCATTTCTCTTCCCTCAACTCGAAACATCCAACCAAAGTTCGAGTTTAAGATCCTCGGCATGAAGTCTTGGACTTGATAATGAGTCAGACTGTGACATACTGACACTCCAATAATTCCATACATAGTAACAAATACCTAGTAATTATTATTATTATTATTATTATTATTATTATTATTATTATTATTATTATTATTATTATTATTATTATTATTATTATTATTATTATTATTATTATTATTATTATTATTATTATTATTATTATTATTATTATTGTTAAGAGTCCCACATCGGATAATATATGGCCTGAACATGTGTTTATAAGTGAGAGCAATCCTCACCTTACAAGCCGGTTTTGTAGGGTTGAGTTAGGTCCAACCACACTTTCTTAACATGGTATCAGAGCCTCATCTAAGATCCATTGGGCCACCCACCATCTAGTTCCACGCTCCAGCCCTAATTTCTGAGCGTGAGAGGGGGTGTTAAGAGTCCCACATCGGATAATATATGGCCTGAACATGTGTTTATAAGTGAGAGCAATCCTCACCTTACAAGCCGGTTTTGTAGGGTTGAGTTAGGTCCAACCACACTTTCTTAACAATTATTATTATTATTATTATCATTATTAACCAGTAAAGCGAAAAAGTATTCGTTAGAACAGAATCATGGCTATTTGATAGTAAAGAAATACTTAAAAGATTGGATTATAGAATACAGTCATATGTACCTTAGCCCAGAGAGCCATCTCCACAACATCTATACCAACGACCTTAGGAAGGCGACCCAAAACATCTTTACACATGGTCAAGATGCAAAGAAGGAGACGATTCCTACAATAAAATAAAAAAGACATGATTAGCAAACTTCCCTCTCCTCCCCCAGAATCGAACTCACCCACTAAATAAGCCATTATTAGATTAACACTCCTCTCAACAATACAACCTGTCATCAATATTGCGCATTGTCCATTGCGGAGGAGCCACACTCTGGCTTCTAAGGTTATCAAATCCCTACAAGATATAAACATTCATTAGTTCAAGAAGCAACTGACTGGGAAGATATTACGGAACTGAGAACGACAAGTGTTGAATCACATGATAAGAACTTTCTGTTATGGAACATTACCAATGTAAATGTACATCCACTTGGATCATTGGTTAAAACTTCTACTTTTGAGAGATGCTTTAGCTTGTATAGTTTTGCAGGCTGCAATTCAAGAAAACAGTTATAGAGGAAGCAATATTTGAACAGGAGGCTAATAGGAAGAGTGTGTTAGGAGATAATGAGCTGAAACCCAAAAACATCAAGCATATCCAAAATAAAAGAGAAGAAAAATTACTTCAAGAACTCCTCCCGTAGAATACTTCAAAACTCGAAGAAAAGCCGTAGTTGTCTGACCCTTCGTTAACGCTGCGGGAAATAGCAAGTTATCACCACCAACAATACATATGTGAAATTTACAAATGATTACAGGATAACACCCAATGAAATAAGCACTCACAGGTCAAGTCAATTATTCAACCAATCAGTTAAATATTCAACTACCTATCTCAAAAAAATCATCATAAAAAGGCAATAAAAACCTATGAAGCACAGAACACCGCAAACACGACACCGAGTGACACGTCAACACCGGTAATAATTTGAAAAGGTAAATAAATTAAACGTAATCGCGAGTGTCGTTTTCGGACACCGACACACCTTTTTTCGAGGTATCGGTGCTACATAGATAAAAGAACCCAAAAAATGGAAGCAAGCAGCATTACTGAATAAACAATAGCTTATGCACCACAAAACGTAAACAATTATGAGTAAAGTGAATAAGCATAGGAAATTGAAGCTAGCTTTTAAATGTTCACATCAGAGTAGTTAATAACATCTTCAAAGCTAAAAAAACAGTGAATAAATCTCTTAGAAGCATAATCAAAAGGTAAATTGAGAGCATGAAGAGAAAGAGAAATAGGTAACTACTGGAGAGAGCGAGAACCCTAGGCTTGGCCATTTGACGACCAAGCTTGGAAGATTTTCCCAAGATGCCGTGACTCTTGGCGACACGGAGTGATAAGATGATCTTCTGCTTAGGATCTTCAATTGCAGAGATGCAAGCTCGCCGGAGTTCACCATCGTCGGCGCTGGATTTCGCCATTTCACGATCGGTTCTGTGATCTGAGAGAAATTTGGGGAAAAAACAACGGTTTTCTCGATTGGTGTTAGATTTTTCCTATTAGATTCCTTTGCAGAGAGTGCGTTTTTACCGCGTGACTTGGGTTTACTTTTCTTTACTGCTTTTTACCGAGAATGACCATGGTTGGACTCGGTTAATTATTACTTTGGTCCATTTTTTTTCAAATTTTCTGAATTTGTCTTCCTACGTACTATATACATTGCCAAAATTTTATTTTAATCTTAATAGAAATTTTTTTTTTTCAAATTTTATACTTTAAAATCTTCGCAACTATTTGGAAGTATGCATACTGGTGTTTATATAATTTTTTAAATAATGTTTTGAATGGTTCACTAGTATAAAAAAATTTCATTTTATTTATTTATTCAGTTTAATCTATATGAATGGGTGTTAGGAATTTGGGTATTTAGAGACGAATATAGAGAAGTGCTTCGATTGGAGATGCAAATGATGAAGGATAATGATAATTCAAGTTCAAAAGAAGGAATAGTAGTATGTCAAGCTATGAAAGTGGTGATAAATTGTTATTTTAAGATGTATTTTGAAACGGATAATGTAACGCCTCGTTTTATTTAATACTACCTCTGTTCCTATATATAAGAGATAATTCATTTTTTGAATTCATTGAATAATCAATGTATTTGGTCAATTTATAGACTAGGTACATTGATTATTCAATGAATCTAAAAATTGAATTGTCTCTTATATATAGGAACGGAGATAGTATTATATTATATTAATATTTTTGAGTTACTGTTTTACGATTGTTTTGGCGACTAGAATATTTATATTAATCGATATATCTATTAATATATTTGGCGACGTTTCGTTCGGTTCGGTAAAATATTATTCGGACCGATATATAATTCCCGGAATTATTTTAATTAATTGAGTTAATAATATTATTGAATATTATTAGTGTGTTAATTAATAAGAATAAATAGGGATGTGAGGAGTAATTTTATAGAATTGGGTTTACACCCTTAAGCTTGCTAGTAGAAACACCATAAAAACCAATTTTCCTCATTCTTTCCATTTTCTACACAAAAGCCAAACATAGTAACCTAGAGAGAAAGAAAGGGTTTTGGAAGAAGAAGAAGAAGAAGAAGAAGAAGAAGAAGAAGAAGAGCTTGAGGATTGGGTTTGTTGAATCATCAAGGATCATCCAATCACTAGAGGTAAAGGGTTTGATTTTCCTTTCCATATAGTTAGGGTTTGATAGATATATTTTGGATTGAGGAAAAATTGATAGTTGATTCATGAGTTTTGGTTGGTTGATTGTTAAAATAACATAGGAAGGTTGAGTTATGAGTATAGATTATTGGGTGTTTCATTGCTAGTTGTAGAAATTAGAAGTTATGGAATGAAGAAAATATGAAAACTGTAAACTGTTAAGAAAAACCAGAAAAACAAATAATGCAGGGAAGAAGAAAGGAAAAGTTGCGTGGAGAGTGGATGAAGGGGGAGGCGCCCACCTCAGCTTGAGGGGCGGTCTTCCCCCACTTCAAGGCCCCCGCCTCCTTTCCTAATTAAGCCAGGGATGATCGTCCCTTAGTGGTAGGGAGTGTGCAACGAAAATTCTATTTTCCGGTTTTCTGTATGTTGAACCTTCTGTTTTCTGCAAATAGTTTTCCTGCATAACTGGTAAATAGCTTCTGTTTCATCCAATTTCCTTATTTATTCATAGTAATAGTTTATATTAATAAAATATAACTAGGACATAAGTTAGCCGATTAAATTTAGAACTCGATTATGTTCTGATTTTCCGATTTCGGTAATTTCGACGACGGAGCAAGTTGCTTCAAATTCAACGAAAATTGACGTGCTAGCTAAGTTCGACATGTAGAACGTAGTGGTGAGGTTAGTTTTTCGAAATTACGAGTTTTTACGAAATGACCCGAAATAGGTCAAATTACGGTTAAATTGAATCAGATTGCGTTTTAGTCGATTTAAGACACGTATGGATAATCCGATTGCGATGTTGACGATTATGATTAATGTCAGTTATTAAGAATGACTTTCGCGACGATTATTGGTAATTTGATTATTTTTCCGTATTTGGAAATTTGGTGAATTAATTGATAATAATGTGGTGTGATTAAACATGATGTTTGCGACGGTGTATTTAGTAATGAATACTTGATGATATGCGATGCGATGATATGTTTATCTTGATGTGGATAAATATGGCGACGTGGACTTTATGTCAATTTTTATGAGCGATGATGATGTGTTGGTGTGTTGTCTTTATTGTTGAGTCACATACATTGCATTGGCGACGAGGGCTTTTATGCCAAGCGACGATGGGCTTTATGCCAAGTGTTCCTAATTATGGACAAAGCGACGGGTACCACATGCATAACATAGTCGTGTCTCATGGAGTCGGTTATGTTTATGTTTGAGTTGTTTGGTGTTGGGTTTTAATTGATGGATGATGTTGAATTGCGATGATATATGATACTTTGTGTTGATGCGAGTATAATGATTATGTGACGAAGTTAAAGTGTTACTTTTATACACTAAATGCTAATTTAAAGTATGTAAGCTTTTAATACATGTTGACATACTCTTATTAACTTATATCATTTATAATTCCAAAACTATGTATGTATTTTATCATGCCTTTAATTATATGTTTTGGAGTATCTCACCCTTTACTTGTTTCGACGTTGCCTTTATATTGGTAACGTGCAGGTGATCCACGAGGATGATGAGGATTAGCTCGAGTCTCTTTATTTTGAGTCGCTCTGCTCTGGTCGTAGTAACACTTGGGATTTGGGCGACGTTATTATTTTGACAGGATAATTTATGTATACTATCTTATGATGATATAACTTTATGTATTGATGATAACATGATGATATGTATATTTTGTGAACACATCTGTTGTGCTGTGAATAGTCATATGTGTATATGATGAATTATGATATGAATCGGTATATCCAACTTTTGATTTTTGTGATGTGCATTATAATGCAAAGTGATGAAAATGCGAATATGTGATGCCTCAATTTTTGTTTGATGAAATTTTGAAACTCTGATTTTATTATTAATTACGAGGGGTAGAATTTGGGTGTTACAGATAACATCATCATAGCCACCCACCTGAACGGAGAGGAAGAGAGAACTCTCAGAAGTAGAGTTTGTGAAGCTATCACAAGGAAGGAAAAAAGACTGAATAATTTTAGAGTTTCTTTTGTTTGGTTGGAGGGTTTTGGAGGGTAGGGGAGGGGAGAGGAGAGTGGAGAATATTTTAAGTCATAGATGTTTTGTTTAATTTTTTATGAGGGGGAGAGTAGGGAATTGGAGGTAATCAAATTCTCTCTTAATTATCATTTTGTTTATTAGAACTTAATTATTTTATAATATAAGTTGTTAAATTGTATTACAAATCTATATATGATTGTAGTATATGAGTTATATATCATGTAAAAGTTAACTTTGTAAATATTTTATAGGATTAGATAGATAATTAAGATGATAAAATGTTTCATCTAATTATTGATCATATAATGATGGTATGAAACTTATCAATATTTTATTTACGCTTTAATATATTTTAGAATATTAAAATATTAAATATTATGTGTTTGATTATCTATGTTGTTTATGAATCGACAATTTTTTTTATGAATAACACTTTGTTATTTTTATTTAGCATGACTATAATAATATTTTAAGGGTAAAAAAGTAAATTAGTTTTAGAATCTCTCACCTTCCCTTGTGAACCAAACATATATTTGATTAAAAACTCTCCCTCCCCTCGCTTCCATCTCAATCAAACATATATGTAATTAAAATACATTCTCTCCCTTCCACTCTCTTTCCCTCCCCTTTACAAAAATTCCCCCTCCCCTCCGTTGAACCAAATAGTGAAGAAAAAACAACATTATAAGTTTCTTTTAATTGTTTTGCTCAATCAATTTTATCATGATTTTTATCTTCTAATTTCATTCAATTTTATTTTGTGATTAGATATATAGTTATATGTTATAGTAACAATGTCATTGGTCGTATGTTTTGCAGTTTAGTGGTTTGTGTGTGTTTGAATAATGTAAATTTCTTTTATTAGAAGAGTTTATGTAATAACGTGCAGGAGGTTTAAAGCTTTTATTCAACTGAAGTTGGAGGAAAAAATGTTACTTCCATTGATGTATAGGTTACCGACCTTAAATCCGTAGAAAACTACTAGTATTATTGTGTTAAAACTTTAATTAAAATATAAAATTATAAATGAAACGACTTGCAGGTTTTTACTCTACTACTCTTGGTTCAACAACAACTTCAACCAATATAATGGTGGATTGGTTAATGTTTCTTTGTGATTTGAATTATCAATGTTGATTTGATATGGTGTGATGACATTACTACTACTTTCTCCATAAGTAAAACAATTGATTTTGTATGATCACACAAAATCTAAATAGCTTGAATTTAGATGTATCAAATTGAATGTGGAAGAAATAAATACTAGTCCTCAACAATCCAATATGTTTTATTATCAAATAGAATGTGAATCTTGTTATTCGTTTAAAATTTAATAAATTTAATTTTATTCATTGAAATAAAATACAAAGTGAAATAAAATGATAAATTGCAAATTCCATACCAACAAGGTAACATGAAAAATTAAAAAGATTAGAAACAACTTTATTAGTGACAAAGATGTGATGATGATACAACTAAGAACCGTAAAGCAAATGTCACACTGGATATTTTTCGGTACTTAAAATTACATTCAGGATTCTGATTTGAAAATTATAATTGTCGAAAAAAGTAATCCTAACTCTAACGTCTTCAATTAGATGGAAGAAATCCCTTAGAGTTTTCAATCTGTCAAACAACACCGGAGTTAAGACATCTCCATTGAAATGAATGACATGGTTATGGTCGTTTCGTTCATAAACGTTCCATCTCACTGGTAGATTGTGAATGAATTCTTGTACAAATGTAGGATCAATTTCACCGATCAACTGAAATAAATTAAATACGAAAAAATGTACTTTTAATACAAGATACCACAAATAGTATAAGTAATAGAGAGAATAACAAAAATCAATTATTGTGAACTAATTTTTTTAAAATATTATCTCATATGTAGTGCGTATGGTTGTAAAAGAACCAAGACTCCTTAGTTTTTCATATCTAATAAAAAACATGTTGTTTCCTTTATAATCAAAATAAACTTTATCCAGTATGTCAAGTCCCAAACGTCTATAACATCTTTTCAATAGTATTTTGATATAGACGGATTTGTGTTGTTTAGGTCGCATAGTAATAAAAAACGGTTTCCACAAGCATCGTAGGCATACCAGTAGTCATTTTTCAATTCAGGAAAGAAAAAAAAGTGGTCCAAGAAATTCATAAAGACTTGGACGTTTGTCTTACAATAATATTAATTAAAAAATAAAAAATAAATAGTTAGAATCAGGTTATATTAAGAAATGAACCATCAAAAATATTTTATAGTTTCAGTAGTAAGTAATTACCTCTGTAAATCTGTGAATGTGACTCCGTGTGGTTAGTGTTAGTTGTCTAAGAATAATATGTATTGCTATTATAATGGTTGATTGTTGAATATGGAGAGTACAAAGTACTATATGTGTGAATGAAATTGTTGATACCCTGCTTATAATGCCTCTCTTAAATTAAAAATCACCGAAAATAAAATTTAGAAAGGAATAAAACCAACACGCGCGATATTGACATTATGATTTAAATCAAATGGTGCACAGTTATTAAACAATAGACGAATAATTATTCTGCTAGATCAATGGGCTGGATCACATTGCAAGTAAATCTTTTTTCGATGCCTTTCAAATCAATAGTCATAGATTGGTCAATCAGTATTAATTCGATATTGAAAATACATTGCTTCTTCAAATCAGTAATGAATGCGTTGTAAATCTTAGCGGTCAAATTAGTATTACGTCATCGCGTTTTTCTATAAATATGACTTGCAAATCTATAACGGTCAAATCAACCGTTCATCATGTTTTTATGTGTGTTGCCTTGCAAATCTTTAGTGGTCATGTTTTACTAAGAGTGTGTGCATGAGTACGCATTTTTTTAACAGTTGAGTAGGTTAAGTTGAGTAGGTTAACTGCAAGCAGTTGATTGACAAAAAAGATTCAAGTGGCGCTTTGCATGAAATATGTGTGTTTTCTGAGGGTTTTTGACCCACATGCCACCCACTAGAAAATAAATTTCCAAATTGCCACCCCTTGGAAAAAATTCCCAATCTACCATTTTTTGTACTTTTTTTAATAAATTATTTCATGCCTTTATAGGACCACCATATGAGATGGAGGCCACTTTTTTTTTTTTGTTTCTTAATAAAAACTAATTTTTTTATTAGTTTTTTTATTTTATAATTTAATAAATAATTCAAAATTCAAAATTAGTTAAATAAATAATACATAAAAATAATTTTCTAATAAAATTTGTTCTATAAATATTTTTGATAATATATTTTAATTTTATTTATTTATTAATATATATAATTTTATTAAAGTTAAAATTATTTATTGTATAATATTTTTCTGTCAAAAGACTTTGATAATAGGGATCTACCATTTAAAAAAGGGTTATAATCTTCTATGATCTTCTATAATTTTAAATTTTTAATCGTTACGCACACAAATAGCCACCTTTCACTTAAATTATCCCCTGCAAGCGCCACAAATTAATAAAAATTTAATTTATGTGCATTTTATCATGTATATCTATCATTAAATACTTGTATGAAAACGTACTTAAATACATATTTTAATGAACAATCAATAAGACAGTGTTTTAAAATTCAGACCAATCATTTATCTGATCAAACTGTTGAATAACAGTCTCATTGAATTATTGGTCGGACTAGTCAATTATTGGTCGGATCACATGACTTTTAATTTAATTTATTTAAATTAAAAAAATCATAAAATAAAATTCTTTGCATAAATTTCATAATTATAAAGTCTAAGAAAATTATTTGAATTTATGCAAATAAGTTGAATAACAACCTTAAATAAAATTTCAACTTCCAAATATAACAATTTGTTAATTGAAAAGTAATTATATGATAGAATAATTATATAATATAATAATATCATAAGTTAATAAACTTATATAAAACATAAATAAATATTATGTTCTATAAATAATTTAAAATATAACAAAAGATAAATTAGAAAAATAAAAATGTATGAATAAAAAAGTTAGTAAAAATAATATAACTCTTACTTAAATATAATAGTCAAATTTATACAGAAAATAATGTGAAAATTTAATTTCATCTTTCTTTGATAACATAATTTTTTTTCTTCAAATTATAAGATTCATAATAATGGAAATATAAAATCTCATTTTTATTCGGTAACATGTCTTTTTTTTTCTTTCAAATTTTTTGTCTTACTATATTGAATAATTAATTTTCTAGTTTTTTAAAAATTTATTATATTATTATATTATATGGTTAGTACTTTCTCCGGTCCCATTTATAAATAAATAAATAAATTTAGATACATTAAATAGTCAACGTGCTCGGACAATATTTAGATCAGATACATTACATATTTAATAAATTTAAAAAATTAATTTTTTTCTAATAACTAAAGCCAGAGAATCAGAGATATTAATAAGTATAATGAGAATATATTAGAGAAATATGATGTAATTATAAAATATTTAACTCTCTTCGCTTTGATCATTAAACATCAAAGGAATTTATGACGCAATTGATAAAACTACAATCTTAATAATTTTGATAGATTTTCGGTCCAATTCTTGAAATTTGACAAAATTTATTTTTATAATTTTAATATTGTTTAATTATTATAATATTATATATAATCCTAATTATCATTTAACATTATATAATTTTTTTAATAAAACTGGATTTTAAAATGTGATCACGTAAATTTAAGAAAAATAAAAATAGAAAGATAAAATTATAATTAAGTTAAAAAATAAATGTAAAAAGATAAACCTGTCAGAACTTTAAAAGATAAATATAAAAATAGAAGGAGAACATTTTAAATTTATTTAAAATTAAATTTCTTTTTTAATTAATATGAAATATTGTAGTAATAAAGGAGAGAGAAAATTTTATTGTTATTTTTATTTAATAAAAAAAGTTGTAATTTATTGTGTATTGTGTCCATCTAAATTTTTTCCATATCTATGTCCCTAGTGGTCAGGAAAATCTCTTGTTAGTGTTGAGAATTCAATTGAAAACAGAGGAACCCTTACAAAAATGTTGTTCTCTATTCCCTTACATCACCACTGCGCAAAATAGTCACTTTAGACGACAACTTAAACAATCTCTAGTAATATTTTATTTCTTGAAAAGAACCCAAAACATTTTTCATTATTTCATTGATGATCTTTCGTAATAAGTTTTATTAAATTTAACTTAACTAGATTAAATTTAACTTAACTAGATTTTCGTTGGAAGTGTAATACTAACTTACAAAAAAAACCAAAGGTTCATGTCTCCGTTTTCTCATTTGAAAATCACATAAAACAAAAGTCTACTCATAATAACCCCATATGACATAACTACTAATAATAAAAACTACCCAACATTGGAAAGACCCCTTTCAATTTTACTTATGTATATTTTTTTGAGGACAAAATAAGAACCCAGGTAGCACTTAATCCTATAAGTCATTTCCTCATAAAAATAACCAACTTTAAAAGGGTTCCCCCTTCATAAAGCAAGGTTTCTATTTCAGGACTATAAAGGACTTCATTTTACAGTGTGGCATCTATTGCATCAATGATTTGTAGTTTTGCTGGGGACAGTGTTTAATTGTCTTGTCTGTTTAACTTTGGTGATTACCCTTTGCCATCGGATCCCACTTCGAAAAATGCCACAATGTCTGGCAAGAAGAACTTATTTTCACAACAATAAATTGCAGGTTTGTTTTCACTTTAAAAATATTGGTGTTATCATAGAAATTCATGCCGGGAAACAAAGTCCAAAGCAAAATCTCTTGTTTGTATGATTTTTCTTTCCATCAACTACTACTTTTCTAGAACAACCTAATCAAAAAGTTCATAGTAATCAATAAATACAAACTATAGCCTATACCGATTAAGAGAAGAAGGGAGGGAGAGAGAGAGAGAGGCTAGAAAAACAACACATATACCTGATTTGAATTGGCTAATGAAAAAATGAAATATGGAATGAGTTGATAACTGCAGGTAGGCATCGCTTCAATGGTTCGACCAATTTAACTAAATCATTTTTGCAGTGGTTTTGCCTTGCGGATGTGGCCCATGCTATTGACCAAATCCTTGCGCGTGCAGACAGGGAACGCATTGATGTCTTTGAATGCTTTCAACCTCCATAGAACATATGGGAAGCTGAGCTGATCCCTAGAAGTGAAGCGAACCACCTCATTAAACCAGACACACATCAACAGATTAGATAGCGGTGTGAGCTTTCTCACGATAACAGAGGCTTCACATAGAGCTGCAAAAACAAGTTTGATTGAACATTATAAAATATTGGTGCAGTGATAAAGAAAAAGTCCAATCAACGAAAGTCAATGTTTGGTAACAGATTCATTGACAGGATTGGCATCTATCAACATACATATATAGCTAAAGACAAAAAAAAAATCAAAAAATGACAGCAAATCATGGGTAAAACAGATCAGAAAATTTTCTGTTAAGAAGAAAAGAAGACAAAGTGTTATAATCACTGTTATCTGATATGAAAATGTAATCAACTTATACCTTTCTTTCCATTAAACCTTTTGTCTCCAGGCAAGCCATCTTTTTTGTATTGATTCAGTTGCACTTCAACTTCCTCCGGCTTGGCTTTGTTTTTCTTGACAACAGCCTTGGCTTCATCATAGACACTGCCACGAGCTCCGTGTTCTGATATGGCAAGTATAGAATTTGTACGCCAGAGGAGTGCTTCCAACACACCTAGTGGGTCTCTCCTAAATTGGGACTTGGAGTCTACCCAAATAGAGTATTTTGCTTGAGGAAAAAGACGATGGGTTAACATCTGAAAGACAACCAAGCCCACACGGTAAAAAAATGAAACAAATAACGACACACCAAATGATGTACAGGAAGAGAGCTGAGAAGCGGATATCAAAGATTTAATACCTTTGGTATTTTACCATTCAGCCTTTGATCAGAAAAAGGAAGATCCTGAACGATAACAACACGCCACTTTCCTACAAATCCATTGTCCCCAACTCTGCGACCCACTAATTCCTGTGCTTTTAGTGTGATTTCATCCCAGAATGCTACATAGCAAACCTGCATACCACTAAATAGATTTGGCAAATAAGATTAGTGACTTCTAAGATACATCAAGAATAAAGTCTCATACTACTTAAATAACCTTTTTAAGTGAAGCCTCTGACATTCCAATTGGTTGATAGAGATCATCTCCACCACCAAATGCACAAGTAGATACCACCACTTTGCAACCTTGCATGAAACTTTTATCTTCATCAGATATCCTAAATCCTCCATCCACACTGTAGAACCCACAATGTGCCATTGTAGTTTCTTTCACCTATACCATGAAGAAACAAACCAAAATATATATTACATATATTACAGTATATATAACTAACTATAAACCAGTCATGTCAAGTAGTGAAAACTAGTAGCCAAAAATGTGAGATTAAAACTATTCTGGTTGAAAATGATTTAAGCAGCACTATTCACCTCGAAACTTCTATCTCTTTCCTCAAATGTTTGATTTCCAGTAAATAAATTAAACCTTATATCCTCTGCACGCAATTGAGACAATGAAGCATTGCCTCCTTCAAAAGACAAATCATTCCCGGACACGTACAAGACTTCACGAATAGGTAAACTAGATTCTTCTTCCACAGGAATCTCTAGTTGCTCAAGTTTTTCAGGTGGTAGAAGCTTCAAGCAACCTGTTAGAATCAACTCACATGTCATACACAACAGCGGCCTCCTTAAGTTTTATCAAAATGAAAGAATTAAAGGCAGCCAAAATAAGTACATGTTTTCATTCACTCTTGTGATATACCACTAACAAAAGTGTTCATATAAGCATGAAATTAATTTTGGCACACTTATGTATGATTCTATTTTTGGTGGAAACAAAATTGGTTCTAGAGCTATAGGTGTAGAATTGATTTAGAATTCGGAAATAATTTTAACTTGAAGCTAGAATTTGAAGCTGTGCATTCATTGTTCAATCCACTTTTATATGAATGTACCCAAACCTAAACTAAATTACTCTACATTCAACTCAATTTCATCCAGAATATAAATTTTTCATAATCAATTTATCACCACCACTAATCCAAACACAATATTTTTGTGGAAAATTGTTTTGCCTCTAGAATTATCCTAAGTTAAAAATGAGATTTGGAATTGGATCCAAACATTACTTTTAATCTTAAATTTCTTATAGGAATAACTCGTCTTTTTAGGTAAAGATGTTCAAACATAAACCAACAAGCAAATCAACTAACTTTTAATCAAAATGTATTCTACTAGTGATATAGAATTGATTTAGACCTATTTGGTAGCTAATTGATTTTTTCCCCTCTAAACTCGATTCTAAGCTAGAATTTTGAGCTTTTGATTCTATAATTTATTTTTACTCAGTTAAACTTACTTTTACATAAACATATACAAAATATAAATCACTCTTTGTATTAAACTCACTTTTAACCAGAATCAATTTACAAAATCAATTCACTCTAGATCACTTTTGTCGCGGCATAATCAAACACAAACTCAAACATAAACCATCAAGCAAATCAACTAGCAACTTCATACCATAATCAATTCAACAAAATCAAAATCAACAATAAAAAAACGATTCGATTAGAGACTTACGTTCTCTAACACCAGCAACCATATGCGTAGTAGGATCAAGGCGATTCAAATTAGTTTTAACATGCATTTCCTGAACCAATGTAGGACTAGATCGATCATCATCTTGATTACCAGATGCTGTTGCAATATTTGTAGAAGCACTAGGTCTTAGGCCAATTCGTGTTGCCTCGTAGAACAGCAAAAACGCAGCTGGAATAATGACGAGTAGCATCCAGTATTTGACTAGAAGCTTCCTGATTAACCGTCGGTTGCCGAGTTTCTTCCGTTTCCGGCGAGCGCGAACGCGCATGCGACCTAGTTCATCGGTTTCGTCGTCGGAGATTGTTACGGCGGTGTGGTGGTTGTTGGTGGTGGTATGGAACATTGAGGATGGTGTGATGTGAAATGGAAAGAGGGGAAAATTGGAATGGTAACGAAAATTATAACTGCCTCTCTCTGTGTGATTGATAGCAATTGATTTTATTTTTTTTATTATTAGTTGTGCGAGCTCCAAGAAAATAAAATAGTTACTCTTTATTATACTATGATAATTGTAGTAATACTATACTGTCATAAATACAAACTCGTATGAAAAAATAAGAGTAATACTCACAATATTAATAGAAGGATTCAATTGGAAAAAAAAACAATTAAAATATATTTAAAATTGAGAGAAATAGTTATTATAACAATATTTAGTTTGTCCAAAACTATGAAATCGGATTTTAAAAGATATAGTGAGTTATCTATCAAATGTAATTTATAATCTTAGTTAATAGAGTATCTAGTAAAGTAGTAGTTAAGACTTTTTATGAGCTATGGATTAGGAAAAAATTTCATTATTAGACACCTACACATTTGGGGGTTTTAGTTGAAGTGACATTTTATAGGTCTCATGAAGGTAAGTTGGACGCAAATATAACTAGTTGTTATTTTATTGGATATGTCAAAAGCTCTTACATGTACAAATTTTATTATCTCATCACTAGAATAATTTTTGAAACGAAAAATGCTAGATTCTTTGAGGGTGTATAATTTGAAGGGTAAGAAAGCATAAGGACTATTGTCTTTGATGAAGCCTTTCTACCTATCTTTATTCTTGAAATATATCTTGAAATAAACAATGATGTTATACCTAACGTCCCTCAAGAACAAGACAATATTGAATTTCTTCCTCAAACATCACCTATAGTTCAAACATAACAACCTCAAAAGCCACCATTAAGGAGATTCGCTAGGATTATGATATCATTAATAGCTATGCACATCAGGCCTCTTCTATTAGGCACAAACCTTAGACTTTAGGTCTCCTCCACGTAATTTTCTGATTGCACTATATATATATATATATTATCTCTTCAATGTTTAAATTTAGAAACGCGGTTTTTATATCCATAATAGTTTGGTAACATTTAAAATTTAATTTGATTACTTTATATATATGTCTTAGATATTTGATTTTTTAATTAATTGTTCTTGTCAAACATTTGTTGGTTTGAAATGTAGTTGTTGAAAGTGTACTCTTTGTATGCTTTCATTCTTTGTATTATCACAATTTATGTAGCACCAATATTTTTGAAAAAAGATGTGTATGTGTCAGTATCAGATATCTATCATATACTTATAGTATACTTAATTTATTATTTTTTTAAATTTTATTATCGGTATCACCGTGTCGAAGTCGTAATTGGGATGTATATGCTTCCGAGATCACAACTGTCAAGATGTGAATTTTGAGAAAAAAATTTACATGACTTGAATGAATGGTGATGCAACACATCAAATCATGTTTTATCTAGCACATGCAATCACTTTATATTGAGTGCATATGATCATATTCGTTCTTGTATAAAAAACATAACTTTTGCATAAATGTTTATTGCTTCGTCACAGAACAAATGATAATTTTAGACTCGAGTTTTAGGTGCTCAATTTTATTGACCTTGACACAAATGATCGTTACTCTATGTGAAGCAGATGATCATGTTTATATTTAGGTGCAAAGGATCATAATCATTCTTTTATTTCTCGTAAATGGTTATAATTATTCTACACATAAAAACAAACACATTAGAGTATTAATATTCCATTATCAAAACTCCACAAGTAGATGTTTATTATTCTTAAAATTATTTTTGTTCAACAATCTCCATTTTTTATGGTGATAAACATGAAGAATTTTTTTAAAAGAACTCAAAGAGTGGGGTTTGTAAGCACTAGTGAATCTTAACCAAGCTAAATTAGGTTCAAAGATGTGCATGAAAGATTTAGTGTCAGCACAATGAGAAGTAGATAAATTAGATAGCGGAAGTGCTATGCACATTGTATCAAATTGAACAAAGCGCCTTGAGATAAATTGCAATTTGTAAAACGAAAAGGTTTTAAGAGAGTCTAATAAATAGTTACAGATTTCATCCTAAGAACAAATACATTTTCTAACAAAAACATCATCACATCCTAAGTTCAATGATTTTGTTAATATTGAAAGATCTTAAATCTCACGTTAAGTAAAGATAGAGTTTATAAAAAAATTATATAAATTGATACTTTCTATTTTACAAGTCAATTTTGTAAGAGTCAATCAAGTTAAATTCTAAATTTAATATGTTATCAAAAGCCTATCGATTCAGATCATCCACAATTTATATATGTGCATCAAACCCAATAATATTAGACATAAAGGAATGTATTTGAAAGATTTGAAGTTCTACATTTACACTTCTACACATCGATCTTTCATATGGAGTTCTAACTTGACTCCTAGGATCTAGATGACAAAGCACAACATTTGTTTAGTCACACTTATCACACTTACACTTTCTTTTTGTTAGAGTGATGATACATTACAAGTGACTCAATTGTACTATCTATAACTCATTTTCTCCCTTTTATATTGAGCATCACTCTCAGTATTATTCATACAAGAAATAAAAGAACCAGTGTTCATCATCTTCATCTATTCTAAATGTTTAGGGTGTGGACTTTATGATCTCTACAAAATCAAAGGGTTGATACAGAGAAATATCATTAATTTTCTTAGAACTCCTATCTTCCATATGATATATATAAGCAAAAGATAATAATTTCATTCTTATTAAAAAGTAATTAATCATTTAGACTTCATAAAAAAAACCAATGCATTTTCAAAAGCAAGTTAGCATTGTCTTAGTATTTATTAGCTGGGGTTCTACAAATTTTCACCCTACTTTGTTGGGTGGGAAGTAGTCCCACGCCGGATTGCTTCTATCATTCGTTCCAGAGTTCCTCTTTGGGCGTCAAAAAAACAAACACAAGGCCATGGCCACAGCAACAATCTTCAGAAATTTTGCAAATAATTGAGATATTCAGAAACAATGTTTCATCCATTTCAGTACACCTAAACCAGGAACAAATAATACACATAATGAATTGAGACCAAAGACCATGGATTTTAGGTCTCCAAAAAACCTTCAACATTGTAAAATGGTGTATTTGGGTTGGCAAGTTACCTACATTTCCCAATTACATATAGTCAAAAGGGCAGGATTCCTAATACAAGACATGTGGGAAACCTACAATCAGAAGTCTCGCAAAGCAAAAAAAATGAAAGACCGCACTTTAAAACTCCAACCTCAACGTTTGGAATACTGAGGGGCTTTACGAGCTTTCTTGAGACCAACTTTCTTCCTCTCAACGGCTCTTGCATCTCTGGTGAGAAGCCCTTGTGCTCTCAAAGGTACTCTATGAGTTTCGCTAACCTTGAGCAATGCACGAGCAATGCCAAGGGTGATCGCCTGAGCTTGACCAGAGAGACCACCACCCTCAGCTTTAACAAACACATCAAAACTATTTTCATATCCCAAAGTTAGTAGGGGCACCTTAATGTATTGAAGCCACAACGGATTTCCTTGAAAATATTCCTGTACAATGTTAAAATCTAAAATAAGTCAGACAAGCAAAGATTAACCAGAGATGAAAAATAACAACATAAGGACTAGAAAAGGACTATAGGAAGCTTCTAGTCAAATACTAGATGCTACTCGTCATTATTCCAGCTGCGTTTTTGCTGTTCTACGAGGCAACACGAATTGGTCTAAGACCTAGTGCTTCTAAAAATTGCAGTTCTATGTATTTTGAATGCACCACCGTGAAATACTGACACCGACAATAACACATCGAAATCAGTAGTAATTTGAAAAATAGATAAATTCAATGCAATCACAAGTGTGACCCTAAGTTTCGGACACAGATACAGACGCGCCTAGAGGTGTCGGTGCTGCATAGAGTCGCGTTTCTAATCGAATTTCTCTAATTGATTAGCCAGTTATCAAGATTCTTTCACTTTCAGAACTAACTCATTCAAATCCAATGCTACATTATAAACAGTCAATAGGAACTTACTATAGCAATTCAATTGCAAAACAGAGTTCAAATTTTTGCTTAACAATAAAATCAACAAAAGAACAATTTGCGAACAAGAAAGTAAGGAAGAGAGAAAAATACCGAAGCGTCACGGTAATTAATGACGAGTTTGCCGGTTCCATCCTGGAGAACAACACGAGCGACGGCGGTTTTCCGGCGACCGGTGCCAATGATAGTTTGAGCGGCGAATCCACCGGGAAGTCTGGATTTGACAAAAGTTTTGAGGTCAGCGATTTCTGGTTCGGCGGGAGGAGCGAGTGATGATGCGGAAACGGTTAGGGAGGGGAGTTTGGAAGAGCGAGAGAGGGAGAAGGTTCTGGGGAGAGAAAGCGAGGGAGAGATATTGGAAGAAAAGGAGAGTGAAGAGAGGGAAGATGTGAGAGAAGATAAGGAAACTGCCATGGTTTTTATCACTTCTGGAGGTATGAATGGCTAATGTAATGAAGTGAAGGATGTAGCCAGAGAAAGAGGATAATGGTTTTATTTTTTTTAAGTAAAATGGGAAAAACTATATTTAATACTAGTACGGGACTTAAAAGGTGACTTACAATAATTTATTTAAAAATAATAGTAGAATTTAATATTTAAAATAATTATCATTGAAAGATAGTATATATAAAATTTACCGATTTCTCAAACATCAAGTGTTCATAAAAAAATAAAAAACTGATAATTAAGTTTAATAAATATTATAAAAATAATTAATTTCTTCTCTCGACTTATCTGTTCTTAGATTTAAATCTTTTTTTTTTAATGATTATTCATATAACAATTTTGATTTATTATAGCTCTTAACAACAAAAATAAAAAATTAAAATTGCATTGTGGTAACCTCCTAAATTCAGAAGATTTTCGATTCAATTACAAGTAACTCATCTGTTAAAGCAACCTCTCAACTCTTAGGTATTGAGTCTCTGATCATTAAGACAAATATTTTGTACTATATAAATAAGAAATTAGTCTTACAACCTCTGAGAAAATAAGAATTTCCAATCACAAGAATATATGTTGCGTTAAAGCAACTTTATAGTTCTGGGAGTCTTCAACTGCTAAGACAAAAATTTTATTAACGCGTAAAATATATATTTATGGTCAATATTATTCCGTCGCAATGAAAAAATCATTACAATTTCATGGTCATACCAATCAAATATAGAAATTATTTATTTATTTATTCTCATTGCTCTCTAGATCAAATATGCAAATTATTTGATTATGTTTTACAAGCAATCTTTCATCTTTGATTCTTTTTCTTCCTTTATTTTTAAAGTGATTGTAATTCTCAAATTCGAGAGAATCGACAATTAAGATTCATAACTTTATAATTTTTGTAATATCAACATGTTTAACGCCATGTCATTTAAAAACTTGCAAAGATAAGACTTTATAGACCAAATACATGAGTTGAAACTAAAATTGCAAGAAGTGTCATACCTAATGAATCAAAAAGTTCAATTTTAAAATGTAGAAATATTTTTGTTACATGATAAACAAAGAGACAAATAGTACCAATTCAAACATTTTTTAATAATAAAAGATAACATCATTAGAACTGTTCATGATACAATTATATTAGAAAATCGAACTGAATTATTATATAAGATTATTCGAATCATACCGAACTGGTTATTTTTTATAGAATCGAATTGAACCAAAAATTTTATTTTAGTACAACGGTTTGAGATTCCTATCTGTAACGAACCATTATAAGACGATTTTTTTCAAAACTAAATCATTTGTTAAATAAAAAAAATCGATTTTTTTTTATTTTTGAAAAATAATGACTTTTTTATTTTCAATAAAAACTGAACTTTTTTTTATTTTCGGAAAAAAATGACATTTTTTTAGACTTTTTTTATTTTTGAAAAAAATTGTTTTTTTGAATAAAAAATTATTTTTTTATCTTCAGAAAAACTGAGTTTTTTATTTTAAATTTTTTTTTTTTATGAAAAAAGTCAAATTTTTTTATTTTTCAGAAAAAAATGATTTTTTTTCTAAAAAATATTTTTTTTATTTTTGAAAAAAATTGATTTTTTATTTATATTCAAACATTGATTTTTTTTTTAAAAATTGACTATTTTTTTATTTTCCGAAAAAAACTGATTTCATTACTTTTAATTTTTTTTTGAAATAAAACAACGTTTTTTTATTTTTAAAATAAAATAAAATTTAAATACTAAGGTATTAACAGTTCTGTTTGAAATCAAATCTAAAATAATTCAGTTATTTTAACTTCAATTTAGTTCGATTCAAATATTCAAATTTATTTCTATGATTTTGTGAACAACTCTAATTGTGATTGAAGAAAACTAAAAAGTACATAAGATTGACACAATATTTTCTAGAAACAAAACTAGTTAAACTAATCCATAATTGAAACTCTTGAAGATCTCCAAGATTTTCAAGGTAAATAATATCTTTAGAACAACTAAATGTAGCCCGAATCTTAATATGTGACTTGACAAAGACTCATGAGAAGTTGTGCAAAGAGCTTTACAGTCTCCATTGTTCATTCAATCTAATAGGATTCAATTCTCTTGTGAAGTTGTTCCTCCCCACCTTTTCACACGACTTTCTGCTTGATCTGCCTGTGAAATCCAAAAGATAAAAGTTAAATTTTAACAAACAACATTGAAGAACAAAAAAAAATTCAAATTTAAATTATCTTACCTCTTTTTTCCAATTGGTTACCGAAGTGACTATTATTAGGATTATGGTTTGTATGACTATGCCTCCAATCAAACCGGACCAAATACCCTAAATAACCGATCATAGATATAAAACGAGTAAGAACGAAGATTGAATTTTTAAAATACAACAGAAAATTAAATACAATTAATGTTAATCAAATTATAAATTAATAAATGAGCCCCTTCTAATAAAATATTTTAAAAAAAGAAGTGAGAAATCTCATATTCGAACTCAGACATCTGCATAATAGAGATGTAATGCATTACCTCGGCTCCAAAACCAAATGTGAACCCTAACAATATCCCTGCAGGTAATCCAACACCATAATAACATCCAAGATTGATGTATGCTACAAGAGATTGCCAACCAGCTCCAATAGCAACACCTAAAACAATAACATAAAATAAAATACATAAAATTTATTAATTTTTCCTTTACAAGAAAAATCAACATTTATGTTTCAATTTTTATGTGACTAACCAGATAATACTGGTTGAAGGCTGTTTAGAAGAACAGTGACACCAAGCAATGCAGCGAGGTTAGTTGTTTGCTTGGCAACTTCATCACTTGAGGTAAATAATTGAGGAAAATAATCTCTTGTTGTTAGTACTATGATCATTGCAACAACACCTATGAATATTGATGTCAGAGAAACCACTATCACTGAGAATTTTGCAGCCTGAAAATTACCAGCTCCAAGTTCATTTGATACTCTCACACTGTTCATAAATTAAACTTAAAGTTAACAAGTATTCACTTTAAGGAAGAAAGTTTTGTAAAAATAAAATAAAATAGGAAAAGTGAACCGATGAAATCACCTTATTGCGACGTTAAACCCTAGCGCGATCATTACATCCCAACCATTTATGTTCATACTGAAAAAATAAAAACATATATTAGTAACTATTATTAATCATAAATTTTAGTCACATTGTCCCTAATATGTAATTTGATATTATTCGAATGACAGTGTACTCATTCAGTTCACCATTTAAATTATCTACAGAGTTTAATAATGTCCAACGTCAACAAAATATATTAAAAAAATTGAAGTCTTTTATTGAAAAGAAGAAAAAGATTTAAAAAGAACTTCTTACCAAATAGATATGGCATCCAAAGGTACTATAGGGTTTCTCAAATGCCCTGCTACCAGTACAAGTATCATCAAATACCAAAACTCCAAGCTGCCAACACATTTTAAGAGCTCATTTCCATCAGATATCAATAAGTTAGATAGTTTTTTTTTATCTCTACAAATATTTCAACTTTTTCGTTTTTAGTCCCTCATAAAACATTCGTCAAATTTGATCATCACACTTGACCGGACTAAAAATGAAAGATAACATATTCATAGGAACTAAAAACTTCGGATATTAATTAAGTTGAATTGAAATGGTTGAGAGAAATAATATACCATAACATAACAGCGGAAGCTATAGAAAGTCTGACAAAACTAAACAAATCTGCGAATGCGAGCCATGAGAATCCATTCCAAGCACCGTCTGATTTGGTGATGAAAATATACAAGAGTTGACCAATGACAATGAGCCACCATGATGAGTTAAGAGTAATTGCAGCTCCAACTAAGCCCCATTCAAGTTTCAAGATTAGAAACCAGCTGAAAACTACATGGAAAACCAAAACACCTAAAGATATCCATAACATCACAAAGACTTTTCTTTGTGATTGTAAGAACTTTTGGATTGGAAAGTTCATTGCATATGCAAATATTTGTGGTATCATCCACCGAGCGAATTGGCCTATAAAAAGAAAAATAGATGTAATAAATATTGTTCTCAAAACAAACAAATAAAAAAAAAAGTAGAAAGGTTTAGATGATATTAATGGAAGCAAGGAACTAACCAGATGCATCTGCTACATCATCAGCCTGTCCAACAAGCTTCAAGAGTGGAGATGCCCAAATATAAAACGGTAACATCAAAAGGGAAGTAACCAACAAGATTATCCATGATCTTTGCATGTAAACTCCCAACATTCTTATATGACCAGCACCAAATGCTTGTCCACATAGTGTCTCCAATGCACTTCCCATACCCAACTATTGCCAACAGAAACAACAAAAAAAGAAGTTTATAAATCAATTAGTTTGTAAAGACAAAAAGAGTAGTATAATAATAAAGTGAATATGAAAGTTTGTGTACCAAGAAACCAAAGGCGAATCCAGTAATGACAGAGTTTGCAACCGAAAAAGCAGCAAGTTCAAGCGTACCAACATGACCAACAAAAGTTTGAGTGAATGCACCAATTGAGAACTGAGATAAAGCAGTCAAGATTGCTGGACCAGCAATTAGCCATAGCTTCTTCGACTCAACAGCAACTCTGTGAACAAGTTTCCGTGGCGTCTCTTCCTCGTGATCGACAACACTAGAAGAAGAGCTGTCATTGTTATCTAGTAGAGGAGTGTCAATAGGCATGGTTAATTTTAGATGATGCTATATTTTGGTACTAAATTTTGGAAGTTTGAATATTTGAATTATGCTGGTCTAGCTTGCGTTATATAGTTATATAGTTAGTTAGTTATATACAAAATGACAGAAAATTTGGTCTAGCTAAAATGCAATGGTTGGTCATAAAAAAAATGCAATGGTTGGTGAGGAAAGGAAAGGTAGCTGGTTCGGTAGTAAAGTAATGAAAAAGACTATTTGTAACTATAAAAAGAAACTACTCTTTAAGTCTGGTTACTAGTGTCACATTTATGTACTAGAACTTGTCCCTACTAATTGATTAAATGTTAGTTGTCATTAATAAGTTGATTATTATAGTAAAAACAAATTTGGCTTGGCTCAATTAATGAGGATAAATAAATGAATTGAAATGGAAATTTGGATTTGAATGAATGGTCAATATTGGATATACGTAGCAAGGTTTTTGGAAAACTCAATGGGGGTTGGCACGAGATAGGATGCTGGTGGCTACACCAGAAAGCCTTTCGACTCAAAATTAGATGCTACCTGAGACTTGGGACTAGAATGCTACTACTCACTACTTTAAGAAACATAGAAACATACTTTTCATAATTCTTTCAACTTTATATACTAATACTATACTACAATTTAACTAGTGTGTACCCGTCTCATGAAAGGAATAGTTTATTATTTTTTAAATTATTTATTTGTTTGTTTTAATTTATTATAGGAATACTTTTGTTGTTAATTATATCATAAAAATTAAAATCATTTTTATTTTGATTGTGTTTAATATTGAGGAATTTTATTTATCACATGATACAAATGAAACAATTTTCGCGTATACAAAATTTACCATAATATATATTTTTGATTTCAAAACTGTATATGATTGCAGGCTGACATTGTTTATATATAAGATTGTAAATGTTGAATCACCACAAGGCTCTCGATGAGATTCTAAACTTGTTTCAATCATGAACAGTAAGAGGATCAATGTGCTCTAAATTATTTTTTAACTCAACATATGAAAATACCAAATGATTTCAAAGTTGTGTTAATAAATACAAACTCCACTATATTTAGGGCTTGGGCCCAAGAGAAACAAAGAAAATATGCCAAGGGCCCAAAGCCCAACTCATGCCAATGATGGCTTACAAATCCATGGAAAATGGGAATTCATAATTTATATCATATGAGAAAATCTAAACCATACTTTTGATGCAGGACAGTACCAAACAAATACTTTCAAGATAGTGAAGCACCTCAATATCACACAGGTAGGAGGCACTAATTGCAATTTTCCATTTGAAAATGGATGCAGGTAGTAGTGGATGGTGATTAATTAAGAGACATAATGGCAAGAAACATTTTAAGATTTCAATAAGAGAACATTATACAGAGTCCAGATAGAAAACTTCAGCTCGTCCCGAGGCTCTCTTGAATCGCAATAGTTCTTTCACCAAGTCTCGTCCGGCGTTTAAAGCAGGTTTCACAGCCATCCTTTCTAGCAGAGGAGAATATGAAAGTAGAAAGCTGATGAAGTCTAATTCAGGTTTGGTACCACAGACGCCGTCTATTCTCACATGTTGCACTCGCATGACTGGCCAGTCCAAATAGACATCTTCCCACAAATGTGCAACAGACTGCTCCTCGGGCCGTGCCTACATGCATTCGTTACAAACAAGTGTAGAAGTCTTAGAAACTCATTACACTAGAACCCAGAATATGACAGACACTGGACAAACACTCAAAGCAAAACAACTTTGAAAAACCTAGTTCTAGAGATTAATAACTTGAGTGTGAGACACAAATGAACTTCAGCAAAATAATAATATTGAAAACAAAAGAGTCTCGGGGAATTGTTTTTTAATGAAGCCTCAGTCTGGTATTGTGAAAAGTGTGCATCAGGCACCATATAAATGATTTTGCGTTCAGACGGCACTTGCTATAACAGTTAATCATCATTGGCTTCAACAAGTCTAAATAATAACAAATTTGAAAAGAAAAATGGAAAAAAGAAGTAACAAGTTTTAATTTTAAGTATGCAGGAAAAAAGTGTAAAACCACAAATCAGCAAGCAAACACAAATCAATATTAAATCAGTACTCACCAATATTTCTAGTTCTCGTAGATTAGGTGAGCTTCTGAGCAGGCAAAGAGCAGCTGAAATTTCCTTTGAATCATTGAAGTTTATGCGTAAGGAAAGAAAACTTAGATCGGTGCAAGGGGAGGGAAGCTTTGCTGGAACAACCCCCAGAGCCAAATACTGGAACAAAAAGAAGGCAGAGCAATGGCTTACATCAGTTAAAATGTTAATATTTACAGATCAAGTGTTGCATACATGTGATGTGATTGTGATGCATTTTATACTTATCGAGAAGGAAAAAAACAGTACTAGAACAAGAAATGTGCTGAGCTGATAATTATACCTTCAAAAAATAGCTTTGAATCTCCAGCCTCTGAATACGAGGTAAATGGATTAAAAATTCGACCAAATAGCTAGAGCATCCACGCACTCTACTTTGACTGCTTTCGAAGTTCACATACAGACCAATGGATACCACCGATAACTGAGAAGTGTTCTTAAAGGTAATATCCTCAAATTTACCCCCAATGTCAAAAAACTGAAGATTTGGGGCATGAATATTAAGATGGGTGAAACCATCAAAGTTCATTAATGTCAATCGTTCGAGCAGAGGGCAACTGGATATCAAGTTCTCAAAAGCATCTTGAGCCAATGTAACATGCTGCAGATCAAGACTCTTCAAGTTCCTAAAGCCTTTAAACGTTGATGGCGGTTTAATCCAACAGTTAAATAATTCTAAATGATGTAAACCTTGACAAGAAAATAAACACGAAGGTATCTTATAACGCTGCCCTTTCCAGATTTCCAGCACAAAATCTTTAACCGGCCTTCTAGCTAGATGAAGAGTCCACCTATCAATATCAGTCACACCAACGAGCTCGCGATGCGATAGCTTGAACTTTTTGATTGGCCCGGAATGGAGTAAAAGTACATGATCAATAATTCTTGAAAGCTTGTTCTTGATAACTACAAGGTCGTCAGAACCTTCAGACATACATTGAGTATCAAACACGAGATTTGGAAGCGTGGCCCATTTATACCTCCATTTGGTAGATAGAATACTTGTTTGCACTGCTTCCTTAATTGGCAAATGTGAGAGAATCTGGTCTATTATATGACCCGGTAAGCTGCTTAATATATCAGGCTCCAAATCCATTACACAAGGAGACTCGGATTGCTCCCTCCTCTTTAGATAAAATCAAACAAAACATCCCGGAATCAGAAAGACGGAAAATATGAAAACACAAGCTAATATAACTTTAGTAAACAAAAACAACAAAATTAACTAAACCTCAAAATCCAAATTACAAAATGGTACAATTAGTTGATTACAATGATTGTTTCAGGGGTATGCTTGAATTGAATTAATTTAGTCTACCAACTGGCATAAACACTTATTAGACTGTTTGAAAGAGTTTAAAAAAGCACTTATCATATAAAAACAGCTTATAGCTTATATAACATTTTGTAAGTGTAACTTCATCAAAAAGCACTAATCTTTTAATCAAAAATCACAATTTTGCTAGTTTTAGAGAAAATATTCAAGAATTGAAAAACAGAAACTAATAGGATGCAATTCTATTGCAAATAAGAAAGTGAGATTTACCATTTTCAAGCTACCGAGTAGTTGCAGCAAGATAAATCAGAGCGATTTCTACAAGAAACAAAAAAGATGATCAAATCATTGGCAGTGATTATCAAAAACATTGAAATTGGATTACAATAATTTGGCAGTTGAAGTGGAAATTGAAGAAAAACAGATTGGGATCGTGTAAAGATAAGGATTGAAAGTTTTTGTCATACCTAGATTAGATTAGATGGTAGCAGCAAATGCGAACACTGTCTGAAACTGTTGAGGGATGAGAGAATAACCGAACTTTATCTTCCTTTGGATATAAGAAGGCCCGTTAGAATCTTTTGGGAAGAAAATGCAGGCCCATTTACTCTTGAGGGAAGAGAAAATAGGCCCATCTCAAAACTTTTTTCCTTCATGTTTTTGGTTTTGGTAATTTCTCTTTACACCTTTGTCTAATGGAGCAACACATTTCTTAAGAAAATAGTCGGAGATGTATCTGCGAAACATGTGTTCGGGGATAGGGGATATATCTCTGAATTTTAACATACAAGTTTCTTTTGCATAAATAGTATAACTAGATTGGAGTTTTTTCAAATTAAATATAATTTTAAATTGATTAACATTGTCATTATTTGTTTTAAAGATTAATAAACTTGAATATCATAGAACGTAGTAATGCATAATTGATCAAAAGACAATTATATTAAGAAAAATCTCAAAGTATGGAAAAAATATACAACATACAATCTATTGCAAAATCTATCGAGTATGTTTAATCCTAACACCTTAGCTCCTCCTCTGCCTACGGTAACCCAAGGTATTTCGTGCCTCGATAAGAAAGGAATGTCTTCGGGCAACCGCTTCATCCCTACCCCTCTAAGACAGTCTAGACTTGATGCCCTCTCATGTCATTCACATAATATTATGACAGATCAGCAATACATCAATGACATGATCATCCCTAGCATGCTCATTCTCTAAGATCTCATCATGAGCATACATGTGGATGTCCATGAGCGTCTGGTATCGTGTAAAGGTGTGACACATTATAGAACTAAGTCATGTAATCCTCCACATAACTCCACTCAGATGTGGCTTCCTGACTCCAATACTCCTCTAATACCAGACGACTCTTAAAATCAAGCATAATGCCATTCAGCTGTCTGCACACAATACTGACAAGAGCAACCTAGAGTGGGACCTCCGAATTATCTGCTCGTACCCAAAATGTCGCATGCACCGTTCTAACATATACTTACACATGGTCTTAGTCTCACATGCCAGTCAGCCAGAGTATAATGAAATATGGTTGAATAAAATAGTGCCCTTGTGAGTAGTGTATGACATCCAAACGACGTCATCATGCTGAGTTTGGTCAATATACATACAGAATGTCACCAGAACACCATTCCTTCTACACGTGAGAAACATGCAAGCACATGAGTAATTTTTGGTATACTTAGGGTCACGCCTAAACCCCTGAATGCGGTGATAATGGACAAGGATTCATCCGTGAAAACGAATAAGAAAAAATATTAGTAACAAGTGTGAAAAAAATGTTGTTTTTAAATTAATAGTGGGATTTAGAAATCATCGTAAGCAGTGTGCATGAGCCTGTCATTTGTTTTACGGTCCAACGAGAACATTCGCTCAACTTGGAGTACAAGTATATCAAGCATGCAGTCCCTCCAATTTCACCCGTGAATGACCTCCAAGTCGATGAAATACTTGAGGTAAGCCACATCCACGTAGGTTTCACTTAATGAGCATGTATAACTCTTATCAAATCCTTATTTATTTTTAGAATGTTTTTGTCTTTAAGAGTTTAAGCCTTTAAGTTAGTTTTTGGTCCCTTCCATCATGATGATTGGCAGGAGTTTAGCCATGTCATACATTCTAAAATTAAATAATTTGATATTATACTAAAAACATTAAAATTATTTTTTTATATTACAAAAACATGTTAAATTAAGGCACATTTTCATCCTCAATTCTATTTAACATATTTTTTTAATATAAAAAAAATAATTTTTAATGTTTTTAGAATAATATCAAATTATTTAATTTTAGAATGTATGACATGACTAAAAATCCATTTGCCAAGTCATCAAACTCACAGTCAGATGGAGGGGGACTGCAAAAATCCCAACTCTAGTAAGCTTTAGGGACCAAAAACACTGGCTTTTAAACTAAGTGGCCTTAAACTTCAGAATTTTGAAACTAAGGGGACCAAAAGTGCATTTTTTATTAGGGGTGACAAAATTGATGAATCAGATGAATATTGATTGAGTTATTAATGGATGGATCAAAATAATTCATTAGTCCAATAACAATCCACTAAAACTTCCTAAAATAATATCAAATCCAATCCATCCATTTAACATCATTTTAATGGATGGATATTCATCAATCCAAAAAGTTAATATATATATATATATATATATATATATATATATATATATATATATATATATATATATATTCATTTATTTATTTTTAAAATATTTTGTAAAAAAATTGATTTTTTGTATTTCTGCACAAAAAAACTCGATTTATCGTATTTCCGTAAAAAAAATTTAATTTATTGTATTTTCGCAAAAAATTTGATTTACAGAATTTTCGTAAAAACTCGAGTTACTGTATTTTCTCAAAAGAAATAATTTACTATATTTCCCCAAAAAAACTTAGTTTTCTGTAATTTCGTAAAAAACTCAATTTATAAAATTGCAGGTGGATCAAAACCGGAATAAAATCAATGAATAAAACCGTTCGAACTACAAAATCGTAGTCGGTTTTGTAAAACCATCTAGTTCAAAGAAATGCTTGTGATTGATCAATTTTTGTTTTTAAAAAAATTAAACATGATTAATATGTCAGCATTAATATTTAAAGCATTTTGCTTTTAAAAAAAAAACTATTCTTTAACACAAAAGCAACACAAATTTCTAAGTTTTTTAGTTTTGTTTCTTTAAACATACTATTATATTGTGTAATTATATTTATCATTTAATCTCATAATATTAAGTTTGTAATGAATTTTTAATTATGACTGCAATTAATTTATTTAATAAACTGTTTGACCATAAATTTAATGGAATCAAATAAATCTTGAATCGAAAGCCTGGTCGGTAATTAGATCTCCAAACCAATTTTTAAAACATTGACAATAAAATGAGTTGGAGTACTCTTTACTCTCTTTTAACACACTCATTTTACTTAAAAAAATCTTAGAAAAAAAATAATAATAGACTTTGATTATCTTGATCCTAATCTAAATATAATTAGTTGAAATTGACATTCCACAGCGTGTTATTTGGACTGTTAAGATTTCCACCCAGACAAAGTTGCTTGTACGTAAATTGCATGGCATATTTGTGTATAGTCCTTTTCAATTTTGTTTTATCTTCTTTTCATTGTCAACCAAATCCAACCTAACTCACCAGAAAAATAAAACATTGATTACTTGCTCAGAAATTTTAAACCATTGAATTCAAAATCTCTAGAATATTACAGAAGTTTAATATATATCTGCATTTTCAAAACTGATGCAATCTATAAATATAGGTCCAAGCTCCAAAGTCAATTATTTTACTCAAATTCATTCACTCGTTTGGAAATTATTGTTTCTTAATATAATGGGGAACCAACTAGTTTGTAAGAGGTATGTATGATCAATCCAATTTTTTTTAAAAAAATTTCTATGTGCCTTCATTGATCAATAGTCAAGAGTCAAGATTCACGTATGTATATGTTGTAAATTTTGCAGAAGAAAATTAAAGTCGAAGAGAAGGCCAACTGGTTTTGTTCATCATCAAACGTCGCACTCTCATGTTGGAATAAGAACCGTTGGTGTTGATAAAGCATGTAACTTCAGCACTTCAAATCTCTGCATCTCTATAGTCACATGGAATATGAATGGCCAGGTACATACATGTATTTTTTATATGTTTTATTATGGAGACATGGTATCTAATATCAAACCCATGATGGTTTTTCTCTTTCTAATAGGTTTCTGCCATTAGTCGGATCACTTACCATTTATATTCACGTACCAAATACATTAGTATTGGGTGTGATGGAGAGTTCCATATTGAAAAAGAATATGATTAAAAATATATTTATAGGAGGTGCCGGTTTAGATCCGTTGAAACACTTGTTATTAGGTTTCAACTATCAGATCACCACTATTTATATTTATGCACTAAACTCGTAAATATTAGGCGAGAAGAGTTTTGTTAAGAGTCTCACATCTCAAAACACTAACAAGTAACAATGATGAGACATTGACATAATTGATGCCAATGTTTAAGGCTCTCTTAATGTTCATGTATGTATATAAATTTGTTGTGTACAGATTTCCTTTGAAGATTTAGCTGAGATGGTTGGTGGAAACCATGACTTTGATCTTCTTGCTGTTGGCTTGCAAGAGGCTCCAGGAAACAAAGTTGCAAATATACTTTCAACAGCTTTGGATGAAACTCACACGTAAGATATTGGGCAAATATATTTTGTCATATGATGCTAGTGCAAGTGCAAACTTATTGAAATTTTCTACTTTTTCTTTCTTTCTTTTGGACATGAAGCCTGATAGGTAAAGTTACAATGCAATCATTGCAGTTGTTCTTGTTTGGACCAAAGAATGCAGGATCTTTCATTCAAGGTAGACTTTTTTATATGCAAAATCATAATTTTCCTATGGCTAATTGTATACTAATTAATTATTAATGTATGCTAAACAACATGATTAATTTTAATTGCATATAGAATTGAAGGTGGACAAACAATCTATTGGGGGATGTGGAGGAATAATCGGAAGAAAAAAAGGCGCTGTAGCAATTCGAATTAACTACAAAGGAATATGTTTAGTCTTCATCTCCTGTCATCTCTCCGGTAACTACATAACGATTTTTCAATTTTGGTCTTTCTATTCAATATCACGTTTAACTTCGAATTTACTTACGGAATATATTTGACAAATCATTTTTGCAGCTCATGGTTACAATCTGGAAGAAAGAAATGCTGAATGCAGGCATATATCACACACTCTATTCTCTAAGAATTGGAATCCATATTCTAGACCATCTCATGTGACAATTTGGTTAGGAGATCTCAACTACAGGCTTCAAGGGATTGATACATATCCGGCTAGGAATCTAATAGACAAAGACCTTCACTATGTAATTAAATCACCATTCATGTGTTGAGTGAGTTTGCAGCTTAATTATGAATTCATAATATGCTTAATTCATTCTGTGTTTCGCTTTAGGAGCTGCATGGTAATGATCAGCTTTTGCAACAAGCTGGAGAAGGACAAATTTTCAATGGATTTTGTGAAGGGACATTAACATTCAAGCCAACATATAAGTATAATAAAGGAAGTAGCAATTATGACACAAGTTACAAGGTAAGTACAAACATTTTTTAGTGCATTTTAAAGATGAAAATCATCATCAATTAAACAGAGGTAAATTCTTATTTACCCAACACAAAAAGTTAGATATAGTTATCTTTAAAGTAAAATGCATTGAAAACAATTAAAAAAATATGTCATTTAATAAATAACTAAATAAGATAAAATTAAATGTTATAATCTGATCGGTAGAATGTACACTATCCAACTTTTTGTGATATGTAGAGACATTATCCCCTTAAATGGAATGTATGAAGCGAATCATAGTAGCAAATAATATCTTTAAAATTTGCAATAACAAATTTGGTGACTGTATCAACTATTATAAGGTTCTTCAAATTTTTATGCGTTCAACGAGATGTCTATATTTCTCAACATGTTTTGGCCGATCAATCCTTCCTAATTTTGTGATTTTTAGGTTTTTGTTTTAGTCTGAACTTTAACAATTCATTCTAAAAACCTTCATTTATTTAATTTATAATCTCAATATGCATATGTTTTCTCGTTTTGATCTAAAAATAAATTTTGTACGAAATACTAAAATTAGGTTTACACAAAAAAATTAACATAAAATATAAAGTTAAATAATGCCTATTTTACTTGTCATCATAATCCCCATATTTGAACATTTATTTGTCCTTAAATAAATTGAAACTATACAGACAAAAGTAGTCATCAAGAACGAGAGATTCCACCTTTTACAAATTGAGATGTTCCATCTTTTCTCTAAAAAATTCTCTCCCCAACCCTTTAGGCTTTGATGGCTTCCTCCCACCTCCATGGTGGCCCTTTCTCCCACCTTTACGGTGGTCATCTCCCCCTCTTTTAAGAGCACTTCTCCCACACCAACCATCTTTGTTCTCATATCCCCACCACAACTAAGCCTCCCAACAAACATTCTCACTCTCCACCACGAACAATCGTCAAGGATCCCTTTATATTTTTGCGTCCACCACCGGAGCCACCACCACCACCAAGAAATGACTAGCTTGTTAAGAGTTTCCTGCACACCTCAAACTGCCACCGGGGCTGCTCCTTTGATGCTGACATTTGTCTGCGCACCCCGAAGCCGCCATGGTTGTTTAACAATAAGAAATTATCTCTTCTAACAGGGCCGATTAATTTCATTTATGTGTTACATGTTTGTGTTTTAGTCTTTTTAGGTTTAATGTTGCACTCTTGCTGTTTGAAAAAATGTCTCAATTTTTTTGGGGTCATGTAGCATGTTTATGTGTGTTTATTGGCATTTCATAGTGACTAAGGAAGTTTATGTGTCCAACATTCATTCCAACATTATCTCTAGTTATTTGTTAATTTGTGAACACTCGAAAAGGTTGTGCAAGATTTAGACCAAATATAGCCTTAATATGCAAACACAAGACAAAGAAATCATCTATAGTTAGATTTGAAAAAAGACTATGGATTCTCACTCCATGTTGTCATTAATGGTGTTTACAAGAGAATGGGTTGCTCGAAGAAATATTGTTGCTTTGGGTTTGATTGTGCCTTAGCTCGTGATCAATCTATGTATAATGTCTCTTGTGACTATGTAGTTTTTCTCCTAGAACCGTTTCTATGTTGTGTATGGAGTATGTTCCATTTCAATTGTCTCATGATATTTGTAGTTCTTGGTTTAACTATTAATAAAGTTGTATCTTTCTATAAAAAAATGAGAGATTTCACAAGGGGACAAATGACATTTAATAGGCAAAAACACAACTATTGGTAAAATAAATTAACAAAGAAAAAACTGATCAGAATTATTCTGAAAAACACTTTTTATGTTTTTTCTTAACTTCCAACTATAGTAGACAGGATGAAAAATGTTGTAAGTAGAGGTAGTGAATATGACTGAAAGTTGGTAATGAGTCGTAAAAGAAACTTTCTCTTAAATCATACACATTGAGACAATGAGGTAAGACAAATATATGGTACTAAAGATACTAAGAGGAGTCAGTCTTATTTCTTCTTCACATCATTACCTAATGAATGTGAAGTGAAAGAAATGTATGAGGAGTTCTAGGGGTATAGGGATATTGATGAAGTGGCTATCCCATCCAAATGGGATATAAGAAGAAGATGTTACGGTTTCGTTAGATTCTTGTGCTTACCCCAAATTAGACAAAATTTTCATAGAAAAGAGAAATATTTTTGTTATTCTTCATAGGTTTCAAAGAAGGAAACCTCTAAGAGTCCAAGAAAGATAGGAAATTTGTATGCAAATGTATTGATGTCAAATGGCAGATACTCTAAAAATGACATCCATTGTCGCTTGAACTTTAATTAAGATGAGAAAGACTTTAATAAGTTTCGTAAAACTCTTGTTGGGTTTGTTGAAAATTTAGGAAATTTATATAATAGGCAGTGGAATATTTTTACATCCAAGTTACTTCAATGAGATCTAATCTCTGTGTACTTGAATATCGTGTTGAGGAGGAAATGAAGGCTTTAGGGAGGGAAGATAGTGTTTGGTTGGAGCAGTGGTTTAAATAGGTTCTTCCATGTAGAAATTCTCTTATTTGGATGAAGAAATGGCCACCTGACTTTGTTATTATGACAATCCTTACCATGCATGGGAACCTGTTTTTTTAGTTCTTAGTAGCACCACTGGGGGAGTACATATGTTCGAACAATAATATGAGGTTACAATAAAAAATGGATGTGGTATGCCTTTTAATTAGAACGGAGCATTCTATGCTTTTAAATGATCTTCTAGAAGTACAAGTTAATGGATTAGTTTTCAAAGTCAAGCTAGTTGAGGATCTCCAAGGCCCTCTGTAAATTTGAATGTATGAGGTATCAGATTCTTCATCTGGTGAAGATTCAAACTATTTTTCCAATGATTAGCAGGACAAAGGTGACACTTTTGGTGTCGAAGAAGGTGACGTTGTAGGTTCCCATGAGGAAGTATAAAGAATAATAGATTTTTAGATAACAAGCTGAAAAATTAGGATATTGTTGTCTTAAATAAAAAGGTTAAAGGTCTTAAATTATTTGGGGGATGATTTTGATAGGGCAAACAAGTCTAAAGGTGAAATTTCCAGTCATATCGAGACATGTGCTTCTTTTTCCTATAGGAAAATAGAGGACTCAGGTAAAGCTATAACGCTTGCAAAGTCAATCAATACTTGCCAAGAACCCGACAGTGGTCCCAATGAGAGATCTTCGAGTATGATTTTTTTATTTTTTGAACAATAATCATTCTAGTAAGTTGGGCCCTTTAGGCAAAGTGAGCCTTCAATCAGTTGTTATTGGTCTTGCCAAATCTCCTTCCTTGGTGGCCTAACCAACACTTAAATGCAATAACTTGTTGGAAGTAGGAATAAGTCCAAAAAGCTTCTAAATTTGTCCAAATATCTTCCAAAATTGTCTAAGTCCCTTCCTTATGCTAAGCCATGTTACTTATTTTATTTGTTTCCTCTAAAACCAAGCAGACCAAAATACCCATTTATTCGATCTCAATCTTGTTCTTCTTCAGCCTCAATGAATAGATTCTCTAGGGGTTCGACCCTAAGCTATAATTTCGCCTCCAATTTTGATGTAATTGTAGGAAATAGGAGGTTTTGGGTAATGTAATATGAGGTCGTTTCTTCTAAGGTTTTGAAGAAAGCTTTGAAGTTTGGCATTAGGGGTGATGATGATGATGTTATTGCCTATGCAGCTAAAGTTAAACAGCTTGAAAAACGTGACCAGGTTAAGCATATATAGAAGGATGTCAAGAGCAAATGTGTTAAATGAATTTTCTTTCTTATAACATCAGGGGGTGCGAAAACTCAACCAAGAGAAAAGATATAAATAAGTTGATTTCAACAGGCAAGGTGGATTTTTGTTTGCATTAAGAAGCTAAGTTGAAAATTATGAGGGATTCAATTGTTCACTTTTTATGGGGTAGAAATGAATTGTTTTGAACAACTAAGCAAACTTTAAGTAGACCCGGAGGTCTGATCCTCATGTGGAAACCTGGCCTCTTTGAGGTTTTCTTCAATTTTTTCGGACAAGGGTTTGTTGGGATTTAATTTAAGTGGAAATTTTCAAAAGGAATATGTGATAAAGTTAATTAGGCTTAAAAGTGCTTTTCCTCCTAGTGGTTGGTGTTTAGCTGGTGATTTTAACGACATCAAAAGGACTAGTGAGAGGATGAGGTTAGAGCCAAAATCAATAATTTTGATATGCTTGATTTTGGTGGGTTCACCTATCAAATGGATCTGATAGACCTTCTAGATCTATAAAGCAAATTTATCTGGTTCAACAATATAGGAAATGCAATGAATAAGCTTGACGACTTTCTCCTTTTTTAAGGTATCTAAAATAAGTGGGGCTTAGAAAGAAGTTTGTTGGTATTAGAGAAATATCAAACCATTGTCCAACCTGGGTTGGGGCTAATCACTCCAATTGAGGCCCTAAATCATGAAAAATATTATCTTCTTGGTTTGAACATCCAAACTCTACTTATTAAGTTAAGGAGTCTTGGAAGCTAGCAAAGGTCCAAGGTAAAAGGACTTTCGTGTTCAAGGAGAAGCTTAAGCTTTTAAAAATGAGGCTAAGATCCAGAATTTTTGAGGTTTTTGGGAAACTAGACTTGAGGGTTGAATATGAAATAAAGGATTTAAATGTGTTGGATCAATCTGTGGCGAATGATGAAGTTACGTGTTAGTTTGAGATAGATGATAAAAAAGTAGAAGCCCGGAACTTGGTTTGGTAGAAGTTTAATTTTTTTGAATCAATGCTCGAGCAAAAATCCAGATGTTGATGGCCTCGTGAAGGCAACCAAAATGTGAAACTTTTCCACTCTCTTATGAAGTCAAGATTTAGGAGAAATTATTTAATTGCTCTAAGGTTTGAAGATGATTTGGTAGATGATGTGGCAAGTATTAAATCTCTCGTCTTCAACCATTTTAAAGATATATTATAGGAGCCCAATCATTGTAGACTCAGGTTGGAAGGAAATGCTTTCAAAGAGATTTTCTTCTAAGAAAGTTATAGTTTTGAGGTCTTATATTCATTTTAAGACATCTAAGAGTGATTTGGAATTCTGTGAGTGACAAAAATTTGATGTCAGGAAATTTCAACATGAGATTTTTTAAAGCTTGTTGAGAGATAATCAAAGGGGATTTGTTTGATTGTGTAAATTAATTTTTTGTGACCGCTCATTTTCCTAAGGCTATCATGGCATCATTTCTGGCCTTAATACCGAAGAACCACAATCATTGGGGACTTAAAAATTCTCGTCATATTTGTTTGATAGGAAGTGTCTACAAGATCATTTCAAAGTTGTTATTTGGGATATTGAAGAGAGTGATTGGGAGCCTCGTGTGAGATAGTCATTATGCTTTTATTCCCATTAGAAATATGTTGAATGATGTTTTATTGCTCAATGAATTGGTTGATTATGCTTGTAGAAATAAGAATAATGTTTTCTTATTTAAAGTTGACTTCAAAAACTATTTGATTTAGTGTCCCGGGAGTATCTTCTCTTTGTTTTACAATGCATGAAATTTGGTAGTAAGTGGATAAAATGGATCGAGCCTGTGTTTTTTCTATCTCTTTATATGTCATGGTCAACTGGAGTCCCACTTTTGATATTCAAGCAAGAAGAGGATTGCCACAAGCGGAAGATCACTTAAAGGATCACTTTATATGTCTGCTTGTGCCTTGGTGGTGGATCACTTAAAGGATTTTGGAAATATCATGAAGGGGAGGCTAAATAAGAATCTTCTCTGTTGTTTTTGGCTCTCGGTAACCTGGTCCATTTAGTTGACTAGAAATGACATCCTATTTAATGAATGCCAAATGAGTGTGATGAAAATTATGTTTTTAACTAAATCTTTCTCTTGAGACTGGTTCATGGCTAGGTACAAAGATCTTGTATGTTTGTTGAAACGATTGGTACTTAAACATTTTGGCTTGTATCTCTTAGTTTTGAATTGTGGGCTCATTTTCTCTCGTTGTCTGTCTTTTTCTTTGATTTCTCTACTTTCTAATTTGTATTAGGGTTGAGTATCATTTGTGCTAATGTTAATACAATTTCTTTTACATAGTTCTTACCTATTATTCAAAAAATACTGTAATAATGAGATGAATTCCAAAATACTAATAAGGTTAAAAAAAACAACAATTATCGTAGTATTTTCTTCTTTATATTCTTAACCCTTTGGTTTTTTAGACGAGAAAACTCTTAGTAATTAGAATTTTGCTATGACTATTTCAGTCAATGACTAGTTTGGATATTGATATATTTGACTCATTCAACCTTAACTGTTTCCATTTTAGTTAATTATTATATGGTAGTTAATAGAAGAAAAAACTTGATTTTTTAGTGGTATACTTAAATATTCCAACAATATTGCCTTGTGTTTTTTCCATACAACATGAGAAGATCCAATATGATATATTTTGGATTTATTATAAGATTTTGTGACGTTTAATGATTTTATTGATGCAAATGTATATACTATATTTATTTGACAGGTTCGAGTACCAGCGTGGACAGATCGTATACTATTCAAGATAGAAGACTCAGACAACGTAGAAGCAACCCTACATTTGTACGAGTCGTTGGATCAAATATATGGTTCTGATCATAAACCAGTAAAAGCACATATATGCATAAGACTTCGTCAGCTTCAAACCAAAACCTAAATATTTGATTAAAGTATATACTCTTTTTAATTAGTGTTATTATAGTAATGAGATTCTTTTCTAAATTGCAATATTAATTATATGTAGTCGGTCAAATTAATACAATAAAATTTATTTAAAAAATAAAGAAAAAGACACAAAAAAGCTAATTTATCAATGTTGGACTTTGTCGTTAGTCTTATGATGGAGAGCTTCCGCACTATTATGATTGTAAATGAATTTATGAATTGAATTTGTTTCAACTAAAAGCGTTAAGGTAGATTAAGGTTTACCAATGATGTTAACCCAATTGCGGGCAACAAATTTATTGATAATTTTTTTTTTTGGATTAATTGATATATAACGGTTGGTTAAATCAAATTTTTAAATATTTTTTTACTATGTAGTTGGAGTTCATTTTAAAGGTGAACAAATGGATTTTTAAGTCTCTCTTTAATGTTGAAAGAGTCTTTATGATTTTTATTTCCTTTAAATTTTGAATAATATATAGCTTAAATGTATTTTTGGTCCCCTAATTTGGACGTTTTAAGTAATTGGTCCTCGATTACAAAGCCCATGATTTTGATCCTTAAATTTTGATGGCCTTTAGATTTTTGTGATCCCCTTCTACTTTTACATATGTCCTCTTTATTTATGACATGACACTATCATAGTGGCGTCGTCTCAGCAATTTTTCATATATTTCTTTTTGAATAATTATATTTGAAGCTATTTTAAATTTGAAATTAAATAATTAATTTTTTCTAGAGAGGATATCAACTTGACGTTCTATCAGAGTATTATAGATGTTGACTTTAAAGTTTGAAGATGACCAATGGAACCTAACATTACTTGATTAGACAAAAGTGTTGACACGTTGTACCATAACGAGTCACCATCATGCACACCAAAATGATGTCTCAACATTGCACTTCATATATGCTTTTATGGTCATCGTGTTAGATGAAATCTTCCAGATTCATCTATTACACTAGATTGTCATTTATATAACTTTCTTACCATTTCTAAGAAATATATTATGACAAACTTCATTAAAAGAAATATACACGTGCGGCAAATATTAGACAATAATGTTGTTCTATGATACATTGTGTTATTATCAAAATCAAAGTAAAAGACATTGTTCTTTAAATCAATCTTGATTCAACAATTTTTTTTTTTGATGATGAAAAACAATCATATTTTGATGAATAATTTTAGCATTAAGAGATCATTAAATATCACATAGGATCAGGCCAATAACCTCTTCTACGACTATGCCGATAAATTAAAATAAAATGTTAAGTTACAATAATATTTTATAGATAAGTACATAGTGACAATATGTTAAAAAATTGGAAAATGACAAGGACAATGTAGGCAAAAATGAGGGAATGCACCACATCAGATGCATGGTGTGACGCAATTAGGTGATCCCAATTTTTTTCTAGTTATATGGAATCTTAGTTAGTCGTTAAAGATCTGGCTTTTTGCCAAAGAAAGACTACTTGAAGTGTTAAGAGCTGGAGATTGATGATTCATTGGCATCAAAGTCACACCCTTTTATCGTAATGTCGTTTAATCTTTCTTATCTCTACCATTATACTTTTTGTAACATAACTGGCTAAATCCTTTAGATTCACCTATTAGATGAATTTTTCTTAGAATTGTGTGACCAATGTAATTTTAAGTGGATTTAGTGTATGTTTAATTCTACTTTTGGAAGATCCAAAATAAATTTTTATAGATGTAGAATTGACTTTAATTCCACTTTTGGAAGATCTAAAATAAATTTTATAAATATAGAATTGATTTGGTGTGATTTTATGGTGTTTGATTTTTCAAAACTAGAATAAATTTTGCTTTCATAATTGATTTTACGTGAAAATAGAATTTATAATTTTTGCCTTTAAAATTGATTCTGGATGATTTTTATACTAAACTTTATTTTTAATTCACTTTTACATAAATATATTCAAATATAAATCAATTATATCACCATCATTTCAAACATATATATATATATATATATATATATATATATATATATATATATATATATATATATATATATATATATATATATAAAGCGGTGACCCATCTCGTTTGGGTCCACTTCATTTAAGTTTGTCCAAAAGCGTGCGGGACGGGTCAGACTAACTTTGACGTTCAAGTTCAAAAATCAAATTTGTTCTGTTTACTAATGAATTGGCGGACTCATCCATTATTTTTTCAATTTGATTTATAATTTTTTTTAATTTACTACTTCATTTATACTTTTTTTAAATAACTTACTAATATAATTTAATTTATTATATTTTAGACCATATGCGGTTACCATCCAAACAATAATACACATCTTTAAGAGTCACTAAATAATAGAACATAAAACATGCATAAAAAAATATTGTATTTTACTAAAAAAAAAAGTTTTTCTTTCATTACTTTTAAATTTTATAATTTCTATCTCATAAATCAGTGAGTTTTATAGTTAGAACTTACATTTAGTGTCAATATAAGTGAAACAACAAGAAAATAAGTTTTTGAAAATATGACTAGGTTAGATATAATCATTTAAATTCCTGATTTTTATCAATAAAAAAAAAGAAAAAAATTAGGAATTTGACTTTTGCAATGCACAATCTAATTTTTATTTTAAATATAAAAAGTTTAAAGAAAAAGTCCGTAGAAAAAATCCGACCTACCTCTATTCCATTTTTTAAAGCAGCTTAAACAGGACGAGTCAATTTAAAATTTTGAGCCGAAAACTCTGACTCGATCCACAAAAAATGGTAAGTTAAATGAATCAACTTGACATGTCCAACCCATTTTGTCTCTCTTAAATTTTAGATAAGATTTATCAATATAAATAAAGGAAAAAGTGATAACAACAATATATTATTATTTTTAAAATGTTAAAATCCAATTAAATCTATTTACTTGAATTTTTCAAATCGACTCTACTTTACAATTTTTTTTTTTTTTTTTAATTTTTACACTCTAATTCTTAATCCTTAAGAAATGAGACTTTAATAATTCAGAATTTGTGGGGAGACATTAAGACCATGACAAAGTTTTTAGAGTAACAACATATTTATTTAAAAAAAAAACTATATACAGTAGTATTTAAACTTTTAGTGGATGAATGAAATTAATAATGAATATTAATTAATTCCTTGATGATACTTGTCTTTGTTCTCTCTCCTATCTTAGCGCATTAGAAGGAAGGAAGTAATCTTGAAATATTTATACACCTAACCCCGCTTCCTCCGCCCATAATAAACTTCTGGTTTTCACTTTCACATACAAATTTTTTTGTCTTTCATACAACAACAAAGAAGGTGTGTGTGAACAAGGAGGACCCCACACACCTTGTATTGTTCTCTCTACCTTTTCAAATCTCCTCCAAAATCAAATTAACAAATTATTTAATTAATCTCTTTTTTATTTACTACTACTACTTTTCTTCAAATTAAATTTGACTTTATAATCGCGTGCACTTCTACTTTTCCCTCTTTTTCTGTTTCTTCATTTGTCAATCATCTACCAGAGTCTTTGCGTTCTTACTCGTTTTTGAATCATTCTTCAATTCATTCTCTCACTGCTTCATCAACAGGTTAGTTATTAAGTACTTTATAATTCAAGCTTAATTTCTGTATTAATAATAATAAACCTGCAAAACCCTTGTTTATTATTATTATTATTATTATGATGATGATGATGAATTTGTTGAATTATTTTTCTGTTTAATTTGCAGGAAGGAAGTGTTATTCTATGAATTGAAGATATAGATATTTATTTGAATTTATGGGTTGGCTTAGTAGAATTTTTAAAGGCTCTGACCATAGGGTTTCTGAAGGACATTACTATAAAGATGATTCTGGTTATTATTTACCATCAACTTCAGGGGTAATGCAATTTTCAATGCTTTGGATATTTTTTTTTTTTTTGAGTTATTGGATTTTAGGAAATTTTTTAATGTAGGATGTTTGGACTGAGAATGAGAATGGAGATATAGATCGCGCTATTGCGTTGTCGCTCGCGGAAGAGAATCACAAAGCGAAAAATGTAAATGGTGAGTGAGAATGAGATTAGATAGCTAGCGACAGGTCACGATTAGTGATGTTTTGTATTTATGGTTTTTTTTTATTGTGTTATATAGATCACAAGTCACAATTAGAAGAAGATGAACAACTTGCGAGAGCAATAGAAGAGAGCCTAAATTTGGAGTCGCCTCCCAAACATGGAAATGATAACAATACGACGTATCAGCCGATACAGTATTTCCCGATGGGGTACAGGTATCAGTTATTTGAATATCAACAACATATGTAATGCAGACACAACTGTAGATATCTAATCTAACTGTTTACATGATAGGATATGTGCTGGCTGCAATACTGAGATTGGTTTTGGGCGATATCTAAATTGCTTGGGTGCATTCTGGCATCCTGAATGCTTTCGCTGCCGTGCTTGCAACCTACCAATCTCTGATTATGAGGTGCAGGAAGTCACATTGCTCAATTTAACTGTTTCATTTTCATAATGGGTGTTTATTCTGTACTTACGGTTTTATTGATTTTAAATGTGCATATCTTTGCTTTTGTAGTTTTCCACGTCTGGAAATTACCCTTACCATAAAGCATGCTATAAGGAAAGCTACCATCCAAAATGTGATGTTTGCAAGCACTTTGTAAGTATTTCACCTTAAACAAATTTTACCTTCTTGCTTATTATACCTACCATAAAATTTCTTTTCCCTTTACTATTTTTCATCATCTTTTCATGTCATGTTTTTCTTAAGGAGTGTTCTTGTGAGCAATGGCCATGTTTACACGCGTCAAATGATATCTGTATTGAAGTAGTGCTTGATGAATACTTGCTCATAATATTTATTATGAAATGATAAGCGAGTGTCACATTATGTGTTAGTTTGTTTGATCACTAGTTAGGATGTGGAAGTTCTTTTATCATCAAAGTTTGTGGTTCATGTTCTTGGTGATGTTTTCTCTCCCAATTCTCGCCCAGTGATGTTAAATATCTGCTGTAGCTGTGATATAGTGCTATACTGTAGCAGAATTTAAACAAATTGCCGTTGTTCTGCGATACATTATTTGGTATAAAATATTTTCAAATAGCAGCACTATTGCAATCTTGTGCAGCAGAGTTTAATTAAACCACTATATTCTGCGATTGACACCGTAAATGATCACGACTTTAGTAGAAGGTGCTACCGGCATCACCCTGTTTCTTCGAACTTGTGGATATTGTCTGGAATCATTCATGATGTTTATAACTTTTCATATGTTACAACATACAATTAAATATGGTCGTACTCATTAGTTTTCACTTTGACTTCAACTTTATATCTCATGGCCTGTTGCTGTTAATTTTTGGTAATATATATCTTTTTGACAGATTCCAACAAACCCTGCTGGTCTTATTGAATATAGGGCACACCCATTCTGGAACCAGCATTATTGCCCTTCACACGAACATGATAATACTCCTCGCTGTTGTAGTTGTGAGCGAATGGAGGTCAGTCGAACTTAGTATTTTAATATATTAATCACAGGCTTGCATAGGGAAAGGTGGATGAAAATATATGGTGCAAAGTAAAAAGAATGTAATGACAAAATTCTGTCTTTACATGCAGCCACAAGGGACAGGATATATTGCCCTTAAGGATGGAAGGAAACTCTGCTTAGAGTGTCTTGATTCTGCTATCATGGATACTAACGAATGCCAGCCCCTTCATGCTGATATACTAAAGTTCTATGAAAGCATAAATATGAAACTGGATCAGCAAGTTCCTCTACTGTTGGTTGAAAGACAAGCACTGAATGAAGCAAGGGAGGGAGAGAAGAATGTGAGTGAAACTACATTTAACTTGTTTGCAGTAAATATAATTGATAACTTGATTATGGCCGGTTGTTACAACTATTTTTGTGAGTTTCATTTTTGTTATTGATAAATTTTGATATATTAATTTCATATTCTATCTACTAAATGATTCAATTTGACATGCACACATGGTATTAGAAATTTAAGACAAAATGGATACAAACAAATGCGTTCAGATTTAAAAGCCTAACCTATGTAAAAAGTAATACTTCCCAAGTCAAAATGTTTTAAAATAAGAAGATTCTATTTAACTCATTCACAACTAAACGGAGTGCTTTTCCTCAATCTTACCTTACTCTTTATCTTCGCAGGGTCACTATCACATGCCTGAGACCAGAGGACTCTGCCTCTCTGAGGAACTCAGCACGGTAAGATTTCCTGTTATGTTCTGCTAACATATAGAGTGATGACCATTTTTATACTAGAGTAAGACAAGTAAATCTTGATCACATAATCATAAATGCACGACCAAAGTTTAAAATTACTTAATGGACACATGGTTTTATGTGATACAAAAGTACCGCTCAAGTTGAAGGGATAATTTTATCGTACAATGTTAAGACCTGCAATGTTGTACGGGACAATATGTTGGGCAGTTAAGAGTCAACACAAGAATAAAATAAGTGTAGCAGAGACAAAGATGTTGTGTTGGATGTGTGGCAGTAAGACTAGACGAGATGAGATGAGATGAGACTAGATGTGATGGGTTCTTATATGAATATATAGGTCAGCAATGAGTATATGAATAGAATAGTAAAAGAATGCCGTAATTGTATTATTGCGGATGAACAATTACAGAGAAATAGCAATGATGAAAATAACAAACTGATATAGAATATCTATTAGCCCCTAAGCACAAGTACGTAGTGCTTCCCTCACCATGATGGTGATCCTTAACCCTAATAAAATAATTAGATACCTACTTCCCTCCCTTCCTTTCGTATTTTATAGACACAAACTTAGCTGATTATTCTCTACCCTATTTTATCATAACAAACTCCTATAATTATTATAATTAACTCCTAAAATTATTCTCTCTATTCCTTTGCCACTTCTAAACCCTCCACACTTTTGTCTTAGGCCCAAAGTCAGGACCAACCTCTCCATCTAAGTCTCTATCAACACCTCGGTCCTTCACAACAACCTTGTCCTCAAGGCTAAAATTTGGAAATTGCCCCTTCAGATACGCATTGTCTTCCCATGTGACATCATCAACATGTTTGTTCTTCCACTGAATTAAACTTTGAGGAGTAGAAACACCTCTCATCATGTTAATCCTTGAGCCCAACACCTTGTATGGATACCCATATGCAGCTTCTGTAACCTCTAATTCGCTAGGTAATTCTCCTTGTCCTTGCAGCACCACTACTCTCTCTTCATGCCAGAACTGCATAGTTAAGGCCTTCCAGTTCATCACCACTTGACCTAGTGTTGACAGCCAAGACACTCCTAGAACGACATCTAGACCTCCCAACTCAAGGACCATAGCATCCACAGTCACCATACACGATCCCAGGTTAATTAGTAATAGGAGTGACTTCTAGACCTAATGCAGTTGTAACCTTAGGGGAAATGAAATTGTGGCTAGCACCACTATCCACCAGCATCGCAACATCCCTATACATCAACTTTCCTTCGATTTTTATGGTATGAAACTCTCCTATGTTCCCCATAATTAGCTTATGCTCCACCTCTTTTTCTTCCTCAATGTCAGAAGTAAGAGCATCCATAACAAAGATTTCACCTTCTGCATTCACACACTCTCCTTCCCCCAAAATCAACATTCTCAGGAACTTCTCTGGACATTTATGAAGCGTTGGGTATAACTTACCCCTACACTTAAAACAGAGCCTCCTAGCTCTTCTTTCAGCTATCTTATCGTTCGGAATGCTTCGAACCCTTTCCCATTTATGTGAGGAATTCCATTGGCGATTACCTTCTGTTTTCTCTCCCGTTGAACGCACTGAAGACGTGGGATGTTGGGCAGAACCCAATGAACCCGTTTTCTTAGTCCAACCCGCATTTGAGAATTTATTGAAATTTGGCCCATTTCGTGTCTTTTCTAACATTCCAACCCAATCACCACCATTACCACACTCACCTCCTAGCTTATTTGTATATCTCCTTTCCCCATCATCATCTTCCTCTTTTAATTCATCTTCGACGTCTTTAGCCATTCTCATCATCTGCATTCTAGTGATAAGATTCAACGTTCAAACTCGTCTTCTGATATGTGATTTTAAACCACTCATGAAATAACCTAAATATTGTTCCTCGGGTAATCGACCCACTTGCGACGATAGAAGCTCAAAAGCTTCCACAAACTCCTCCACGCTTCCGGTTTGACGTAACGTGGACAATTCTTCAAATGGGTTTTCTAAGCGTCGATCGCCATAGCGCGCAATTAAGGCCTTCTTCAATTTTTCCCAAGAGAGATGATCCTCTATTTCAAGCAGTAAGTTAAACCAATGTATAGTTGAACCCTCCATGCGCAGTCGACCCAATTTCACCCGCATCGCATCCGATGTATTCGGAACATCGAAGTAAATTTCAGCTCGTGTGATCCACGCCACCGGGTCACCCCCTTCGAACAAGGGAAGTTTCACCTTCTTCCCCGCAAGGCGTGATTCGCTCAGTAACAATTCACCAAAAGATGCCTCTGCTTCCCATGTTTTCTTCCCAGTCTGTTTGCTTAATTCAATTAATACCACACTCTGTTGTTGAATCTGCAGAGCCAACTCCTGCAGAGTCGTTGTTACATTCTCCATCTGCTTCTTCAAGGCTTCAATCCGATCTTCCATCTTAGATTTCCTTGACTTCTACTGTCGGTAGAGTTTTTTGATCTGGTAGGTCGGACCAATTGATGGGTTCTGATATGAATATATAGGTCAGCAATGAGTATATGAATAGAATAGTAAAAGAATGGCGTAATTGTATTATTGCGGATGAACAATTACAGAGAAATAGCAATGATGAAAATAACAAACTGATAGAGAATATCTATCAGCCCCTAAGCACGTAGTGCTTCCCTCACCGAGATGGTGATCCTTAACCCTAATAAAATAATTAGATACCTACTTCCCTCCCTTCGTTTCCAATTTTATAGACACAAACGTAGCTGATTATTCTCTTCCCTATTTTATCATAACAAATTCCTATAATTATTATAATTAACTCCTATAATAGTTATAGTAACAGACTCCTATAGTTATTCTCTCTGTTCCCTTGCCACTTCTAAACCCTCCACACTTTTGTCTTAGGCCCAAAGTCAGGCCCAACCTCTTCATCTAAGTCTCTATCAACATGTAGAGAGCAGACATGTAGATTCTGTTGTAAGGAGAGTAGATCAAATAGAGAGGAGTCAAACAACTAGATGTATAGGAAAACCTAGAAAAATGATAAGAGAAACTATTAAGAAAGATCTTGAGATTAACGAATTGGATAGAAACATGGTATTAGATAAAACATTATGGAGGAATTTGATATATGAAGCCAACACCATTTAGTGGGATAAGGCTTGGTTGTTGTCGTTGTAATCTTGATAATTTATAACAAGATATATAATTTTCAAGATTAATTCTTCTCACTTTCTTATATATCTCACTTGATATAACTCTTGTGTACACCCATACTCATATTACATACCCATATAAATACCATTAGCTATATATTTATACTCCATTGCTTTTAAACTTGATCAGATTTCTAGACGACCTAGACTTGGGACAGGAAATAGAGCAACGGACATGAGAGCACAGCCATACAAACTGAGTTCACGCTGTGATGTGACCGCAATTCTCATTCTATATGGTCTTCCAAGGTAATAGTTAATGTTTTTGTTAGTTTTACAACTTGTATAACAAGCACAGACAAATCCAAAAAGACAGGGATAAAAATTCCTACAGGAAAAAAATTCTCTTGGGTATATTTGCATGTTTTTTAAAACTTTTGATTTTCGGTGCGAGAACTTTTATTTCCCTCTTATTTAATCACATCAGCGTCTTTGTTTTCGTGTTTCCCTCGGGTGAATCATTTTATGCATGTATTATTTTTTTCACAGGTTACTTACGGGATCAATTCTTGCACATGAGATGATGCATGCATGGCTGCGGCTAACAGGTACAATTTGTTTGTCGGTTTCATTTTATTGTTATTCATCTACAAAACCAATGCAGTTTTGAGATGTACATTTTCTTGTTACAACATGTGAACGATCTATTCATTTTAGTAGTTGAGATTTGTCGCGTAACATCAAACCTATTTTATTTCGTTGGGCTTGTCTCAATTTTATGCCAACTGCTGTACATATGAAGGTTTTCGGACTCTTAGTCAAGATGTTGAAGAAGGTATCTGTCAGGTTTTGGCTCACATGTGGTTGGAGTCTGAGCTTTCTTCTGCATCAGGAAGCAATGTGGTATCAGCCTCATCCTCATCTGCATCATATACATCTAAGAAAGGTAAAAGACCTCCTTTTGAGAGGAAGCTCGGAGAGTTCTTCAAGCACCAGATTGAATCAGACATTTCTCCGGTTTATGGAGATGGATTTAGGGCAGGTCAAAAAGCAGTTCGCAAGTATGGCCTACAGAGGACCCTTCACCATATCAAGATGGCGGGGAGCTTCCCATTTTAAGTATAGATATCTCCCATTTAACCGATTGTTTCTCATTCTTTTTATAGATAAAGCCTAGCCTGTTGTTATTGAAAACTGCAGCAAAGGTACTTTGGCATTAGCATTGACGCAGTGCTGATTTTTTTTTGTACTTGTAATTAATTGATACCTTTGCTCATGTATTGATTACATTCATATGATTTTTTAAATATATTTTAATCACACAGGTAATTATATGTATAACCACCTCTCAATCTCTCTGCAAATGCCCAAAAATAAGAGAAAAATATAAATACTTTGTTTGCAAATTGGTTCTGTTTTTCACAGGGAATCGGAGCTTTTTATGCTCCTATGACATGAAGTTTTTGCCTTTCAGCTAGTTTTTGTTTCAGGACATCCTTAAACTTTATTCATATCATCATACCAATAATCAGAAAACAGGAGGCCATTTTAGAAAAACTAACTGAATGATATAAACAAATGCAGAGTAAGAAACCTTCTGCGTTAAAAAACATTACTACTGTCAACCTAAAACAAGATTGCCCCTCATAGGAGGATAGTTGTGAATTTCATCCAAAACAAAGAACCAATAACATTAGTGTATAAAATATGTATAATATATTACAAAATATCTGCAAAAGCAACACTTTGTCGAAAACAAAAAAACTGCAAAAGCAACATATCAGTTAGTTGAAACTCTATAATTTCACCTCTCCAGGCTTAGGCTTTTATTCATTATGGGTGTACTTTGTTGCATATCATTTGCCTGTATTTTCATTAAGCTGGAGACTACCTCTTCAATGTTTGGTCTGCTTTCTGGTTCTTGGGTCAAACAGGTCAGACCCAGTTTAACTAGCTGCAGTGCACTTGCTTTCCTACTGCTTTCAATGAGGCAAGGATCAATGAACAAACTCACTTTCTCTTCTTCATCTTCTTTGCCAATTATACTTTGTATGATTTCATAAAGCATTACTTCTCTTCCATCTTGTAGGGTAATAGAATCTTTGCCAGAGATCAATTCCAACAGCACCACTCCGAAGGCATAGACATCCATTTTGGTACTGACTATCCCTGCTTCCAGATACTCAGGAGCCAAATAACCGGCCGATCCTACAACATGTGATGTGGGACAATCAGAAGCAACCATTCTCCCTGATTCTTCAACAAGAGCAAACTTTGCTATCTTGGCCCTTAAATCTTTGTTTAGTAGAATGTTTCCACTGTTTATGTCCTTGTGTACATAGCAAGGTTCTGTGAAGTTGTGAAGATATTGAAGTCCATTGGCAATATCCACAGCAATCCGTATCCTCCTTCCCCAACTTTGATGCTCAATGGAACTATTCTTGCTAAGCCATTCCCTTAAAGATCCATTTTCCATGTATTCATAAACAAGATAGATGCAAGCTTTGTTTTCACAGTAACCCTGCAGCTTTATCAGGTTGAAATGATTGATCCTTTTCAGCAAATTGACCTCTTTAGAAACGTCTCCTCTCATTCTTTTAACAGCCAGCACTTCCTTGCCATTGTTGAATACACCGCGGAATAAAGAACCTTCGATTCTATTCTTTGAACTAAAACTCTCAGTTGCCTCTTTTATTTCCTCAAACTTATACACTTTGGAGAGATGTTCAATGATTGCTATCTCCTCACGGATCTCTTCTGAAAATACCCCAGTTTTTTTCTTACCTCGCGCACGTCGCTTGAACAACCGTACTGATCTCTTTCTTAGTAAAAACAGAACCAGCACAAACAAGAAGGCACACAGAACCAGCACTGAGGAGGTTAAAGCAATGATGAGTGTTTTTTTCTTTGACTTGCACTTTTTGAAGCTGCAATCTTGAGGGGTTGGTGGATCATTAGCAACTATGGCCGTTGGACTCGCGGGTTCACTTGGAAAAGGAATCAGAAGAGTTGTGAATGGATAAAGTACTTGAGTTTGTGAGGAAAAACCATTAGCATCAACTACATTGCCTTCTGTTACATTGAACCTCGTAGCAATGTTTGAAATGTTATCCCCCCAGGTTACAGAGTATGTGAGTAAATACTTGGTGCCATTTGTTTTCTGATGATACGTTGGACAGGCGCATCGAAGTGGCACCTTTAACTCCATTCTTGGATGCAAATCAAGTTCCCCGTGTGGATTCGCACGCATAAGAGAATCACATGTCGTCAAACCCTGGAACGTATCGTTAGCTACTATGAAATATGTTGGGTTTTGCCCCAATACATATTTGGTTTCAGCTTGATAATAATCATTGGTTAAACAAGAACAGTTCACAGGAACAATAACATCTTTGTTAGGTGGGAAAACTGTGAGCAAAGTGGCGCCATTAATTCGTGCGAGCTCTTTCGGGTTTGACGATGTGAGGTTAGAAATCGTGGTGACTGAGTTATAAGGATGATTGGATCTGAAGCTCAGAAAAGCCATGCAGGATTTGTTGAAGCCATTGCAGGTGTAAAGAAATGCGGGTGAAGGTCCGGTAGCATCGCTGTTCTTGCAGGTGAGTATCGAGTTTCCCGAGTAATTCTGTTGTGCCTTGGTTTTCGATAAAAGAAAAACACTTAGTGTGAAGAAAATGAAGTTAAACACAAAAACATGATTCATGGTGAAGTTATTTTTCTTCATGAAAATGAAAAATTAGTGACTATATCAGAGTAATGGATCAAAAACATTAGACTAAACATTAATATATCAGAATAACGTGTGAGAAGTTAAAAAGACATAGTCTAAATCCTTATATTTTATTATGCTGTTCATTGTATAGGCCCACAGATTCTAGTATCTTGGTTTGTTAGTTGTGTTATGCAAATGGATTATATAATTGGACTTTATATATTTACATTTAATTGACCAAGTTTTGGGATTACGTCATAGATGAAGAATATTCTGGAAATTCTTTTCATATAGAGAATGTGTGTATTAAAATATACAGCAACTTGAATTTGGTTATGAAGAAATTAGTGTTATCATATTTTTATTCACATTAGGTCTTACCTTACTGATTGGACCATATAGTATTTTATTCAAGAACTGATGAGTGATCGATTATTATATCATATAGTATGATTAAGCTGCTGCTTTCTACTGCCTGCTTCTACTGTCATGAATATAATCCGGCTTTTCTTCTTTGCTTTTTTTGTTGTATATAAATGTGGATCATGAAGCTTGATATAATTTATTAAGTTTGAAGTTTAATTTATAAAAATATGAAACCAAATAAGTCAATAGCATTGAAGTATAAGTTATTAGACCCAATCAAAATTATAACTAAAAGTTAGTTAGTCTGTTATTGTTGTTATTGTTAGTTTGGTAAGTTAGTTTGAGCTGTTACTAGCTATTTCCTTTACTGACATTTGTGTGTATATTTGGTCTGAAGTGGACTTGAGGGTGCTGTCCAGAGTTGTTCGGATGTGACGGAAGATGGGAGCTGCTCAACGGAAATGGTGGCTGTTCCGTTAGAGAAACAATGTTTGGTGAAATGGTAAGATGAGATCACTATTCCGTTAGGGAACCAGAGTGTTCGGTGAAACAGTTAGACGGAATTTTGGATCGGTGGAGCAAGTTTTTGATGCAGCGATGATGGGGTTGACTTGCAAGGTTGAAACTCTAACGCTCAGATTAGTGAGAGAATAAGTAATGTGAGGGTGAGAATAACTTGAATACCTGAAAGACACATTTTACTCTTATATACTAAGAGCATTTGAATATGCTCGCGTGTAATGCAGCGTGCTCTGCAAAATCTGTCAAATTGTATCAGACTATGCTTGATGTGCTGAAGGATGAAATTACATGCTTCTTGTTAGAACGAAGGTCTACCTACTCTGCGAGTCTTTCAACTCGAAGTTTGCTCTTGAGCGTTTTTTATGGACCTTGTGAGTGCTTTGCGAACAACCCATTATTATTGTTCAAAGCAGTCTATTATGTAGAATGCAGGTTTTGCAATGTACATTTAGGCAAAATGTTTAGTAAATGAAGAGTCTTGATGGGACGTCATTAGTAGAGAGAGAAAATGCATATTTAGGCCAAATGTTTAGTAAATGAAGAGTCTTGATGGGACGTCATTAGTAGAGAGAGAAAATGCATTTAAACGACGTCTCTCTCTTTATTAGAAATATTTCACAGGGGGTTCTGACATGTGTCCCTATGTCTAATGGTAATGATGCCCCCTTTGTTCAAAGACACTCGATTGCTCTAAAATAGTCCCTGATGAAATCTTGATGGTTGGTGGTGTGGTTCGCATTTTCCAATGTGATAGATCGCTAGTTCACTACCATTGTAATGCATATAAGAAGCTTTTGGACTATTAGTCTTCTCTTTTTTTGTTGCTTATGAATTTGAAAAAGTGTTATTATTATTCTTCGTTAGCGGTTTCTCTAACTGTTGCAAATTTCTCGCACATGCTTTCATCCACGACCAGTTCGTGCCCACACTTTCAGTGCATGAACTCCTAAATCCGCCTCTTTTAAGGTGATGCCTAAATTTTTCTTATTTTTTCAATTTTTCTTTTTTTATTAGGGTTTCTTGAGAAGAATGTCACGAGAGTTGATAGAAGAGATCATTGTTGATTTAGTGGTTTTTATTAGTCGAACTCTATTCTAACTTGTATCATTGATTTTTTTTAAATACACTTCGGGTGGGAACAATGCTCCAATTTCAGATAGAGAAAATTTTACGTCTTAAAGAACACACACATGAATATTGATATATTTTCCCACTTGAAATTTTTTAATTCTATCAATAAAGATTCAATTTAAAGTTAAACGCTTTTTAATTTTTAAGTAGTTAGATTTTAAAATTCATGAACAATTGGGTCGTTGTAGTATAGTGGTAAGTATTCTTCGATCCCCGGCAATGGCGTATTTTGCTCTTGTTTTTACTTCTATTTTATTATATATATGAAAATTTTATATCTTTTCTAGGAGAATGATAAATGTTAGTACAGTAATTTACAAAATTTCTTTTAATTTTTTTAGTAGAAATAATATTGTTAAGGTTAAACAAAATTATAAATATTGTTAAAAATATCGACTATATCAGACATTTGATTGTGTTTTTTTACGACACAAAACCATATTTCTTGATAGAAAATTTCACATTGACATATAACAAAAAAAATTGTGACAGCTCAAAGGCATTTGTATCTCATTCTTTTACTTCAAACGTGATTTTAGTTCCTTATTTTCTGATCGTACTTGATTAGAAGGATCGTCGATGACCTACGAATTGCGGTTGGTGAAAGATGGGGGGTACCTACAAGACACTCAGATGCTAAAATGAGAACGGGAGTGAAGAGAGTGCAAGTAGAGAAGTAAGAGTGAATGAATGAATACCTGATCCTCTCGAATGAGAGGGTATTTAAACCCCCCAACGCTGGGCAAAGGTCCAGTTAGTGAGTTGGTTTTGCGAAGCCCACTAAGGGACTGCCAGGGCTTACATGTGTATCTCCAGCACGTGCCCTCCTCCCTGGTCTGCAGCTCCGAGATATAAGGGGCAGTTGATCCATTATTCTCAGAGGGCATGGTGAAGGTTAAGTAACCGTTGGCCACGTAACCCTAGTACGCACGTGGAGGAAATCCCCTACGGCTATGGGAAGATGGACCTCCGGGTCCTCAATGTCCACTGGACTGAGCCTTAGTAACTGTGGGTCAGATGCTGGTCCAATCCAGAACATTTTTAAATTAAAATTTTTGATTTTCGAGATTCGTTTATTTTTATTACTTTAACTTTAGTCTCAATAAATATTATAATTTCAAATGGGTGTTTTTTGGGCCAAAAGGAACGATTTTCTCCGTGAAAAGAAAATACCAACACTTATTATTTTTTGGTGTTGGATGTGAATATTTTTTAATCCTATTTAACTAAAGTGTGAGACAAAGTAACCCCATTTCTCATCCTCTTTTTGTGTTGCATAAGAGGTTTTAAGTAGAGAACTATCAAAACTTGTGAATGAGGGTAATTGTGAATGAGGGTAATGTGTAACTCATCAGAAATCTAGGAGGCACCATTGTTCCATTCATATTATTTATGATGATGGTGTGTCGATTTTCTGTGGATGAATAAATCCCAACATTTCAAACTTACACAATATATTCAACTGTTACGTTGAGATTTATGGTAAAAATTATTAGTACTTTCAAATGTTTTATTTATGTGGGTTTGTCACCATCTCTGATATTAATTTTCTTCTCTCTTGGTTTGAATATGTTCATTAACTTGGCATTTAAATTTCTAAGGTAAGTCCGAAACTTTTTAATCTATACCCCATTATTAAAATAATTAAACTAAGTTATCTTCTCATTAACTTGGCATTTAAATTTCTAATAGGTAAGTTCGAAACTTTTTAATCTATACCCCATTATTAAAATAATTAAACTAAGTTATCTGCTTGTCTATTTCTAGTAGAACTTAATTAATCAATAGTCATTTTGAAATAATATTTGCCTATAACTTTATGGTGTATGCTTGATATGTTAAAATTGTTAAGGAAATTTGAAATTGGACCAGAAAATGTTTTTCATAGGTGATATCAATAATAGGGAAGGGTTTTACACCTCTTAATGAGGGAAGTCTGAGTATCAGGTCTTCAGGAAGATAAATGAGGCAGCATTTCTTAATTTGTGTTAGGAGCCTATGACTTCCTCTAACCACTTGTAAAGATTTGATAGAGCTAGATTGACCACGAACAAGGATCTTATCAATTAACACATCGACTTCATTAATTGTTACGACATTATCAATGTGCATACCATCTTTGATAAAAAAAGGTTGTTACTTGGTTGTAGGGACAAAATCAAATATTGGATTGATTCTTGAAAATGTAGATCATTTAATTGAAAATCTCTATATTCTCATTCATACACATCATCTCCTAGACGCTGAAGGGAAATACTTTATTGACATAAAAAATTTGGCTTTACCATCTTCAATTATCAAGAATTATTTCTTAAGTGTCTTTAAGATCCAACATATCACTATTCATAATTATTTTAATTGTGATCAATTATTGTTGTACTATAGTAGTACATATGAGTTGAGATTTACATAATCTTATAATTTTGTATACAATATGGGTTTAGGTTAAGAGTTTCCTTCAATTAAATTAACTAGTGTGTATACCCGTGCGAGGCACGAGACAAAATTTTTTATACTAAAAAAAGATATTCTATAAATACTTATTTGAACAAAATATATGATGTTTGCTTAGACATTTGTGAAGAATAAGAAAAAATAGAATATAGAGTTTTGAAGTCAATTAGAATGCAACTTGTGAAGAATAAAGTTGAAAAAAAGACCAAACTTGAATAATAAAGTGATAACATGATGTATTTAATAGGGAATTCTCAAAATAGTTTTAGGAGAATATACATATAAAAAATTATTAATATACATATCGAGTAAATAAATAAATTTGTATTGACTTTTCAATTGGATTGTTACAATATAATACTACAATGTATCAAAAATATTGGTTATAATATGTTGCAGCTATTGCTATTGGACTGGTAAACTGAATTTTTATGCAAGAGTATCAATAAGATGCTGCAACTTAATATGATGCTACTTCTTATAATTACATGTTGCTGCAACATAATTTGATGAGACTACTTATAATGACACGCTGATTCTTAACATGCCGATGCTACTTATAATAATATGCTACTGCTGCATAAAAATTTGTGTTGCTGTTACTTATAATAAAATGTTGTCGCTACAATAACCTTATGTTATAGCTAGTTATAGTAACATGTGCAATATAATTACATGATGTTGCTACTATACAATTGTCTAATGTAAAAAGAACTGCAATTATATATGGCAAGAACTATTATTACACGTTTCAAAATACCAACTTGGCATGAACTTACTGATAATTAATGATAAACCTGTTGATATAACAGAACTAAGGATGGCAAAAAAACCCGTACCCGTAGATACCTGTGGGTAAAATTCGTCACGGATATGGATATGATGGTTTAATGGGTATCCACGGATAAAATAAATGGATATTTAATTACCCGATTATTTATGAATACGGATATGGATTTGATGGTACCCGTACCCGTGGATATCCATATCCGCTAATAATTAGGAAAAAAATACTTAAACGTTAATTTGTTTCATCAAAATTATTATTGTTATTTTCTTAAATACGATATTATTATTACTATTATTATTATTATTTAGATAAAAGAAGAAATCAAATGAAAGTGATTTATTTTTATTAATGTTTATAATTTGTTAATTTTGAAAATATTTTTTTTTTACTTTAAAAGAAATTAAAAAATAATTATTTAAATGTACATATTTTTAAAATATATTTAAATAATAGTATTCATGGATACCCGTTAATACCCACGGATATCTCAAATTTCACGGATACTAACTATATAATTACAATCGTTGAGAAAACACAAAATAATTACATCTTTCAAAATACCAACTTAGCATGAACTAAAATACTAAATGATTACAACCATGAACTCCCATGTCTCAATTCACCAATATAACAAAAGTATAACTGGAGGATTAATCAGCCCTAATCACGACAATGTTGCAATATCACATTCATTTAAGGGTTCCTACATGATGATAAAAGTCAATTAATATCAAGTTAAAAGTAGTTATAAGGATTTAATATTTGATAAAGCATAGGGTTAAATAAATTTTTGGTCCTTATAAATATCTCAAATTTCGTTTTTAGTCCTTTTAAAATTTTTCTTTAAAGAATGATCCTCCTAAAAATTTAAATTTTAACTTTTTCCCTCGCAATTTATGCTTACAATTTAATACGATTTTAGCGATTTTTTATTTTTGGTTTTACGGTTTAACGAATTTTTATTTAGCGACGGAATTAGAGACCATTTTAACTACGATTTTGCCACGAGGAACTAAAAGTTAAAATTTAAATTTTTAAAAGGATCATTTTTTTTAAAAAAATTTTTAAAGGAACTAAAAACAAAATTTGAGATATTTATAAGGATAAAAACTTATTTAACTTTTAAATTTATTTGCTTTTGTCTATAGTATATTTGCTGGATCCTTAAAGATCACATTGTACAAATTGTTTTGGCATTAATTAAATTTGATTTTGATAAAAAATTTATAGTATTTTTGCCGGTATAATATTGTTTTCTTTAATATTTTGGACAAAATCCGTCCTAGTTAGAAGATAAATATATATGGATGGATAAGCTTGTAAAACTTCAACTATGTGTACATTGTGCAACATCTTTATGATCAGAGTGACGCGTATATATCTACCAAAATATCAACATCTAAAATAGAATAAGAACAAAAGTGTCACATAATTTCCAATACTTTATAGAGTAGCCCAGTATTAATGGGTAGGGAAGAAGCAAGAGACCAAGATATGTAGATAATGGAAGACAGTAAGACATATGTATAGCTATTGAAAAAGTCCTATGAAAGACTCCGTATAACTAATTGTACAGCCTATGTACTTAATTTACTATGATTAGTAACAAAATTTAATATAAATATTAATTAATTGGATCTCAAATCTATTAGTATATGATTAGTCGTGACAAAAAAGTATGTCTGTATTTATTTATATTTGTATTATAAAAATATATATTTATAAATAAATAGAATAAAATGAATCAGGCATAATTGAAAAAATTTAATCTAATCGGACAAAGCCGTGAGATTAAAATGTATGATATTTTATATAAATTAGTTTTAGTTTATATTTTTGAAAATGTATAATTATTTTAATCCATCCATAAAATTAATAATTAATTAAAATTTTATTATTAAGCTGACATATTGATGACTTATTATGATTATGAAGGTAGTTAGAGAAATGAGTGAGTTTGAGTAGAAAGAACTAAGAATGAACTAAAGTGTGTAAATATGTAAGACAAAACCTGTTACCTAACACACATACTTTCTTGTGTATTTCCACTACTTAAACGCGTCTTTCTTCTTTTATGAATTTGACATTTTTATTCTTTTTCGTACAAATTTGACATTTTCTTCCTTTTGAATAAAATCTTCCCATTGTAATTTTTTTTTTCCTTCCATTTATAGAAAAATTTTTATATTTCTGATGAAAATGCTCTTAATGTTAAAATTGGATACACTTTTATTTTTTGCAATTTCATTTTTTTTATTTTTAAAAACATTTATAAATTTTATAGTTTTAAAAATTAGTAAATTTTTTTATTTTAGTGAATAACATAAATAATTTATTTCATAATTTATATTCATCATTTTAAATTAATATAGTTTTATTCTCTTATTTTACCTAATATACAAAATTAATTTAATTATTTTAAATATAAAATAGTTTTCATTTTTTTATCACATTTCCTTTTCTGAAAGTTAATAACATGTCCATTTGAATTTCAAGCAATATTGACTCTCTCATAAATCTTAAGTACAAAAATAAAAGAAATATTAAAACAGTTGAAATTTGTGAATTAAGTTAAATAGGAGAGAAAATTTATAATTAAATGTAAATTTAATTTTTTAGGCACAAAATAAAGATTAATAATAATAATATTTATAATTTATAATAAAATTTATATAAAAATAGAAGACAAATGAATTAGTTAGAAAAGTTTGTAGAAATTTTAAATTTAAATATTTTGCATGATTTTATATTTTATTAATTTGAATATTAAAAGAAAATTATTTCTTATATTATTCATGTATTTTAAAATTTTAAAACATGAAATAAAATATATGACAAACATTTCACGAGAAATACTTGGTTGAACACAAATACAAGAAAAATATTTTAGGCAGACACACATAATTATATAATAGTAGTATTAATTAATTATTTTAAATTAATATATTATTTATCTTTTTGATTTTTTTCCTTTTACTTTGATAAGAGTGTGCCCAACACCAAATATTTGGGATTGTGCCCAAGCAAGTCTTCCTCACATTTCACTATTATTAATTAGTTGTCTACTATTAGAAAAATATTACGACATAAAACGTGAAAAGTAAACAAAGTGGATATTTTACAGGTTGTCAAGTGATGGTATCGTCATATTTTGATGAGATTGACTTATCGTCAATTTTTTCAATCTCTTTTGAGACAATATACCTTTTTCTTTTTGATCCATAATCTTTTTTTTATTTTTACACTATGGTGTGAGAAGTATGGCGCAAAATATCGGTTTAAACGTAAAAATATATTAACAATAACCACTGTAGTTAGGTTTTTGGTGCGATGGTAGATGTCTTGACTCTTGAGTGAAAGAAGAATAGGTATTTGTAAAGTTAGTGTTTCAAACATTCAGGTTAGATATATCATTGAGATCAAACTTACAAGTATATGAATGAATAATACTTCAACACGATGCAAAGTTATGTTTATACAAGAATATGGTTAGAACAATCGTTTCATGTATATTGTTAGTGTGTGAGGTGCTTGAGGATTGCGGAGAGAAAAAAAAAATAAAGAAATTTTTTTATTTATTATTTATTTGAAATTATATTGTATAAAATAAAAATACACACTATAAGTTATATATATTTTTAATTGGATTTGAGCATACACAATTTAAATTATATTTAAATATTAAATCAAATCAAATCAAATCAAATCAAATATTTTAACATATTCTCATAATCCAAGTTATCGGATCTACGATAATCATAGCCGATATGAACTATTCCTAATTTCTTTATCAAATTCAATAATTTGTCGATCTTCACTCCTTTAGTGAAGTGCATTTTCATTTTGAAGAATGTTTAAAAAATCTGTCTCAAAAATTATTTTTAAGAGATATTGTTTACATCTTCCATGTAGAAATGTATTCTTCGCCATATTTATGCGATGAAAAATTATCTATTTTTAACACTTCATTTCTTCATGAACTTCATTGCTTCAAGGCAAGATGATCTCATTTTCAAATGCAAATATAATGTTAATTTATGAACTTTGATGTACTATAAGTTTTAAAAATAACAATAATTGAACAATTATACTATTGTTATTTTTATTTATTTTTGCTTTTATCTTAAAAATTATTTACATTCTTTTCAAAAATCGAAAATAATTAAGTAAAAGTTCTTTACTCGAATTTCGTAAAAAATTAAATTAATTTAATTAAAATATATGATTTTTCATAACTTGTATAAGAAATTGTATTTTTAAAAATACACATACAGCTTTCTTTCTCAATTTCTTTTTTAAGAAATATTTAGTGAATACTATGTCATATCTTTCTTCTTCGATCTTAACAAGAAATCAAGTTTTGTTCACGGTCTCCTAGCCAATAATCTTCAAACTATTGATCATGATATTAAATTAGTGCAATTTCAAAAGGAATTTGATCAATAGGTTATTATAAGAAATATATTTTTAATTGCATATCAGAAGATTTGCAATTTTTTAAAATATTTTTTAATCAATGTATTTTCATTAAATATATTTTTAAGGGGTATTTTGGTTTATTTTTACTATATAGAATAATATCAAAAATTCTCTTCTTTTACATGCTTCAATATTGCCCACCAATGTTCTTGGTTGCACCTGCTATAAAATTAGATCCAATTCTTAATACTTTATGAACTTCACTTAGGAAAAGCATGATCTGCCATTCCAAATTTTAATATTTGTTTTATTATGAACTTTGTGTAGCTAAATGATTCATAAATCAACAATTAATTCAATTAATTATTATAATTATCTTTTATCAATTTTTTGTTCTTACTTAAAAATTATTTCATTCTTTTCAAAAATCAAATAATCAAAAAAAATCTCTTTACTTAATTTAAAGTAAAATAATTAAATTTGTTTAATTAATCTTATAATTTGATCCTCCACATTATAACTAATTATAAACACACATGCTTAAATGATATCTCGATAGTCAATGATGAAGAAAATCATTTCTTTTGGACTACACAAAGTAAGACATATCACATATCCACTAACAACCTTGAATTTTAAGAAATAAATAAGTAGGTAATCATTGATTGAGTGATAAAAAATTCAAATGTCTAAACCTGAAATGCCACAACCAATTATCCTTGTGGTCGACAACAATTTTCAAACATTGAACTTTTGTTGAACTGATCATTATCTTAAATGTCCAATTTAATTTCTATCCTTCTAATATGTTCATCTACGAAAATGAAATTTTGCGATTTTCTTCACCATAAATTTATTGTGTTTTCGATGTTGCACCTTGATTAGGTAGCTTTACTATGAAATCAAATATTTTTTCATAAACATTTTTGCTTTTTCAATAAGACTACTTCAGGAAGTTAATGTATAATTCCACCCAATTCTATACCATTTTTTTGACGAACTAAAGGTTCAAATTTTCATTTAATTTCCCTAATTTTTATATTCAAGATATTAAAGTTTCTTTTTACCACTTATGGATCATTTGTACATGGCTAGTTATCATGCCATAAAGAGTTGTATTTGTCATTCCTTATTTTCCACATGATATAAAATTCTATATCACTCAAATATTGTACTAAACTTAAGGATATCTCACCTTAAATGTTGCTTGTTAAGTATCTCCTTCTAACAACCCATTTTGGTTGGTTGTGATCATTTTCCATCAAAGAATGAGACGTCCTAATTTATTAATACTCTTGATTTTCCTCGGACCAAGTCTAGGTTTAAGGATAAGAGTATAAAATTTCTCCCAAGAGAAAGTGACAAGTTTTAATGTGTTAATATTTTATGTCCATACAGATTTTTTATCTCCACTAGCCACTTATAAATTTGTAGTCTATAAGTAACCTTTCATGAATGATTGGTCTAAGCACCTAGATTACCATATCAAATATATTCCTTTGAGGAATATAACTTGTTTACTTCTTTCCTTAGATATGAAATGCCTTTAAAGAAAATGATGTAAATTGGACAATGATAAATCCATGTATTGTAGGTAAGTTGGTGAACCTTGTATGGTTAACTCTATCTTGTATTATCATGCCTTTGAGTGGATGATATGTTGTCCTGAGTTTTGTCCATATCCCTAAAGAATGTTATGGATGCTTGTTGCATTCCTTCTAATGGATTTGTAAAAAATTATGACATCATCAACAAAGAAAATATGGATAGGAATGAAAATAATACATAAAAATTTACAATTAATTATTCTTTGATCCACAAATTTAGATATTTGTCTACTAAGAGCTTTATGTGCAATGCAAAAGAGAATAGGAGATATAGATTTCCATCTAGATAGTTTGTAATTGTTTTTCTATTACGTTTTTTATAACGATTAATAGATTACAAGTGAATAACAAATCAATCAACCTCTATAAACAATTAACAAACTTAATTACTACAAGCTAACATAATACAATTGATAAACAACAAGACTCAATTAGACATGCTAACAAACCTAGACATTATTAATCATAACGTAACCAACATTAACACTAATAATAACTTCAAAAACAAAATTAAACATTCTCGAACCAATAAGCTATTCATTGAATAATAGATTTACCCAAAATCGCATTGAAATGCTCTACCTTGGAATCAATTTCTACAACCGCTTAACAAACCGCTTACTTCATCAACTTTATCTACTTCATACAATCAATTTTGACTAGATCAATGTCTTTGTAATCAATCAACAACATTCATTTCAAATTAACCTTCAAAGATTAACTTTTCCAAACCGAAAGTTTCTCAAAATATGCAAATTCAACAATCAATGTGATTGGTTTAATCACGATAGAACGAATTCTTTGATATATGACAATACTTTTCTATCACATTCAATTGTTGCATAATTCGAATTGAAGTTCCAACTCCTTACAAACGATTCAAGCATCACAATTCTTTGCATGACCAAGAATGGAAATATATTCGAACTTCATGAAGATAAGTACAACCTTTTGATGTAACTTTTATTTCAAATATAAGGCAAACATTTCCAAAATTATATTTTCGAATCTATACAGATGAAGATAATCAAAAGCAAAAATCGTTTGAGAATTTTTGAATTAATTTAAATCACAAGTCCAAGAAATCATGACCGCAGAGACATTTATTAAATATAATGACACTTTGAAATGATCTAGTGCGCATTTACCAAGATATGACCATATACTTCTGATAATGGAGCCCATAAGATTAGTTATATAATACCTAAACCAATAATAACAATTAAAGAACCTACTATTCTAGCATATGAACCAACTTCATATCAATTCTTTCGATAGTAATCGCTTCATGTCATACTCATCTTAAATTAGCACAAGTATTAGCTTCCCGATATGCATGTTTAATATCCACAACCTCCAAGTTCCCTAATAGTTTATGAATTTGGGAAACCAAACTACAACTAGTGATGTTTTCTTCTCGTGATATCAATCCCAAGAATTCTGGAGGCAACTCCTAATCCTTCATCCACTCAACATTCACCTTTATTACATCCTCACAATTTTGCCATTAAAGCACTACACCTACCTACCCTTTTAGCAAAACCACCATGCCACTCCCCATTCACATCCCGGAAAATTCATCCACACCGGAAAGTAAAAATAGCACCGTCCATTTACTTTAATAAACCTTTGGCCATGTATTCCCATTTCCCTTTTTGTAACCCACGATGATTGACATTATCGGGATTGTTTTTATCTAAATCACTTACAAGAAAATCAGTATTAACATCCTCCTGTTTACTTTAGGTCAATACTTTTCCACTATGGATATCAATCCTAATACATCTATATTTCAACGATTGAAGTTTTTCTTTTAAATTAATATGTCTATTAATAAAAATTAGAATATAAATCGAGATTTTATAATATCTTAGTTTATAAGGTAAGATTTGCCTTGATCTTATTTAACTATGATTAGTTTCCAATGTGTTCAATAAGACATTTTTTTCTACTACTATACAATTACAACTGTTCATCGCAATGTTAGACGACTAAAAATATATCAAAATTACATATTAAGTTAGGAGTAAGTTATATCATATATTTTATTTGCCTGCAATCATTATTAGTCTTCACTTTTTCACAATCAATTATTCATTAATGCACATGACAATGTTTATTCATAAAAAAAGTTTTAATCAGCTGTCACAATACCTTTCCAACTTTACCTTATTTTTATGCAGACAAACTCTCAAGAAAATTCAATAGAAAAATAAAACAAATATAGAAAGCTAACACATTATTGTTTAGTTTTAAACAGAAACAAAATAATTTCCAAATTTCAAAAAGTAATTAATTTATGTATCTTAACCTCAAGAAAATTCAATAGAAAAATAAAACAAATATAGAAAGCTAACACATTATTGTTTAGTTTTAAAAAGAAAAATTAAATTCAAATTTCTAAAAGTAATTAATTTATGTATCTTAACCTCAAGAAAATTCAATAGAAAATAAAAGATATATAGAAAGCTAACACATTATTGTTTAGTTTTAACCCCAAAAATTAATTTATATCTTTTATTAATTTATGTATATTAATTAATTCTTCAACCTATATATGCATCATATGAAATAGCCTTGGAACTTTATAAGTGCTTCTCAATATTCATAAATAAAACTTAGTACTTAGTGAAGAGGTTAGTGAAGAGGTTCGTGTAACATTAAATCTCATTCTTTTAAAATAGACAAATCACTTTAAAGTATAAAATAAGCAATACTAATTGTTTAGGAATAAATCATTGATTTTGATGTTCAACCATAAACATATAAGCATTTTTTCTATAAATGTATTAAAGTATCAACCATTAATTTTTTTCACTTTATTCTCTATTCACTTTAAATAATCATAAACTATAAGATTAAAATACATTAAGAATGTTAATTATATAACCCAAAATTTCCCTCCTACATCCAAACACTTTCACATCCATACTCAAATTTCATAAGGGTCAAAAGCACAAACCCTCCCATAACAATAAACCCAAACTAAAGTTTAAAATTCTCAAATTTGAAGGTGATTCTAAAACACTTCAAGTGATAAATATTATAAATATGCTTAAAAATTGAATGTTATTTCAACCTATGGGTCAAGTTTTCTCAAATAATTATTAAATGGTTAAAAATCAAAGATGGACAAAAGTGAATTGTGGTCAAACAAAGTTAAACTCTAATTTTTGGTCAACAACAATATTGTGAAGTGATATTATATAAAATCAAGGGTTGATTATGATTCATACAAGTTAAAAATTGAGAATTATCAAAAGTAAAGTTTCTAAATGAGTAAATTCTTAACAAAAGTATATAACTTTGACTTGAATATACTTTGATTTACTTTTCAAATTTTTCCACCACAACTCATATAAGAGAATTATTTTAAACTTCATTCTCAACAACTTATAATATGTTCATTTGGAATTATTACATAAACACAAGTCATTTTTAAAATCAACAAAAGTCAAATTTTTTGTAAGGAAGTGTTCATGAGCATGGAAACTTCAATGAAGATCAAACCAAAAGGGTTGTTTGCAATACATATGAAGTTCTAAAAGTCCAAGAACACCCAAAAGTTAAAATTAGCACCACCTTGTCCAAGTTGAGCATTTGAGGAGGACCAAGAGAAATCTCTGAGAAAACCAAAAAAATTTCAAATGAGTCCTAACTTTTCTTGATTCCATAACATTTCCTTAGCGTGAATTGAAAGCCAAGTTCATAGATCTCACGAATTTATCCTTTTATTTTTATTTATTTTGCGATTTTTAATCAATTAAAACCAATTTAAGTAAAATAAAATGTGAAAATCAAAAATTAATTGGCAAGATGAATTTTCTCTAATGCCTTGAGGCAAGGGCCATTTAACTGAATTTTTTGAAATAAGTCATGATTGGTTTGACGATATTGATTAGAATTGGCTCAAAAGTAGCTATTTGGTTTGATTTCAAGGGAAATAGATTTGCTCGATTGGCTTGATTTTTTCTTACGATGGATTCTTGAGATTATTCCTTAAATATGAAATACATGAATGAGACTTGAATTGACAAGGGAGAATTGAGAGTCTGAAGAACAAGACCAAGCTTGAAAAACCGACGATTTGCAAGATGATGTTGGCGGACATTGAGCATTGCAGCCATGCAGCCTCGGAGCCTCGATTGTGTCTAATGTCATTGCGACATGGACTGCTTCCTCTGAGCAGATGAACGAGTCTGTGTCGGTTTTCACACTTTGATTCTGTGATGACGGCAATCTCCATTTTTCATGCTTCTTTGAATTGATCTTTGATGATTGTTTTTCTTGTTTTGGATGCATTGTTTTGGTGTTGGTGGAAGATAGTGATTGAGATTGGAATCAACAGGGAGAGGGTGAGAAAGAAGAAGAAAACTTTTGGTTTTGATTTTGGGGATTTGAACTTCATTTTGTGTTTGTTTTGATTTTGAGAAGAGTGAGATCTAGGAGTTGAGTTATGTATTTAATGAGGTTCAAACACGGTTTTGAGTTAGAAAAGTTATAAATTTATAGAAAAGAAGAAGAAAAGATGGAGAGAGAGAGAGAAGTTGTAGCTAGCTGGAAAACCTAGCATGATGAGAGGGAAAAGTTGAGAATATATATGAAAATATAATGAGGGAGAAGTTGGTGGAGATCAGATTTAGTTTTGGAATTATCATTGATGGTTTAGTTTTTTGTACCATTTTTCAGGTATGGGATGGAGACACTCACCATCTTCTTAAGTTTCTCAATTTTCTTCCTCTCACATTTTATTTTTCTTCTTCTTATTTAATGTTTATGCACATTGATTCGTTAATTCAATTTAATTGATAATTATAAAGATATTTAATCATAATTGTGTTTAATTTTGTAATATCTTAATTATATATACTTTGTGAGTGTATGTGTTTGAACTTTAACCGATTAAATTATTTAAAATTTTGAAAAATTTCAAAGTTTAAAAATATATAGATAGTTACATATTGTTCACCAATGAAGTTTTTTCACATTGACAGATATGAATTTAACTATTTTTTATTTTGTATATTATATTTATATGGTATGGTTTATTTGTATTTAATTAATAATGGACTAAACTATGGAATGGGGATATTAAAGAGACATGTTTGTGCATTATGTATCATATAAAAGAGGAAATGTATCTTGAATATGTCAGAGTCAGATTGCTACTAGCTACCATAGTCTTCACTGTGTTTTCATTTCTACTTTTAACTAGTTTACTAGATGGAAATGTGTGTGTTTAGTTAATTGGATTTATTTATATCTCTTTATTTTGTATGATACAATTATTTGTTTTAGAAGGAAGAAATCAATTTAGATCTGATTTTATTATTTTTAGTGAAAGAGATTTGGTTTAATTATTTATTTATATCTTATTGAGTATATATTTGCTAAGATAAAAAGAAATCTTACTATAAGAGGATTTCTAAAAATACTTGATTGATCCTTTATTCTCATCATATTCAATACAATAATATTATGTAATACAATAATATGGCTTATAAAAAAAAGTAATACAATAATATTATAACTAGAGATGATTGCTATAAACATATCATTATAGTTTTTATAATCAAAGATCATCCCTCATGACCCTCAGTTTACAATCACATATCTATCCCTATTGTTGATCAAAAAGTATATCGAATTAGAATGTAGGATAATCCTACAAGTTGTCTTCTTTATATCCATGTCCCTTCGAACGTCCTTTACATCCAACTATAGGGTTACCTACCAACTAATGGTATGGATAACACTATTCTAAAGGAAAGTAAAATAACATGGAAACGACTGCTTTTGGTAGGTATAAGACTTTAATTGCTTGCTCCATCAAAACATCTTTTCACACCTCACACTTTTACAAAGTTAAAACACTTTTTCAAACGAACATTTCCGAACACTTCAGATATATTCCAATAAGTGATTCATTACGAAGTCAAAGAAAATTGCCTTTTCAAAACATTTTCAAACACACACACAAAAAGCAAAATTTTAAAGATGAGCTAAAGCAACTAAGAGCCCGTAGATAACTATGGATGGAAAGGGTGCTAATACCTTCCCTTCATAACCTTCTCCCTTACTCGTAATCTAACGGTCTTTTTCGTTCTTTTCACCTTCCTTTAATTGGATAAAAGAAAAGTCGGTGGCGACTCTTTTATCCAAACATTTGCGATCAAACGCAAAACAATCCAAAGTCGGCCTTCCACCATATTACAAAACTAACGACTCTCCTGGGGAGACACCCTAAAGAGAGAATACCTTAGGGATTTTTAGATCATATTTACTGCTTTCTGTTTGACTTGTATGCTTTATCTTAAAGGGTTGCTTGAGTATTATACTTGTGGGGGATCCTACACCCGGATTCAGTTTCCTTAGGTAAGTAGCAATAAATCGTCACGACTGTTAGCGATATTGAAACGGTCAACATGACGTAAGCACAAGCTGCGACACTGATGTCCCGATGCTCCTCATGTCTAGTTGAGGAAAGTATTTATGCTCATGGTGTCACCAACACTAACTCAACTTCTAGAACCCTAATGGACCCATCTTGGCCATTGAAGGTATGAGATAGTCGAATTTGGTGTGTAGACTAAGGTTGGTTTATACCGATGCTACACTCATTAAGATCCGCCTTTCGGGATGTTTCTTTCGGCCACTGGTAGTCGATTGAAATAAAGCCTACGAGAAAGATCAATGATATGAGATTCCTTGAACCCTTACTATTATAGGACGTGATGAACCCACTCAAACTTGGTAGTGACACTACGCCTTATGCAAGCCTTAAACCTAGGGCTTTGTGTGAATTGTTTGTGCTGCTTATCTCGCTTAAACATGACATCATGACATCATAATATTGCATATTATTTCTAACCATTTCAAGGACCTAGGATTTATCTTTGCTCTGCTTTTGTAGGATTATGGCTTCCAGACTATCCGAGTCAACTTCATGGGCATACCTTCTCAACTCAAAGAATTAGTTTCGTAAATTCCCGATCATGCTTAGTTCATCAAAAGACATGGTTATCCGCTTGACTTGGTTATCCTCGCTTTTGAAGAAGATACGATGCACGCCTTATTCCAATTCTTCGATCCGAAACATCACTATTTTACATCCCGGATTATCACTGGTTCCTACCTTGGAAGAGTTCTCTAAGTTACTGGGATACCTATTTTGATCGACACCATTCACCGGCTCGTAAAAGTTCAAGTACAAAGACATCGTGATCGTTACATCTAAAACGCTGACATCGAAGCCAATTGGGAAACAAGAACTGAGTTAAGGGTTCGCTCGCTAAGTTTGATAAAGCTCGAGAATTCCTCAAAGCCATGAGTTTCCGCATTCAAGACATTTTGGCCTTCAATCTACGGTTGGTACTATTTCCTAATCCATCGCTCATAGACGTGAACGCCATCAAGATATTCCTCACTGTAATCTTGGCTCATTTTACTGGAGACATCCCGCATTCTCTCCACACTGTATCGTCAAACGACAAGGAACCTCATGTGTGCATACCGTTACTTTGTGGTTTATTTCGCACCTTCCTCAATCGTGATGAAGAACGAGCAAAGATGAAGTGGTCTCAAAGACTATCATTATTGTCTCATCGGATATCTCGGTGTCTCTTTTCTCAAAAGGATTCCACATTCATTGAGCGCCAGGATAATTCCCTAACGCACCACCTTGGCATAAGGGAGGTATCACTACAACCCTTCTAGATCTACGCGGTTGGGTTATGCTCAAGAGATGGTCCTCATGATATGCTTCTCCAAGATATTGGTTTCGACTACAACCACGATCTCCATAACTACCGTCAAGATTTGCACGCCTGGGCATGGCAAAGAAGACTGATACTAAGACTTGGGACAGAAACTCCATTCCTGGGAATTCCACCAAATGGTGCGAGCTCAAGCTCAAAACCTCATGATGCCATTTACACTGGCTACTGTGATTATGAAACCGTCATATAGTGATGTACCCTACACCGCTCTCCATCCCGACATGCCTACTGATTTTGAAGACTAAGAGATCCGGATTCAACTTAAAGAAGAAAGGGACACATTCAAGCTCAATGCTATGCAAGCGGTGAAGAACGTATTAGAGTTGACAAGCTACCACGAGGAGCCGAAACATCGCACCTACTTCAACACCAAGAGGAAACGCATGGAGACTTAGAGCTTTAGAATTTGTTTTTTTTTATTTTCCAAACTATCTTTTGTACTTGAGAAAAGAAAAAGAAACTAATAAAAGTTTGTCTGTATTGTTTAACAAATTTAAATTCCTAAGGTCCTTGAAAATATTGCATTGCATAAACATCGATATCATGGTATGACATTTATAACAGTACATCAAGACCGTTTTCTCATTTTCTCGCTATTTATTTTAGCAAATGGCTCTCGAATGACCGCCAAAGATCTTCGTGCCTCGAATGCTCAATTCCGTGAAATGTTCACCACTTGTCCAAGGCGGAAAGACTAAGAAGCTCATCACCGTAAAGAAGAAGGTCATCTGTCCTCAACATGGGAAGACGCCAGGTGGACCTAAGGTGGTCACCGAGAACTCTCGACAAAAGCGGTGAAACCGGATGGAAGTGTCAAGAACAAATAAGGAAGCAAGCATGGTTCCGAAACAGAGAAGAATACTATGAGAACGAGCAAGATTCTCGAGGATGACAAATACAAACAATTGTGCTAATCGTCTAATGCGTGGAAAATCAAGATGTTCTAAGCAATTTTGACGATCCGAGTCTAGTTCCCGTGTGGTGATTCCCCGCAAGTTCAAGGTTCCTACTTTTGCCAAGTACGATGGCATCTCTTGTCCAAAGTCGATTTAGTCCTATGTCCAAGATCCATCTCACAATCGACGATGTGAAGTCGGGATCCATTACTTCCAAGAGAGTTTATCCGAGCTCGGGCTGAGTGATATTATCGAAGAGAGTGCACATTCATACCGGAATGACTTAGCGTATGCTTTTACAAGTAGTACCAAGAATGCTTAACTAACACCCACTCGCATGCAATTACAAAAACATGTCTACGGGTCGTGGATGAGAAGTTCAAAGAGTATGCTTAAATGAGAGATTCAGCAGTAGAGTTCAACCACCCGTCCTGGGAGTTGGTTGATATGTTTACGGAACACCGACAGGCCCATTTTTCAATCATTCGAAAGGAAAACTATTCAGCCGGATTCACCGAAATGATATTGACGAGGAGAACGCATCAAAGTCGAATCAAGAGCGAAAGATTCAGTAGTCATCCTCAAATGTCAAGAGATCTTTTGGTAAGAAAGAAGCCAATGGGTATGGTCGAAAAGTCGTGTCAAAACCGATCGTACTCAATGCAGGGGCCAGATCTCCAATCCTACACCGCAACCTTAGCGATACAACGCATGTAACCGTAACGCCGCCACTGCCGCTTACGAAGATCAATATGCCGTCAAGCATTGCAACACATGTTGAAAGCGAGCGGATTACTGAGGATCCTCTCACACATCAACACTTCCTCTCCAAAATACAATCCTAGTGCCAAGTGTGCATACCACTCAACAACCTGTGGCACAACACCGACAATCGTTGGGCTCAAGAACAAGATTCAAGACATGATTGAAGCCAAAGAAATTGAGTTTGATCCTCCTCACGAAACTCCGAATGTGATCAACGACCAATGCCTAACCACAAAAAGTTCCAATGCTATTGACAAGAACTTTATGTTTATGATGTGAACTTGACTATTCCTCCGAAGGACCACAAGCTTGTGTCTTTCCAGATGCCCGAGAATTGTCGCTGGTGCCATCCGCACTGACGGATGTGCTTGGTTGAGAAGGCTATTCAATGCATGATGGATAACCCGAAGTTCTATTTCCGAACCTTCACCAGAAGAATCGTGAAGACATGTCTAAGAATCAAGATCAAGATGTGAGGAAGTCGTACGCAGTTCTGGGATACCTTTGCGCCAAGGAAAGTTTGATTTCATGGTGAAGTATACCGCTCCTCGAAAGCTACAAGATTCCTATCAAGATGTCAAGGCAACCGGATGGGACGATTTCCCGTAAGACCGCGCCGACAGCACACAATAGGATCTCTCACGATCCTACACCTATAGTGGCTGGGGTGTTCAAAACCAAATCAACCCAATAGAAACCATGAAATCAAACCAAACCAAACCGAAACCGCAAAAACCGATTTGATTTGGATTAGTTTGGGTCATTTTTTAACAAATGAGGAGCTGTTTTGGCTATGTGTAGTTGCATAAACCGAACCAAACCGAATTAAATCAGATATGTTACAACTTAAATTTTACTTAACTCAAGATCTAACCCAAATTTAAATCTATTATACATTAACCTTATGATTATAGACAATTTTCTCATGTTTACAATTATGATTTCATTTTCAATCTTCTTAAATATCTCCTAACATTACTTCATCTTCACCACTTACATCTTGTCTCTTCTTATCTAATATCTACTCTCTTATATTGTTTTCAGACGTTTATTTTTATGCAATTTTTCTCTTCAATTTTATTTTATCACACATCTTTATCTCTAATATCTCCTCTTAATGCTCTTTCTTTTTCATCTTCATTAATTTCTCATCTCATCTCATCTATTTTTTTTTGTTTTATTATAATATTTTTTATATTATTTTATGCTATTATTTTATGTTTATTATTTCACTTTTGTCTAATTTAACTTTTGCATATTAAATGAGAAGTTATTGTTCAAATATGATTATTTTTATGGTTATAATTAGTAGTATCATGTATGAATGACCAAACACAAAGTTATATTGTCATATATATGAATGTATGACTCAACAAATTATTTGTAAAATCGAACTAACCGCATCAACCAAACCGCATTGGTTTGGTTTGGTTTCGTTTGGTTTTTTCTAAAAGTCAACCGAACCAAACCAAACCGCATGTTTTTTTCCTCACGGTTCATGATTTTTGTCAACGCCCATACGCACCACAACACCCCTAATAAGGCACCTTTCATCATTACTTCTCCTGCACCAATTCCATATTCTCTCGACAAAGCTATACCATGGAGTTATGGAGCTGTTTACTATCATATGCTAAACAAGAACCTTTCAACGTTGAAGACATTATATTGAAGCTACCATTCCTGACATCGACAACATCAATGATTGCCAGTAACTAGAATCCGTAAGAGTATTTTCTCCGATCTCTCTCCCAAAGACATCTCTCGACCAGCTCTAATTCCCAACTCATCGAACCAATTCTCGCGTTAGGAAAGAACCAAGAACTCATCTCGCTTCGCACGTATGCCAAAAAGTTGTCAAGATACCCAAGCAAGAAATGGAGGAAATCAAGATCATCAAGAAAAGTGATCACAATATTGTGGAATGGCTTGGGATGACCGCCCAAGATATCCATGTTAGCTCGCTATCAGGTCCTCGAGGCTCATGCTAAAGCCTTAGTGAAGTTTTGAAAAATGCTCACATACCGCAAGACACTACCATCGACACTTAAAGTTTGT
>CM038795.1:204151693-204454674 GCA_021764765.1 Vicia sativa | reverse complement strand
CAATTACAACTGTTCATCGCAATGTTAGACGACTAAAAATATATCAAAATTACATATTAAGTTAGGAGTAAGTTATATCATATATTTTATTTGCCTGCAATCATTATTAGTCTTCACTTTTTCACAATCAATTATTCATTAATGCACATGACAATGTTTATTCATAAAAAAAGTTTTAATCAGCTGTCACAATACCTTTCCAACTTTACCTTATTTTTATGCAGACAAACTCTCAAGAAAATTCAATAGAAAAATAAAACAAATATAGAAAGCTAACACATTATTGTTTAGTTTTAAACAGAAACAAAATAATTTCCAAATTTCAAAAAGTAATTAATTTATGTATCTTAACCTCAAGAAAATTCAATAGAAAAATAAAACAAATATAGAAAGCTAACACATTATTGTTTAGTTTTAAAAAGAAAAAATTAAATTCCAAATTTCTAAAAGTAATTAATTTATGTATCTTAACCTCAAGAAAATTCAATAGAAAATAAAAGATATATAGAAAGCTAACACATTATTGTTTAGTTTTAAACTGAAAAAATTAATTTATAAATTTTCCAAAAGTAATTAATTTATGTATCTTAATTAATTCTTCAACCTATATATGCATCATATGAAATAGCCTTGGAACTTTATAAGTGCTTCTCAATATTCATAAATAAAACTTAGTACTTAGTGAAGAGGTTAGTGAAGAGGTTCGTGTAACATTAAATCTCATTCTTTTAAAATAGACAAATCACTTTAAAGTATAAAATAAGCAATACTAATTGTTTAGGAATAAATCATTGATTTTGATGTTCAACCATAAACATATAAGCATTTTTTTTCTATAAATGTATTAAAGTATCAACCATTAATTTTTTTCACTTTATTCTCTATTCACTTTAAATAAATAAATTCTAATGTATTAAGAATTAAGAATACGTTTATTACAAAAAACAAAATAAATTATTATATAATCCAAAATTCCTCAAATTCCTTATAACATGCCTAAGGAACAAAAACACAACTCATCCCATGTTACTCTAAATTACAAAAGAAAGTTTAAAAAAAAGAGAGAAATTTGAATATTCAATAAACACAACTAAGATGATAAAAAAATTATAAATATTTAATATATTTTGAATAGTGTGTATTTTAAAAAAATTATTGATTTATAAATATAAATAAATATTGTGGTTAAAAAATTGAATATTATTTCACATAATGTGTATGAGTTTTGTCAATATAAATTTTTTAAACTAAAAAAATCAAAAATCAAAACAAAATTGTGAATTGTATATATAAAAAAAAAGGGTTGATGTACTTATTTTTACACAGTTAAACAATTGACAATTATGTAAAATGATAAATTCTATAGTAAATTTTAAAATATTTTTATAATTTAATACTTTAAAATATTTTGATTTAATAGCTGAGTAATATTTTTTATACCGACTATGCAATATCATTAAACTTTGGTATATAAACTTGAATTTGAATATACTCGTTGAATTTACACATTCAAAGTATGCAACTCTCTTAAACTATATACAGAGTCATTATTTTCTTCTCCTCAAGAATATTATATATATAGTTTTTTTATTAATTACATAAAAAACTTGTTTAATTTCTTCCTAATCAAGAATCAAGAGAAAATGGTGTTTGCAAAAGATCATAAGGTGCCCAAAGAGCATCCAAAGGACAAGGCCTATTAGCATCCAATCTCACCCATGGCTTCCCTTTTCCACTCCAATGCAGCAAACTGACTGGACCAGGATGAAGATCTCTACAAAGACCTCTAAAATTATCACCACCAAGTCCATGTTGGTTCCATTTATGATCCACCGCAACGATTTCGCCTGCGAAAACCAGTAAAAAAGGTGGCAATGAGCCTAGTTCATAGATTCTCATTCTCTTTTGTAATTCCATCCATTCTTCAATCTTTGTCGTGTAATCTCCGTCGCGCCATTTTTCTAGATCAATCACCATTACTCCGGTGTTAAAGTAACAAGGCTTTCTGTTGGCGAAAGTTAAGGACAGTGATGGGTTGGACCAGAAGGAGGGTGTGAAATAAAATGTGAAATTTGCATTGCAGTATTCTGGGGCCGCGAGAACTGAATTTTTTTCTAATGGTGTTGAGGCGAGTTTGGCGATATCATCTACTAGAATAAGGTCTGAATCTAAGTAGACGATTTTTCTGACGCATAGTGGAATTAGATTTGCTAGATAGCTTCTTGCGTAGTTTAAGGGACAATCGAGGGCGGAGCGGATTGAGGTTGAGATTAGTCCTGAAACGATGGAATCATCGAAATTGTAGACTTGGAATTTGAGGTAGGGGAAGGAGGTTGAGATTGTGGAGTGGAGAAGTGAGGAGTTTGAGGAACAGACGAAGTGGAAGATGATGTTTTGTGGACATGATGAGTGTTGGAGGACAGAGAGGATTGCAGCCATGGAGCCTCGGATGTATGTTGTGTCTAATGTCATTGCGACATGGACTGCTTCCTCTGAGCAGATGAACGAGTCTGTGTCGTGTTCGGTGTCTGTGTCTGATTCTGTGATGACGGCGCAATTTGGTGAGTTGTAGAATTGAGGGGCTTCTTTGAATTGATCTTTGATGATTGTTTTTCTTGTTTTGGATGCATTGTTTTTGGTGTTGGTGGAAGATAGTGATTGAGATTGGAGATACAAGAGGGAGAGGGTGAGAAAGAAGAAGAAAACTTTTGGTTTTGATTTTGGGGATTTGAACTTCATTTTGTGTTTGTTTTGATTTTGAGAAGAGTGAGATCTAGGAGTTGAGTTATAATTGGAGTTTGAGGGTTCAAACACGGTTTTGAGTTAGAAAAAGTTATAAATTTATAGAAAAAGAAGAAGAAAAGATGGAGAGAGAGAGAGAGAGAAGTGGCTAGCTAGCTGGATGGGCTAGCATGATGAGAGAGAGGGGAAAGTTGAGAATATATATGAAAATATAATGAGGGAGAAGTTGGTGGAGATCACATATTTAGTTTTGGAATTATCATTGATGGTTTAGTTTTTTTGTACCATTTTTCAGGTATGGGATGGAGACACTCACCATCTTCTTAAGTTTCTCAATTTTCTTCCTCTCACATTTTATTTTTCTTCTTCTTATTTAATGTTTATGCACATTGATTCGTTAATTCAATTTAATTGATAATTATAAAGATATTTAATCATAATTGTGTTTAATTTTGTAATATCTTAATTATATATACTTTGTGAGTGTATGTGTGTTTGAACTTTAACCGATTAAATTATTTAAAAATTATTTTAAAAAAATTTCAAAGTTTAAAAATATATAGATAGTTACATATTGTTCACCAATGAAGTTTTTTCACATTGACAGATATGAATTTAACTATTTTTTATTTTGTATATTATATTTATATGGTATGGTTTATTTGTATTTAATTAATAATGGACTAAACTATGGAATGGGGATATTAAAGAGACATGTTTGTGCATTATGTATCATATAAAAGAGGAAATGTATCTTGAATATGTCAGAGTCAGATTGCTACTAGCTACCATAGTCTTCACTGTGTTTTCATTTCTACTTTTTAACTAGTTTACTAGATGGAAATAGTGTGTGTTTGGTTTTTAAGTTGGATTGTATTTAAATTTATATCTTTTATTTTGTATGATACAATTATTTGTTTTAGAAGGAAGAAATCAATTTAGATCTGATTTTTATTATTTTTTAGTGAAAGAGATTTGGTTTAATTATTTATTTATATCTTATTGAGTATATATTTGCTAAAATATAAAAAGAAATCTTACTATAAGAGGATTTCTAAAAATACTTGATTGATCCTTTATTCTCATCATATTCAATACAATAATATTATGTAATACAATAATATGGCTTATAAAAAAAAAGTAATACAATAATATTATAACTAGAGAAGATGATAAACTTTATGATTAAATTTTTATATTTTGTTAACTAATCAAATATTAAACTTAAACATAATACAACAGTTTATCATATCACATATTGTTGATCTCTAAATATGTTATTAAAAAATATATAGAATGTAAGAAATAATATATAAAAGTAGTCAAGGTTTATTATCCTATATCACTTGGATTAGAAATTTAGAAAGGTGGAGAGAGTACTTTATATTAAAGTAACAGTGACATAAGACTGGTAAAGAGCATCCATGAAGATAATAAACATATTAATTTTTGTGTGTTTCATGTGCATTGTACTAATATAACGTTGTTCTTACGGCTACCTTCGCATTCATACGAGGTACATTCAATGTTGTTCATGCTTCATAGTCATGCCATTTTATTAAAATATTTGTTCCTTCTTGTAAATGGACGCATTCATCAGAAAACTACCCAACAACCGTTATTTGAAAGGTATTGAATTACTATAAGAGCGATGTTAATTATATTAAAAGTTAATAGAGTCGGTTATTTTAGAGCAATTTCAACTTACAAATATGGAATAAGTTAGTTTAAAACAAACAATATTCATTATCTAATGAGACACTATTATTATGCATAAGTCTTCGTACTCTTCTTAAAACATTTATTACTCACGGTGCTAAAAAATCAAAAGTATCAAAGACGTTTTTTCATGTTTGACCACTTTATTTGAAACGGTTTTTAGAATTGCTTGTCTTACGGTAAATTCTCTAGCGAGGAAACCCCAGTCAAATTTACACATGCATGTTTCTCTCCTATCCATTCATACACTAGAACATTTGTTAGCCTAAGTGTCGATCTCCCCTCCTATAGGACAGTGAAGAAATACACATGCATTTTTCTTCATAGGTACCACCTCAAAAACATAATTCGAGAATTTATTAAAAGTGATGCGAATTTGTTTACGACATTCAAGGAGATTTTAAGGAGAGTTGGACAATAGAATGTGCTAGGTGTATGAACATTCATGTTATGAGTCAACCATGTCATCATTTTGTTGGTATGGTTTGGGTTACTCATATGACTGGGGAGGTCAAAAATCACATTATGCAAATGAGAGAATTATATTGGATGCAAGGTTGTTAGAGAGAACTTTCATAACACTTATCTTCACTCTAAAGAGCATACATCTTAAGTGTCATCATGCTTTCTTTCAAGCATTGAAAGATGCGTTCCTCAAAGTGGTTGTTGAGCTAGGATCGGTAGGTGATTAAGTTTGGTTGTTACTTCTTTCTCGTTGCACTTTACAAGTGGTCAAGCCTCGAAATATGAGGGATCACAGGTCTGAAAATCAGAAATTATTGCAACAACATCATATTTAGAGTGTTTAGCTACTTGGAGAGATGCAGATGGTCTTGACAAGTTAGTTAATATTGTGTAATACAACTCTGAGCAAGATAAGTTGGGTCATGAGGGAGTTCTTATTGAGGAAAAAGATGCAAAGGTGAGCTCTAACGTCAAATAATGCCTTCATATGATTGATATGATCACCCTATAACGGCTGTGAAAGTGTTAGGATCGTCTGGTGTAACCCCTTATAATGCACATGCTATGAAGGCCTTAGAGGATTAAAACCTGTAAAAACCACCTTCCTCCATGCCAACCACCTTGTTCTATGAAGTTCCTTTAGTGGTTAAAGTTGTTACTATCTCCAGGTGCATTAAGTCTTTCCCCAAAGAAAATTCATGTGGTAGAGATAATTTGCAAGTACAACATTTATTGAATGCACTGTGTGGAGAAGTTTTTATTGTGTTTATAAATATCTTATGTGCAATCACTCTAGTTGTTAACCTATAATTGAGATAAAGATGCATATTTAAATTGTGTACAACTAATTGATAGAAATGCATATTCTTGTGGTAAATGAAATTCAATCCTGACAAGTTTCTTTCTCTCTAAAACTTTACTTTTACTTGTCCTTGTTTACATTATATATTGTGTAGTTGTCATACAATTTAAAGCTTAAAGATGTAAGGACTATTGACCAACATTAATAGCACACTAATCCTTGTGGAGACGACAAAAGAAATATGTACTTTTGCCCTCTGCTTTACTGCAACAACAGTCCACAAGGCATACAACATTTTTTGGTTGTTTGCAAGGAGCATATACTCAAGATTTTTCTCCTTGTTATCCTTATTGATGGGTTAGGACAACATATGTCCCCGATATAGTATCTTACCATCCTTATATATTGGCGTATGATTCACTTGTTTCCTATTGATGAGGTTTGACTTGTTTGCCACAAGGCTTGCTTGAATACATTTAGATAACACATCATTCATTGTAAGGAACTTTCAAAATTAAAATGACTTTATTCGATTGGATCAAACTCTTAATAAATTATGTAATGATTTAACTTTCCTAATTTATGAGAAATACTTCTTAATCAATTTAATACATGTCTTGATATATTTTAAGAAGTTTTAATAAAAACAAATATGTTTTGAAAAAGATTTTGTGCGTGTGTGTTTGACTTAGTACTTTAGGATTTACTCTTGACATTTTATAATTTAAACTAATCAATATAAGATGTTAAGCACGAGATCTAACGAGTTTTCATATTTTATCTCTTTTTGACTTTAAGATCATCTACTTAATTCAACAATTGATTAACACTTCAACCAGATTTTTGAATTATCTAACTAATGAGACTTGAGGTATCTTCTTGATTAAATGTCATCACTAAGAACTTACGAGACAGTTGCATTCAACTCCCCATTTTCATTTGTCATAAAGAACTTTTGAAAATATCTATCAATATCCAAAAGTAGGGATGTTAATTTGCATATGTTAGCGGGGATCCCTGTGGAGATTATCTGTTTGGGGCATTGAAGTTGGAGAATTTTTTTCCCGTGGGAATGAGGATGGAGGGAAAAGTTCTTCCGATAACACTTTGGGATGGAGATTAGGAAAGTACCCCCTGTCCCGTGGATTCCCTGACTCCGACCATATAATTTTACATAAAAATATTAATTTATTAAAAAATGAATAGTCATTAGTGGATCATTTTATTTTAATGTTTTATTGTATAATGTATAATATACACATTGTCCCCTCCTTTTCTTTTCTTAATTATCTTTGTCTCTTCTATTCACCATCTCCTTTGTTTTCATCATCACCACAACAACCACTCTCATCTTTTTATTGTGCTTATAGTAATTACTCTTCAAACTCACTTTACTTCCATTAGTAACATGTTTTTTCATTTTATTAATAAATTAGTAGTTATGGATTTGCCACACTTTCACATAATCAATCACTTACAATGGATAAATTAGCTGAAGCATGGTAGCAACAAGTTCTATTAATATTTATTATTTTTTACAGAAAAATATTAGCAACAATAAGTGCATTTGTTTTTTTGTTTTTGATGCAAGATGTATTTTTATTTTTAAAAAATGCATCATATATATGTTTTTTAGAAAAGGAAAAATAATGAAATGTTAGTGTCATAGTTTTGATTGAAAATTATAGAAATTTTCTTAAAATTAGATCTCCGTGGGGATCTGTGGGGACCGACGGTGGGGAATGGGGACAGGGATGGGGAATAAATTTAGGGGTGGCTGGGGAATGGGGAAACATCATCCGAACATTCCCTGCCTCATTGACATCCTTATCCAAAAGTCGTTTGACATATGTAGTTATCATCTTTAAAAATTGTTTTGACAGTTGTCGTCATCAAAATCTATTGACGTTTATACCTGTACGTCACATAAATTCACAATTCCCATAGACAACATCATTGTTATATGGTGGAGCCATAAATGATAAATGCAATGGTAACGAGACTTGTTAGGACGACGATGAGTGCTTTCGATACAATAAAGTAAAGTAGATCTGCAAGGTTAGCACTCCAACACACATATTAGTGAACAGTGAAAGAGAAGTGATATAGCAAGTAAAAGGAAAATCGTACACGTGAACAACATGTGGTGGAATTTATATATCGAAGACAGTTATAACCGTTGTGTATTCTTCGGTGTGAGATGCGAGAAATGTCTGATCAAATGTGACACTAAGTAATTCTTGAACGGTGGAGATTAAGTGTTGGACTCTTCAACTATTATACCTAATCCTTGTGAAGATATTTTTTAAATCGGACATTTGTGCAATTGAATTTTTTATTTTTAATTCTTTGTCCGTAACAAATTTAAAGTGAAGAAAAAGAACTTTTATATATATATATATATATATATATATATATATATATATATATATATATATATATATATATATATATTCTATCAATATAAATTCAACTCAACTGTAAATTTTAAATTATTTATATAATTTAACAGTTTAAAATATTTTAATTAAATGAGTATATAATTAAACTCTATATATTAACAAAATAGATTAAATTCAACACTATCTGCTCACTAATTCAAAAACTATATAGGTACCTATAGGTCTCGGAGGCAAATGTCAATGATTTTTTAAGCTGATCTGGCTATATAAGTCAAAGGAATTAAAACAAGCTTAATATTTTAAGATTTTAATTGAAGTTACTTTACCTCAATCAACATCGTCCTTTGCTTGTAGATTCAAACTTCTCCAACATTAATTCACCATAGACTAGGCCAATAAAATATACATATAGATATAGAAAAATTCTCACGCACCACGTAGGTTGGGTTTGACATGTTATTGTTTTTTTAACTTTTTTTCTTGAAGTTAAAAGATATCTTTTTTTCTTGAAGTTAAAAGATATTGGATATTAGAACTTATTAAATAAATAGATAAATATTTTAACCAATCATAAAAATTTAGTATTCTTTTATAAGAGTTTGGTCTTAGACTCGTTTACACACAGGGAATCAAACTAGGGGATGAAGAAAAGTGATGAGGAGTAAAATTGTTAAACCTCGCTATTGAGTTACACAGTGATAATACTATAGATAGTAAACTAAGTAACTATGTAGTTAAATTTGGTTTAACTGTTTAACTGAAAATCAAGGCTAAGAGAAATAAGGCCCAAGAGGTAGAGGCCCAATCCATACTAGAGGCCTTTTACTACTCCAATAGCCCCCCTCAAACTGAGGTTAGCTGCTCTGAGGAGATAACTCTTAGTTTGCGCTTCAAGTCTTGAAAAGTTATCGTGTCAAGGGGTTTAGTGAGAGTATCAGCCAGTTGCTCTGCAGAGGGAACATGTTTGATCATCATATGACGTGTGTTATACCCCAAAATTTGTCCTCCTATTTCTCAAGACAATCCACATCTCCATATTCAAGAATTTCTCAAGAGTTGACTAGATGAACCCTCTCCTAAGCAATCAACCCACAACTAGGGATTTGATTCTCTCAAGACAAAATCAAGTTCTAGTACCTCACGTGGTCATCATAACTCCTCATATGTCTCAAGGTATCACCATGTCAAGTTTCAAGCCTCACAGCTCAAGTTTGCTCAATCAATTGCTCAGATGGTTGAAAATCAGTTGTATTGGACAAAAAGTCAATTGTGGTCAACATACAGTCAAACTTCATAATTTTTGGTCAACATCAATATTTTGAAGTCATATTCATCATATGATCAAGGGTTGGCCATGAATTATCAAGAAAACTCAAGATTTGATTAAAAGTCAAAGTTTCCAAGTTAGGGTTTTTGAACCAAAAGTCAACAGAACTTTGACCAGACATAACTTTCACAGACTTTATCAGAAAATTTTCTACCAAAGATAATTTTAAAAGGAATTCAATTCTTTACAACTTCATGTCTCACAAGCTTTGACCAAAAATGCTTCATTTGAGAGCTATGGATCAAAACATTAGAGGTCTTTCTAAAACTCAACAAAAAGTCATCTTTTTGCAAAGAAGTGTACATGGACATTGAAACTTCAATGAAGATGAAACCAAAAGGAGTGTTTATAGGACATATTTAGATTTCTAAAAATTCCAATAACACTTAGAAATGTTTAAAATTGAGTCGGATACAAGTTGTGCAAGTTTGACATTTTTAAGGAGGTGCCTAAAGAGAAATACTTAGCAAATGCAAATATTTTCCAAATGGACCTTAGTTGTCATGATCCAAACTTAATCTTGAAACTATCCATGGCCTGAAAACTCAAGTGCACGCCCAGTATTTATTTGATTTATTTTGAATTTAATGATTTAAATTCAATTTTAATTAAATAAAATGCAAAGGTAAGAGTTAAGATGAGTTGAGTTTGATTTCTACTTGTCTTGAGGTCCAAGATAACCCATGATAGCTGGAAATTTCGTGCACCATGCATTAATACAAGATTGAGCCAAATATGAAAGAATTTGATAAAATATTTCAATCAAATATTTTTGCATTCAAGTTTATATATATTCTATTCAAGTCTTGACCTAATCTCTGGCCCTATATATACATCGCATATTCAGACACCAAGGAGGACGAGTTGGACAACCAAAATAACTAGGGTTCTTGTTCAAATTCTCAAGAGAAAGTTGCACCATTGAAACCTTAGTTTCATCCATCCTCAAGCAATTCCAAACACTCCATCGTGCTCTTGAGGTAACATAGGGTAAGTATGGATCAAAATCCATGACCAAAACATCCTGAATTGCATGCATCACGAAGCTCCGATTACATTTTTTTTAAACTCGTATTTATGTTTATATGATGTTTTGATTTAAACTAACCATGCTAATCGTTTCCTGAGGTTTATTAGAGCAAGTCTGGGCCATCGTTACAAGTTTTTCATTGCCAAATTGTGATTTTCCATAGTTAGAGCATAGAACTGCTAAGCTCCGTATTTCTATTTACAGGCAGTTTCAAGCCAAGATAACACCACCATCGAACTCGTAGCATCCTAATTATTCGATCTGGACTATTTGTTTTCATTTTTTGATGGATTATTGCAGGTTTTAGAAAACCCTTCATCGGAGAAGAAGGTGGAAACCACCGTCCACGGTGGTCAAGGGTTTTTCAGAGGGAAATTCTGACTCTCGCATGGTAAAACCTTGCCTTCTGATTGGTCCATTCAAACCCCCTGGGGTCCACGCGTGTTTTAATATGATCCGCTGATAATATGATCCTTTGATAATATGATCCTCTAATAATATGATCCTCTGATAATATGATCCTCTGATAATATGATCCTCTGATGCTATGATCCTCTGATGAACTTGATACTCTGGCCTGTTTTATTGTTTTTTTGCAGATGTTCTGACTCAAGTGTTAGAATGAAACGCTACACCATATTGAGCAGAAGATGAACTTAGAAGTTCTGGGAAAGAACTTCTGGAACACAACCTATGACAGAAGCATACAAGTACAACTTCTGATGGAAGTATCTTTTATTAGAAGCATGCAAGCACAACTTCTGACAGAAGTAACTTCTAATAGAAGCATGCAAGCGCAATTTCTGACAGAAGTAACTTCTAATAGAAGCATGCAAACGCAACTTCTAGGGCTCGATCCATGCTAACCCTTTTCTCATTTTTCTAACTTTTCTTATTTCCGTATTATTTTTCTATTTTCCTTAATTAAACTTAATTTTCTTTTTAAAATTAATTAAAACCTTTTCAAAAATCACAAAAAATAATTTCTTTTCTAGTAATTAGGGTTACTAACCTAAAACCTTTTTTACTAATTTCCAAAACATTTTCACTAACATATTTCCTATTATCCTGATTATTTTATTTGCTATTCTGCATTTACAATTATAGAAAATATGTATACGTCACACAGTTTTTATTATGTAATAGCGTAGATTTACCTTTCGGCCTTTACTTTCCGCACCCCTATTATGTATATGCCCCAAAGCCATGTAGTAGCGTAGGATTTACATTTTCGCACTTTACATTCCGCACTTTACTTTCTGCACATATTAACTGATAGTTAATTAGGGTTTACATGCTAAAGACTAAAATCAACCCTATATCACCTCTAATCTCAAGATAAATATCTCAATACAACACACTCTTCACACTTGCACACCCCTTAGGGTATCCTCTCTTGTTGCCTTTACGAATAACATGGTCATGTCCCTCGAACGTAGGGATACCATTAGCAAAGACGCTTATGAATAATATCATCATAGTCCCTTCGATACAAAGATCATAGTCCCTCGATGTTGCCTACGAATACATGATCTCGTCCCTCGATTGTTGCCTATAAAAAGTGATGATCGTCCCTCTGAATTGCTAAAGGTATCCTTACATGTTGCCTTCTATGACCATACGATGACCCTTAGATTGTCCCTTCACATCCAAATGAATAAAGTTACCTACCAGCTAATGGTATGGATAGCCTTATTCTAAAGGAGAAGGAAAAATAACATGGAAACGACCATTCTGAGTACGTAATAAGACTCTGTTTCTTGCTCCAATCAAAACACTTTTTCACACCTCACACTTTTTAAAAACTTTTCAAACACTTTGTATACATTCCAGCGTGAATCATTACAAAGTTAAACATCTTTCAAACCAACATTTCTAAACACTTCATATACATTCCAACGAGAATCATTACGAAGTCAAAGCGAAATGCCTTTTCAAATACATTTTCAAACTACACAAACACAAAAGCAAATTTTCAAAGTGAGCTAAGCAACTAAGAGCCCGTAGATAACTACGGGTGAAAAGGGTGCTAATATCTTCCCTTTTCATAACTGCCTCCCGTATAACGAAGGTCTTTTCCTGTTCTTTTCACCTTCCCTTTATTGGATAAAAGAAAAGTCGGTGGCAACTCTTGTTATCTGTAAAATTTGCGATAAAAAGCAAAACAAACTACTCGGTTCTGCCACCGTGTAACAGAACTGGCGAATCTGCTGGGGATGCAACCTAAAGAGAGGCTACCTTTGGGTTTAAGATCACTTTATTGCTTTCTGTTTGCTTTGTCTGCTTTATTTTTAAGGGTTGCTTGGGTATTATGTTTGTGGGGGATCCTTCACCCAAATCCAAGTTTCCATAGGTAAGTGGCAATAAATCATCGCGACTGTTAGGTGTATACCGAAACAGTCAAAATGATGGTTACGGTTAGTGTGACACTTTGGATGTCCTGATGTTCCTCGTGTTCAGTTGAGGAAATATTTGGCATCTGTGCGGTGTCATCAAGTACTAACTCAACTGTAGAAACTTAATTGACCCATTTTGGCCATGAGAAGGTAGTGAGATATTCGGCTTCGGCGCAGACTGAGGTTGGTTGATACTCGATGCTACGCTCATTAAGATTTTACTTTCCGAATGTTTCGGTCGAACACTTGGTAGTCGTATTGAAATAAAGCCTATGAGAAATATCAAAGATATAAGATTCCTAGAATCCGATTACTATTATAGGATAGGTTGAACCCACTCAAACTCTGGTAGGGTAGACACCTATACCTCATGCAAGCCTTAAACCTAGGGCTATTGTGTGAATTGCTTGTGCTTGCTTTAAACATGACATCATGACATCATAGAATCATAACATCATATCATTTCTAACCATTTCAAGGACCTAGGGATTTATTTTTGCTCTTTGTTGTAGGGGTTATGGATTCCAGGAAGACTATCCAAATTCACTTTTTGGATATACCTCCTCAGTTCAAAGAGTTAGTCTCAAAAATTGCTAATCACTCTCAGTTCATCAAAATACATGGTTATCTACTCGACTTGGTCACCTCCGGTTTTGAAAAAGATATGATGAGCGTCGTATTTCAGTTCTTCAATCCAAAGCATCACTGTTTTACTTTCCTAGATTATCAGTTGGTACCTACATTGGAAGAAACCTCTAAGCTACTTGGGATACCCATTCTTGATCAAATACCATTCACCGGTTTAGAAAAAGTTCTGAAGTACGAAGACATCGCGTCAGCGTTACATCTAAAGCAACCACACATTGAAGATAATTGGGAAACAAGAAGTGGAATTAATGGCTTGCTTGCCAAATTTCTGATAAAGAAAGCTCGAGGATTCCTAAAGGCTATGAGTTTTCATGTTTTCGAAGACGTTTTGGCCTTGATAATCTATGGTTTTGTGCTATTTCATAATCCAGATCAATTCATAGACGTGAACGCCATCAAGATTTGCCTCACTCACAATCCTGTGCCTATTTTGCTTGGAGATATTCTGCATTTTCTCCACACTCGTACTGCAAAAAGACAAGGAGCTCTCATGTGTTGCATTCCGTTATTATCCAGGTGGTTTATTTTGCACCTTCCTCAGTCAGTAATGAAGAACGGACAAAGGTTAAAGTGGTCTCAAAGGTTGATGTTACTCTCACATTCAAATATTTGTTGGTGTCTTTACTTTCAAAAGGATTTCACCTTCATTGTGCGTTGTGGAGAATTCCCTAATGTACCACTCCTTGGCATAGGGGTAGGTATCACTTACAATCCTTCTCTATCACTACGATTGTTTGGTTACGCTCAAAAAGAGGGTCCTCATGATATGCTTCTCCAAGACATTGTATTTGACTACAACAACGATCTCCATGGTTATCGCCAAAAATTTGTGCATGCTTGGGGCATGGTGAATAAAATTGATACCAAGACTTTGGGGCACAAAAATTCCATTCCTTGGGAACCTTACCTCAAATGGGTGAGAGCTCGAGCTCAAAACGTCATGATGTCGTATACTGTTATTCTGCCAATAATTATGGAACCTATTGCTGTAGGTGACGAATCTTACACCATTCTTCATCCAGACATGCCTACTGATTTCGAAGAATTAAAGAGATCCTAGATTCAACTCAAAGAAGAAAGGGATACATTCGAAGCTCAATGTTATGCTAGAGGGAAAAGAGTGTTGGAGTTGACAAAGCTACTTCACAAGGAGCAAGGCATCAACGTCTACTTCAACACAAAGAGGAAGCGCCCATGGGAGGCCTAAGCTCTAGAAATTTCATTTTATTGTCTTAAACTATCATTTGTACTTACTAAGTCAACTAATAAAAAGTTTGTTCTTGCTTGTTTAACAAATTTAAATTCCTAAATATCCTTGAAAACATTGCATCGCATAACATCTCATAATAGGTACACTGAAGACTAGTTTTCTCATTCTCTCGCTGTTTATATAGGCAAAAAAATGGCTCTTGAACAGACTATCAAAGATCTCCAAGCTCAAAACACTCAAATCCAGGATATGTTCACCAGCTTAGCTCAAGGTCAGAAAGATCTAAAGAAACTCCTCACCAGAAGAAAGAAGCCAATGCGGTGTATGGTCAGAAGAGCCGTGACAAAACTGATCATAATCAATCTGTGGGGGCAGTCCTGATCTCCAATCCCGCACCAGTACAACCTCAACGAGACAACACGCGTATACAGAATGCGCCACGAAGACAGTTTACTAAGATCAATATGTCGTTATCTCAAGCACTACAACACATGCTAAAAGAAGAGCTGATTACTTTGAGGGATTCTCCTCAACACATCAGCATATCCTCTCCAAAGTACAATCCTAATGCAAGGTGTGTATACCACTCCAACAACCCAGGGCACGACACCAACAACTGTTGGGCCCTAAAGAACAAGATTCAAGACATGATTAAAGCCCGAGAAATTAAATTCGACCTTCCTTTCGAAATTCTGAATGTGATCAACGCACCAATGCCTGACCATGGTAAAAGTGCCAACGCCATTGACAATGACTCCTATGTTTTTGATGTGAATGAGCTGACCATTCCCCTGACGATTGTTAAGAAAGATTTGTTGCAAGCTGGTTTATTTCCAGGATGTCCTGACGATTGTTGTTGGTGTGCATCCGAATCTGATGGATGTGCTTGGTTGAAAAGACGCGTTCAACACATGATGGATAACCAAGAAGTGTTATTCCTAAAGGCTCCGTTTGTATTCCTGAACTCAAAAATACTTTTTGAAAATAAATAAGGTTTAATTAGTTTTAAAACACTTTCGCAGTCTTTAAAATCAATACCTAGTATCCACTATCCGGTTTTAAACCTCAAACTCTCGCTCTGTTGGTTTCTAACCTTAGTCCAGTTTATTTAACCTCAAACTTTCGCTCTGTTGATTTCTAAACCTTTTAATAAATTAATTTGGATACCAAAGTCAGAAAAAAGTATTTATTTTACCAAATAAAATTAAGCCAGTTTGTTTTGGATCCCTTTAGTTTGATTAGTTTACATACCGATATCAAATCGATTTAGCCAGACATATTAATTAATTCGATCATGCATACATAGTAGTATTTCATCAACTTAAACATTTCCATAATCAAACAAACAAATATCATGCAGCAATATTTTAAATAAGTTAAAACAATTAAATCATAAACCTGAAAATAAAATACTTCTATAAATCTTGTTCTTCAAATTGACGGAATACACTTGAAACTCTTGAACCGAAAGCAGAAAATAAACAAGGAATAAAAAGGACCGAATCTAACGTAAGGTTAGGTTGGTCAAAGGTTCCCAATAATTTCCGTTGTAGAAATTGTTATGAGAAAATTATAACTGCTTAGAACTAATAGAAAGAAAATCGGAAAACTAAGAACAAAACTTGAATCTAAAAATAATAAGAATGTTGGAAAAATATTGCCTTTGTTCGGTAAAAAATGCCGACCCTTCGCATTGGTCTTGTACGTTGTATTTATATTCTCTCTTTGCAACTTCTATTTCCAATCTTGTAGGAAAGTGGTGATCGTGTAATGCCTAAAATCTCGGAGACGGACGCCTCGTGGAGTAATAGAGAAAATAAGTTATGAGACGTGTGTCTCACTTTGCTGCGTGGAAAATGGTAGGCCCTCTTGACTGGGAGGCGAGCGCCTCCAAGAAGCCAGAGACTACCGTCTCGGCTTGGGCTGGGGTACCAAAATCGTCATTTCCCTTTTGCTCTTCACCTCCTCCTATTACTATATCACCCTTTCTTCATTTCTCTCATTTTTTAAATTAATTTTCTTCTCAGTTTCGTTTCTTTTCTCAATGAGTCTTTATTTAATACAAATACCTGAAACATTAAAATAACAGCGTAATACGAAAATAAAACAATATAATTAAACAAAAATACTAACATTATTTATGCTAATTAAACTAAATTATGTTATATAAATTCATGTTATCACCTACCAACGTCATCACGTCATTCCCCGAGCAGTGATCATATCAACTTCATTACATGAGTCCCCGATCAGTGATCCTATCAACTTCATCACGTCAGTCCCCTAGCAGTGATCCTACCAACATCATCACATGAGTCCCCGAGCAGTGATCCTATCAACTTCATCACGTGAGTCCCCGAGCAGCGATCATATCAACTTCATCACGTTAGTCCCCGAGCAGTGATCCTACCAACATCATCACGTCAGTCCCCGAGTAGTGATCCTATCAACTTCATCATGTGAGTCCCCGAGCAGTGATCCTATCAACGTCATCACGTGAGTCTCCGAGCAGTGATCCTATAAACTTCATCATGTGAGTCCCCGAGCAGTGATTATCTACTTCTACATCATCACGTCTCTCTCCAAACAGTGATCCTATCAAACTTATATACCTTCTCAAGTTGTCACGTTACATTGGTCCCCGAGCAGTAACCAAACATCAATCAACTTATTATGTCAATCTCCGAGCAATAATAGGTTACTCAGTATCATGTCATTCCCCAACAAGGTTTGTACACAAGATATTCATCCCCAGCGGAGTATCTCCCAATGATTATCATTCCCCGACAGCAGCAATATCCATACTCGAAACTTGGTCAGATAGTGCATCGAAGGAATTCGCATCTCTCTTATTCCCCAGTCATGGTCTCCGACAACTACATCCACAAGAAAAAATCAAAGATCCTCAGCAGAACATTCCTATCTTCTTCAAGATGGATATGTTTTGAAATACCACGACATCTACATTCATACATTATTCGTAAAAAAATCATAACATGTGCATATCTCCTTCATGAGCATTGTCATTATCTCACATGCATCATAACATGCATATAATTAACCATATCCTTTCAAGCTAAATTTTCCAGCAGGTGAAAGGTCAAAAGATTAATACCCGAAACAAGACGGGAAAGCTATATGAACGACCATGCAAGTTATCAACAGACAGCAAGATACAGATTAATACCCGAAACATGACAGAGAAGTTATCTACATCTTGACGAATTATTCATTTCAGAGCTAGCCAAGACGAAGGTTTATTCTGATTCTTATCACATTATATCTCTAGATGGCATCTTTAAGCCCATCTCCGACTACACACCGACATCTCTCCATCTTCAAAATGTTACATATATGGTTAAAATCAAGACATATCAGTCATCTTCATTATCCACTTCTGAAGGATAAAACTTTGGTGTTGTTGCTCTTGTTCTTTGGCAACTTAATAGAGAGTATATGTTTTCCATCTCTTTTTTGTTATCTCATATTTTTAGAAAAGATACTAGTCGTGTATACTCTTTTGCTAATTTAGTCCTTACATCAAGTTTTTTCCGTCTAGTCTATTATATTCCGCTTAACATTATAATTGACTTTGTAAAAATATGATTGATTTTTAAATATATTTGAGCCTAATTAAAAAATGACTTCCCACATCTTGCACTCGCCGCTATATTGACAAGTGAACTTAAAAAACATGAAGATTGGAGAACATTGTCACATAGTAATTTCATATCATAAAAAATGTTAGTGGATCAATGAAATATACAAAAAATTTTGTAAAATAAGACTATAAATATGGTCTTATAAATGGAGTGTTTAAAAATAATTTTAATTAAAATTTAAGCTTTGTTTTTATAATGAATATGTAATTGGTGAGAATAGTTAATTATCCTTTATATGTAAAAGTCTGATATCAAACATCTAAATTAATCAAGTTAAGGATTATATATATATATATATATATATATATATATATATATATATATATATATATATATATATATATATATATATATATATATATATATATATATATATATATATATATATATATATATATATATATATATATATATAAAAGAATGAATAAATGATACAATAATACTAATCGTTAATTTTATTTTCCTTCAATTCACATCTTCTAAATATTAAGTCGTCCTCCGCCAAACCATAGAAAACTTCCCTAATTTATAATTTAGAATGCGATACATGGCATACTTAAACAAGTAGTGTTCTATTCTTTAGTCCAATCATTATTACTAATAGGTCGACCCTATTCTTGTTTTATACACCTTTAAACAATAATTTTCAAAATAAAATTACTTGAATAAAACCATAATTGAAATACATTACGTAGTTTGCAAGTAATAAATTTGACGTTTTAACTAAATTGGAAAAAAAGTCTTTGAACATTTTGGTCACGTTTGACACATTGCATCTTAAGATTTGCTCTTTCAAACATATATTGATATAAATTAAATAAACTATCCTTCAATCTCTGAGAAGCCAAATTAAAATGAAAGGTGTGTTGATTTTTTGCCATATAATAAATTAGTTTTATGGTAATAAAGACAAGAGAAATTTAATTATAAAAATAACTTATGAGAGAAAAAACACAAATCATACCTTTAAGTAATTTGAGTTAGTTCTATAAGATTACAGTAATTAATTTTATTATTAACACTGAACATTCTTTTTTTTTTCTTCTTCTTTTTATCTTCCACATTATTTTTTCTTTCTTTTACATAATAATTTAACACTCGTTTAATTTTTATTCACTATAATAATTTTGTTTAATAAAATTCAACACTCTACCCCACCATTTTTATTTCATAATCTTATTTTCTTTTATATTTTTGTTTTTATGAATATATATTAATATCAATTATCGATTGAAATTAAATAAAATTAATTAAAATTAATTATTTTGTTTTATTTTTTTAATTTAATAATTTATTTGAACGAGTAATTAGTAGAATTTTGAGTGTTAAAAGGGTTATTGTTATGATATATTTCACTAAAATATTTAGAGCTACAAATAAAAGTTTATGAGAGGTTAAATAAAAAAAATTTAGAACAAAAAAAGTGAATTTTTTTATGAGTCCAAATCTAATGAACCAAGTATCTATTTATAGAGAAAAAATAATAAATTTGGTAAAATATAAATGGGCATAGGGATCAAAATTGTTTAAAAAAAATAGGGAGACTGATATCTTGAGTTGGAGAAAATATGGGGACCAAAATTATAATTAAGTCAATAAAATTTAAATAATAACAACAACCAATAAGATTTTGCAAAGTATTGTATGTGGCTATCAGTCCTCCCTCGTTCAACATGTTAAATATTTTCAACATCAATTAATTCACATTATTTTCAACACCTCATTCAACACTCCATTCCAAGCATTCAACTATTGAATAATTTTTTTAACACCCTATTGTACATAGTCTAAGTGGCTATTTGGTTGGTGGTTATAAAAAATTAATTTAAATTTAATAATTTTGTAAAATTAATTATGATTAAAATAATTTGTGAAAGTAAATTATGTTTAAATACACTCATGAAAATGATCTAAACAATAAATTAGAATTTAAATCAATTTTAAAAATCAAAGTATATAATTTTAAACTTTAAATAAAATTAATTATACAAACAACTTATATTTTGGCATAAAACAAACATGACAAAAATCAATTTTTCACATTTAAAATTATTTTACACATCCAAAATTAAAATTAAACATACATAAGTGTATGTTTGGTTATGAATTTTGAGTAAAATTGATTCTAATTAAAATGATTCGAATATAAAGTGATTTATATTATAATATATTTATATAAAAATGAGTTTAACAACAAATTTTAATGTAAAAATCACGTTAAACACAAACGTTATAAATTTTTGTTTTAACATGAATCAATTTTTATATTTTAGCATATATTTAGTTTAGCCTTTTGAAGAAGCAGAAACAATTTTAGTGATATAAAATTAATTTAATAGCAATTTTGAAGTATTTAATTCTTCTAAAATAAAAAATATATATATAAGCAAAAATTGAAAAAAAAAATTACTAGAGATACTCTTGCCTATTACAAAAGTCGGTGACTAATTTTGAAGAAGGAGAAAGTAAAATTGGTTATGCATTTAAAATTAATTCTATTTTAAACTATAATATGCAAAATCTATTTTAAACTATAATATGCAGCTTTTGTATATAAATATAATTTTTACACTGAAAGTTTTATCCAACTCATTTTTACATAAGTTTATTCATAGATAAATTATTTTACATCTAACTCATTTTTACATAAATTTATTCATAGATAAATTATTTTACATCCAACTCATTTTTAATTAAACTCAATTTTATAGAATTAATTTAATTAAAATCAATTTCCTGTACAACAAAATCAAATATAAATTACAAAATTAGTTCTGCACTTTTAGAAAGACGCTTCCAAAAAAGAGATAAATCATACATATACTAAAATAGGTTAAAAATCAATTTTGTAGATCGAGAACTACTTTTACCTCTCTTGTGAAACCCAACATATATTTAAGAAGCTTCCAACATAAGAGAAGAATCCATTCCAATGTCTATAAATAGAAACAAACGTTGTATTATGAATAAGAACAAAATTTTGGATTAAGGTTGGTAAGAAAACACATGTTTTTAACCATAAGTACATTTTGTTTGTTTCTCAAAACAAAAATGCTATGTTTAGTGTTCACACTTCAAAGTACAAAAGCTATAGAATTTAATTACATTCCAAAGTAAAAAACGCGTTTTATTGATGGCCTCACATGAGTCTTAAAAGCCATTTTGTTGACAAGTGATTCTAGTTGTAACTTCAATAATTTGTCTGCATGTATATAGTGAATACATAGTATACACAGTCTGTCATAGCTTAGCTACATACTATACTATGTATGAATGACTATGAATCCCATACTTTAAAATTTTCATTCAATTTTGAACTTATTAGTTCAAAGAATGCAATGTCGGTGATGTGTCTGAACAATTAATGGTTATGGATATGCTTACTTTCAGGGTGTAATGTAGCACACTAGCAAAGTGTTCATATTAAATGATCAAATCAATGTTACAATTAAGAAAATTTATTGAGAGGTCAAAGTTGGGTGATTCCAATTTGTTTTTACGAGGGACAGTGAGTAAGTACCAAATACACATAAGTTGAGTTGATAACATTGGTTAAGTTTTGAGAAAAGGTGAAGAGTTTTAAAAAGATTTTTAGTATATTACTAAGAGTTAGTGTTTGTTTGGAACAACAAAATCATGGTAAAAAAACGTATGTTTTTTCAACTCTATAATTAGTAGTTTTACTAAATCACGGTGCACATGCATTGAAAGGTTGAAATTGAGTTTCAAAAGTGGTTCCAAACATAACATTACTCTTAATTCATTTACATTCATTTGATCAAATACAAAATAAAAATACTAACTGCGTGAGTTTTCACATCTAAGTTGAGCAGAATATTTTAAAAATAATTATATAAAAATAAAATGAATATCAAATAAACTTCAATTAAGAAGTTTTTGAATTAAAATTTTAATTATGTATCTCGAAAGTTGTGTAGTTTTTTAATTAATAGATTTTTTTTAAAAATAATTAAATTTCAATCTAGAAACTTATATTTTATTATAATATTTTCTATTAAAAATATTAATTTAAATAGTCAAATAAAAAAATTTTGACTTTTAAAAAAACTCTTAAGTTCGTGAAACAAGCGAACTAAATCTACCGAATTAAATTAAATTGTTCGTAAAGTTATAATAAATCAAGTTTGAACTTTAAAAAAAATTGTTGAACTCGAATTGAAATTTAAACTCAACTAATTCTTAACGAGTTAAGTCAAATTGAGGAGAATTCGACTCAATTCATTTCCAGTCCTATATATGAATCAAACTACCTTAATCAATATACAAAAGTATTTAGTCTAGTAGCTCTAGCAAGATAGGAAAAGTCAGAGATGTTCGCGGTGCGGTTTGGACGGTTTCAAAGCAAAAAATCACCCGAACCACGAGAAAAAAATGTGTGGTCAGTTTGGTTCGGTTGACTTTTAAAAATAAAACCAAATCAAACCAAACTAAAATAATACACTTTAGATTGGTTCGATTTTTTATTAAAAAAATTATTGAATCATACACACACATATAGAGGAAAATATAATTGTGTTTTTTTTACGGTAAACAATCTCATTCAATATATGTAAATCAGAGAGTACAAATAAAGATATTGAAGATGTTTCAGGACATTTCCTATCCACAAATTAACAATAGCACTAATAATAACCTCAAACAAGTTATGGAGAACAAAAAACTTTGAGAATTTAGATCACAACAGAAGATAATCAATCCAAATCCTTAATCCAATCAACTAAGCACAATTCTTCCGCAAGAGCCAAGTGAGTTTTGGAATCTCAATCTTTAAATTTATCCAGTTACTGATCATATCTTTAGCTTTATCACGCTCAAATCGATTATACGGGTTCACAGAGTTGAAAAAACTCACAAATTATGGAGGAAACATCTGTTGACTGGAAAGAGGCCTTGGATTTGCTACATCCCTAATTAGATCCTTACTCAAAACCACAACTCCTTCATCCAAAATTCTTGGAGACAAATCATCAAATACCTTGAACACAAACTAAAATCACTCTAAATCTAACAACAGAACATTCAACAGAACAATACAAAGAAAAAGAACCAAAAACCACATCAAAACAAACACAATAGCAGTAAACACTACATGAACACATACACATAAATTCAGGACTACCGAATCCTTAGGTGGTGGCGGCTCCGGTGGGGGCGATTTCCCTGTTTGTACTTCTTTGCCTCATCAATTGGTGGGCATGATTTTGAGATTACAAGAAAGTAAAGATTGGTGGTGGAGAGGAGCAGGAGCTTGATGGAGGTTGGAGGAAAAAACACGTATGAATCTGACAGGGAATAGGGTTTTGACAGAATGAAAAAAGAGGAGGGAAAACATACCGAGGGAGGAGAACTTCCATTGAGAAGGAGAAGACCACCATAGTGGCGGTGAGAAACTCCAATGAAGGAGGAGAAACCCCTACAAGAGGGGAGACGACAACCACCAAAGAATGGAAACCCTAGGTTTAAAGAGCAAAGATAGTTTCTCTCTCTAAACCCGTTCATATATTACTATAAAACAATTTATAATTGTCAAAATAGTTTATAATTTGATATATAAAATTGCATATTATAATTTTATCTAAATCTAAATAATAATATACATAAGATTGCATTCCTAAATAAATATTATACAAAGAAAACGATAAAATGTATTTTGTGAAAAATAATATTCATAAATGTATAATATATTATTTTTATGATTTGTAAATTAAAATAAATGTGATACAAAAAAACATGATAAAATATGCACATAATACATAATACATGTTAATTTCTCTAAAGATTTAAAGAAATATATATTAGTTTTATAACATAATGCAGTTTGATTTGGTTTGGTTTGTAAAATACAAACCGCAAATCAAATTGAACCACATGGTTCCGTTTAAAAATGACTCAAACATATTCGAATCAAATATTTTTTTTTATGATTTCGATTTTATTCTATTTAATTTTACGATTTTCTATTAGATTAGTTTAATTTTAAACGCCCCTAAAAAAGTTGGTCATCACTAAATTTGACTCACTCAAATGAAGGGAAACAATACTAATAGACATTTGTTATTATAGGCCATCATTTATTTATTTATTTCATTTTGTAAAAGTATTACAACAACAAACTAAATTGACAATTTTAGAATTACTTAATTTTTCTCAAAAATCGAATCAAACCAATCTTCCTATGTTGTAGCACATGATATGGGCCAACATAGTACAGACCAAAAACATTCGCTTTGTAATTTATGGAGGGAATTCTTACTCCATCCTTACACATTTTTAATTATCTCTGATAAAATTTTGTTTTTACTTTTAAAATTAAGAGATGTATCTTCAAAAATACTACATTTTATTTTTTTCGGGTTATTTTCAGAGATGTGTTGCCGACACACTTTTTAAAAATCGGGAGTATTTTGAAGATACATCTTCAAATTAAGTGTTTACAGTGTCAAACACGAACAACCACCACTCATTCTCATTTCTTTTATATTCTAAGTGTCAAACACCCCAAAAACCTCCAAAATCTCTATTTTTAAAACTCATTCAAGTTTGTATACCCATTTGCACTTCTTACAACTCACTCAAACTCTCAATTTCAACACATTTTAGCAACTTTAAAAGGTTCAAATTTGAGTAAGTTCTCCAATCCCTTTTAATCTTTGCATGTGTATTTTAAGTTTAGATTATGTATAACCTGTAAAAAGCTTGCTTTTATGTGTAAAAAATAAATTTTCGTGTAAAAATAGTGTTGTTAGGTTGAAACTCTGAATATGAAAGTCGCAGATTTTTCGAAAATGTGTCTCTGAATACACCTCTGAGGAGTTTCGGAGGCGCATCTCCGGAAAAAAACCTGAGTTTTATTTTTAATTTATCAAACATGTTCTTATTCGTCTGCTTCCTTTTGATTAATGATTATTTATTGTGTCTATTATCATTTTTTATTTATTATTATTTTTCATTTGCATTTTTCTCATCGTTTTCATCTAATTATTTATCAAAATATCTATAATTTTTTTAAAAAAAATATTATTCCAAGTTTCAGAACTATATCTCCGAAATAACCAAATTAAGATGTTTTAGAGGTGCGCGTCTTCGAAAACATTGCTACACGTTTAAATATAATGTTAAAAATACAAACACATTATTTTCAAAAATACATTTTCAAAACACCTTTATGTGAGATACGTTCGGAGATATATCTCTAAAAGAAATTTTTTAATTTTCACAGGTTTTGCCCCCACTTATATAAAGTGTACAAAGAAATTTTCTTTTAAGAATGCAAAACAAGACTTAGCCATGTACTTGTAGCAACATAATCTTAGACAATTTCTCACATCATCCTTGTATCATAGGACGCACTTATAAAAATTCAAAAATATTTTTTAATAAATTTAGAAATACACATCTTTGAACGAACCAAATTTCATTTTTGTAAAAATTTAATTTAAATGTGTATTTTCAAATATACTATTTATTCCAATTACCATAAACTTCTTTAAAAAATGGTTTCAATTCCATCAAATAAATTATATTCTCAATAAATTTATATATATGTTCAAAAATAATAGTAATATCTAAACAAATGCCTAATAAGAATTATACATATATAGATATACTTTTATTCAGTAAACTAGTTAAAAAATATAAAATTATATGTGAATTAGTCGAGAGAATATATAAAATTATAAAATTATATGTGAATTATAATTATATTCATATCTATAATTAATTTTTATATTAGTTATTTCTATAACTATTTTTTATAATTATTTTCTATAATTATTTCTGTAATAATAATTAAATATGCATAATTATTATAGAAATATTTTTTGGTATATAATTTATTGAACACAATATATATTTATTGAGCATATAATTTAATTGATGAATTGAAATCTCTTTTTTAAAAAACATTCATGATAATTGAAACAAGTGACATTTTGAGAGATTCATCTCTAAATTAATCTAGAGTAAATTTAACGATGTATCTTTAAATTATATTTAAAAACAAAAAATAAAATAAAAATTTCGCCAAAGGTTTGTGGAAAGCAAAAGGGTGCAATGCAATGACTAATCTTAAGCATACCGGTCCATGGATAAAAAATTATTATGATTACACTTTATTTGGTTGGGCAAGAATTAAAAGTCTAAAAGTCTATTTAAAAATTGATCATAAAAAAGCTACCAAGAAAATATAGTGGAGTCTTTATCATCACAAACAAAGCCATGTGATAGAAAATAACTTTTAGTATCATCTTATACTTAAGGCCCCTATTAGTAACAATGTAACACAAAACAAATATCTCAATGAGTGGATCATGTTATTCTATGGCCAATAAAATAAAAAATTAACTAAAAATATTCTGGATCTTACACAGAACTACATAATGTAAACTAGTGCAAGCCATGAAAATACTTTGAACTTTAATTTCAAAAGTGGTGAATGCTTTTTCGTTTAACACTAATAATTTTGAGGTTTAAGTGAAGCTGCCAAGGAGCATTATGAAAAAAAAACTAGGATTGTCATGCCAAAAATAAAAATAATTTAAAATTGAGTTCAAATGGTTAATGAGAAATCAGGGAACCTCAATAACATAACATCACTTCCAAACTGCTAAGGCAAAATCCAAGACAACAGATAAAAGTTAAGAACCTAAACAAACCAAATTGATTGCAATATTAAGGTTTGAAATCCATGGCACATAGCTAGAAGCTTTGCTCTGTAGAGGAGGCACAATACTGAAACTCTTTCTGAGAGACCTTCAGAATTGAGGTCAGGGTAACAACACCCTTGTAAAGAAATTAGCAAGTTATAAAATACAACAAAGCATAGAAACCAAATTTTCAATACATAGGCATTCGAAACGATTCTTTGCTTGTGTTAAGTAAACAAATAAAATCAATAAGGCATATGTTTACCCTCGTCTGTAACAGCAAAAGACCTCGTAGCGCTGTAAACTTCTGCCACGATGACTTCCAAGGAAGGGTCAAACCCATTGTTGATCTATTATCGGCAACCGTACCTTACATTAGCAATAGACTGATTTGAACGTGTGACCGCCTAGTCACCCAGAAGAAACTCTAACCATTCTGTCAAGGCTCCCCTAATCTTTAAGAGCAAATGGATTAACAAGCATAACACTGATGAACAATGAAGCTAAAGGACTATAAGCAGTAAATATCTAAATGACTTCTCACATATGATGACCACAGCGAGATGTATTTATCGAAAAGACAACAAAAAAATAGAGGGGAAAACTATAATTTCAATAACCATTTGACAGGTGTGTAATCATAATGCTAACATCTATATCTGCATTTGTTTTTCGTGATCTTGAAATGAAATTTTGCATGAGGATGCAAATCAAGATCGATAAACTAATTAGAGACAAACTGCAAGAGTAACAAGAGAGTATGATATGAACAACCCCACAGTTACAAAATAATAATGAAAAAAGGCACACAGGAAGATTGATAAGAGCTTAAGTCTGGTTGGTTCTATCCATAATTTCAACTCTATCCAATAATGAAAGCAAGTACCACACAAAAAATAACAATCATCATCAGCATCTTCAGATAATAATCTTGTTGTCCTTGACCTGTGGGCATAGGATATCTATGAACATGACCACCACCGTGAAACGAATTAGAAAACCCGTAAGGGAAACCGGCTGCTCCGCCATACATGGCCCCGCCATGAAATCCATGCATCTGAAAGTTAAATAAAGATGGTATAAAACCACCGAATCCCGCAGAAAATGTGAAATTTCCAAATCTTGTAGTTGCTGCTGGCGCAAATCCTCCCAATCCCCCTAACCCTCCTGTGAATCCAAATCCATGTTGAGAAAAAGGATTCGATTCAGGCGGAGGAGCAGTTTCGGGTCTCTGTCCAGCCGGTCGATGAGGAATATTAACACCAGGAATAGACTTTGATCTCGGATCAGTCGACGTTTTTCCTCTCCCATACAAAGGAACCAATTTCTCCTCCTCAACCATCGCCTTACACACCGGACACTCTCGCGACTGCGAGTGAAAGTGAAGCCATTTGTAAAGACAAGGCCAGCAGAAAAGATGACCGCACAACGTAATTATCGGATCTTGCGCTAAGTCAAAGCAAATGTTGCATTCAAAATTTCCAGCATCACTGTTATTATTGTTGCTCGAATACGGAGGGCTTGGGGGCGACCTGCTTGTTGATTCCCCAAACCCACTTGCCATCTGCAAAATAAAATCAAATAAAATCCCAACTTCAGATTATAGCCTTGTTAAGATAACCAGATTAATTAATCACTTATAAAATAAGTGCTTATATCAATCATATAAGCACTTAAAGAGTAAGTCAATCCAAACACCCCCTATATATAAAAAAACATTAGATCTATGATATGATATTACAATATATAAGTAATTCATGGAAAAATCAATGAAACCTAATTCTTATGAAAATTTATTTAACAAAATCAATAAGGAACGAAGACGTGATTAAAATTGAAATTGAAACAACCATAACAATAACCCTAATTCAAATTTCAATTTAATTATCACATCAAATTACACAAAATTTGAAAATATTTATGAAATTAATCAAGATTTATAACAAGTTAAATATAATTGGAAAACTGAATTGAAAAAAATAGAAAATTGTGGAAATGAAAAACTAGGAGTTACGAACCTTAGAAACAAAACGGTGAAGGAACAAAAGATGTTTGAAGTCAAAACCTCAAAAGAGAAAGTGATGAGTTATTATTATTATTATTATATATTATTATTATTATTATTTGGTTTTTGTTTTTGTTTTTGTTTTTTCATGCACGTGAAGAGAAAAAGTAAAAATAGTAAAAAGGTTGGAAGAAAAATGAGATTGTTTCTGGTTTTGCTGCCGCCGAATATTAACAGGAAAATTATTTTATTGTTTTAAATTGGTAGTTTTGTTTTTTTTTAATTGAAATATTTGACTTTCCAGCTGTGTTTATTTGTTATCGTCTGTTAACGCGTTAAATTATTTTGACTGGAAATTCTATTTCTAAGTACGAGTAGAATATTCTATAATTGCCATGGAAAAATGTTACTTATTCAAACAAACAATTAATTGATGGAGAAAAGAAAAATACATTTTATTTTAAAATATTATAAATTTAGTAAATTATTTTAAACTTATTTATATTTATATTTTATCAAATTTCAATTTTTAGATTTTTAGTTTTATTTTTTTAGAGATTGATCATAAATATATATTTTCTTGTCTTATCCTAACTATTTTAAAGTCACGATAAAAATCAAATATTAAGTTGAAATAAAATATGATAGAGCTATTAATTCATATCTATATCCATGATATTAAACATATCATAAAAGTTTTGATGGAGATATTATGTCTCATTCTATTGCGATTTTGAAGTATTAATGTGTTGTTGTTAGTGACACTCATTCAAATTCGTCAAATGAATAGTATATGACCCTAAATCAAGATAAATAGATTTTATGTTGGCTATATAAATGGGATAGTTCGTATTTCTATAGCCTTTATGTTTTAATGAATATCTAGTAACTTTGTCTCTTTCTTGTGATCAAAAATATTGATCAATTTTTGTTCTCAATGTTAATCTATACTCCTCAACAAATTTTAACTGTGAGAAATTTGATATTAGCCTTTTGGTATGCATATTTTTAACACTGGCAAGAGACACCTAGAGTTAATTTTTTATATTGAGGTAATTGATGATGAGTTGTTTGACAAGACAACGACTTTGGAACATTGTTCTTCTAGGAAATCATAAAATTTTGATAATTGAGTAGAATCTTAATTTGTTGGATTGAATTTTCGGTGTTACAACAAGAGAGTGAATCTTCAAGATTAACACTTCGATGTCCAAGTTATTAAGAGAATGAGGATTAATATGAGTTATGGTTCAAAGAATATCTCAGATTTTATATGGGATGCCTTATATGTGACTGGTGGTTACGAACCTTCTCGACTAATTCAGTGCAGAGTGTGAGAAGCAATCTCATGACATCTAACGATAGGCAATAACCCATGGTGTGGATCTAGTGTGAAGCTTTATAGTATGGTTATATTGTACCTCTAATGCCTTAGTGGTGAGACTTTGGACTTATGATTGGGCTTCCCCATTTTAAACATGAAATTGGCCTAGAATAGTGGTCTCCAAGTTTTCCTGCGACATAACAATGAGAAGTATTTCAGAAAAATGGATTAGACTTATTGTGTCAGGTTCACTGCTTGGAGAAGTGGGAAACACTTATGAATTAGTGAGAGTGACCTTAGAAAACAAACACATTAAATGTTAGTTTTATCATTGAAACATCTCGCGGAATGGTTATTACACGAGGCCATAGTTCATTAGACTAGGGTATGAAGCTTTCCTCTAAGATGCTCAAGTGTACTTGAGTTTTCGTTATAATATCAAGACAATTTCAAATGTTGTTTTTCATCTTCCCATTTTCTTTTATTTAGGGTCATTGATTACATGTCTCGCCTCAAGATATAAAGGTTCTTTCACTTTTCTAACCATATTTCCATTCTTTGCATAAATCATTTTTTCTTCTACGAAATATAATTGTTTTCCCTTGAGCCCCAGTGATTCCTATTCCATCTACCTATTTCTTTATTTAGATTCTACATTTTTTTAGCTCATCACATCCTCTAAATTATACTACTCCTCGTACACTTTCACATTTTCATATCAACAACCACCAAATATTCTTCTTACCATACAAAATTACACAAACCCACTTGCAAGAATGATATATACCAAATAGTAACAGAGACTCTCAAATATTGGCTGATAAATCACCCATCCATTATTTTGTTTAGACTTCATATGGAGTCCCAACCCAATCATGTGCTCCACATGACCATTTCTCGTCACAGCCATCACCGCTTATATAACGACCTCACTCATTCTCCACGACATGCTTAAACATTTCAAAAGCCACCACGTTGTCCCACTGAGATTGGTATGCCAAGTAAAAAAAATTGTTTACGATGAATTGCCAAATGATTTTGTTGGGTTGTAACTTGGTTTGACATTTTTGTGTTCTTTGGTTGCATTTGTTGAGAGGTGGGTGTAATAGAATTAGAGCTTAGGTTTTCAATTCTGTTTTGAATGGTGTTATTCTTGTTCTCTTTTTGAAATCCTATGTCAATGTGCATTGTCAAAAGAAGAACAATGGCACCTATAATTCTACATTGGATCGAGGTTTTAAATCACGGTCGCAACAAGGCCTTTTGACAACAAATGTTGAAGATCGCCCACAATTGATCTATAAAGAGATGGATCGTCAAAATATGGAGTATAATGTAAGAAATTTTTTGCACTAGAGACCATTTGTGTAGGCCTAAGGTTGGCGTTATACATATTGGCTTTGTGAAAAGGTAGTTGATATATATTTTATTTGAGTTAGGGAAAAAGAGTTTGAGGAGAGTTTTTGAACTTGAATGCCAATAAAGTAATGAAGATCATCCAGGTGTTTTAAGGGAATATGTTTATGAAGGCTTTGGATTAAATTGTTTATGGTCGAAGATGAGTTACTTGTGATGGTGGCACCATCAACAAAGACAAGAAATTTTCTAAGTCTCCATTTAGAAAGATATTATTGATTTAGGTTTTGGAAAGGGAAACTGTATGAATGACACTAATGATTGTACGTTGATGAAAGCCTTTAGTCACAAGTATGGATTTCTATTTAAATATTATGCTATATGAGTTGTATTTGGTTATGAATACCAATTTGCAGCCTATGATGTTGGAAGGAGAAGTCACAAGTTTTTGGGTATTATTATGAATTAATGTTGCATATTCATCTTCTATATATTCATTCCATTTACATGAGTTGACTGTTGTCTTTAAATATTTAGGTACAACATTGAGATTTGATGTTGAGGATGCAGAATAAATTTGTGGTTGAAGATTCCATTTTTGCCTCTTGTGTGAATTAGTGGTAGAAGGCTTGATAGGATTCGTTGTTGGTTGTCTTGAATCATGATTGGTGTTGTCATGAATGGTTGTAGTAGGATGTCTTGATTACGAAGTATCTTGAGAGTCTTCAAATGAGGATAAGTTAGTAGCTTCTTGAGTTTGATTTGCACTGTATTGAGAGTTTGATGTAGGTTATTTGTTGTTGATGAGTTATAGGTTGAGCTTTACGGCTCATTGACACCAAAAGTTGCAAAACATAAATGTCATCATTAGTAATAAGAGAAGTGAATGTATTTTGATATACAATGTTGGTTATACTTGGAATCTTATCATGATGATATAGATGCAGAAACATTAGGATCATGATTATAAGTTTTTAAATTGATATGAAATGCAAATAGTATTTTCATAAAATTTAACAAGTCTGGAAATGTAAACTTTTCCATTTTTAACATACAAATTATCCTTTTGTGACTAAGACTATAACCTAAGAACACATATTGTTCATATTTGAAATTAAATTTATGTTTATTGTAAAGTCTAAGATAAGGATCACAAACACGTCCAAATTTTTTGAAGGCATTATAGTTAGTTTTTATATTAAATAGAATATGAACAGAAGAAGAGTTACTTAAAAGAGGTGTAAATAACACATTTATGATGTAGATAAATGTTTAGAAGGCATGTCCTAATAGCTTAAAGGAATTGAAACATTTTCTGGTAGAGTGAAACCAACTTCAGCTATATGTTTGTGTCATTTTGTTTATGAGCACGAGGATAACTTACCATGCTCATTGACAAATTTAGAGAAGACGACAAACTCTTTTCCTCTATCAGTTTGTAGATACTCGATTTTAAGATCAAGTTGGTTTTTGTTTCAGACCTTCCACAAGGCTCACAGGGTGAAGGCCCAATTACGATGCAAAAGTATCCTCTAGAGAATGTCATGCTTATATCCCAAATCAATACAACAGTGGTATGCATTCCACTTTGTTCCTCACGTATATACTCTCTTCCTCCCAAATTATAAGACGCTTTGAAGAAAATATTTATCCCAAACTATAATTACTTTACAATTTCAATGCAACATTAATGATGTTTTTCCAATATACCCTCTATTATTTATTTATCTTTCTTCTTTCAATTCTTTAAATTTCTCTCTCTTCTACAATTAATGAAGGACAATAGTGTAAAGTCATACATAGATTATCTTTCCCAGACAATAATGATTATTTTTCTTAATACGTGTGAAATGTCCAAAACATCTTATAATTTGGGACGGAGAGAGTAGTTACTAACAATATCATTTATACAAAGAGGATATTGTTTCACTTCACATGTATATAAATTCTTTCTCATTCAAAGTTTATTTTTCACTCTCTTACTAACTTGAGCATTGAAGTAATAAACTTGGGGGATTTTTTAATCCATTCCATATATTTCTTATACACCATGTAAAATTCAAAAAATATCCCTAAAAATAAAAAATATACTTCCGATACGCACTGATTCATTCTTTTTTCAATTTTTTCCGAAAATATACTTTCGTTATAAAACCAGAAGTACACTTCAGATTTTCAATCCATAGCATATTCTAATGCCACATTATCTTATCTACTTGTTTGTTATTAATTTTATTAATTTTACTTAGAGTGTTGTAATATAAACTAAAATTAATACCACATTTCAATCAATAGCATATTCTAATGCCATATTCTATTGATTGAAATGTGGCATTAATTTTAGTTTATATTACAACACTCCAAGTAAAATTAATAACACACAAGTGGATAAGATAATGTCGCATTAGAATATGTTATTGATGAAATGTGGCATTAATTTTTTTAATTTTAGTTTATATTACAACACTCCAAGTAAAATTAATAACGAACAAGTAGATAAGATAATGTGGTATTAGAATAGGCTATTGATTAAAAATCGGAAGTGTACTTTCGATTTTATATCGGAAGTGCATTTTTGGAAAAAATTTGAAAAACAAATGCATTGGTGCGCATCGAAAATATATTTTCGGTTTTTAAGGGTATTTTAGGAATTTTACGTGGTGTGTAAGAAACACATGGGGTGGGTTAAGAAATCCCCAAAACTTGCAGGTCAATCCCTTCTCCACCACATCAGAAACTTTGAGCCACTATGCACATTGTGAATTTATCCTTTCCAATCGAATCTAGTTTCAAAGCTGAACATTGGCGTTGTCTTTTTGGATGCAACTTCCAATTCCTACGATTAACCACAATGTAAGTTCTCTTGATTCAATTGAATCGCCTTCGATAGAAAATTCTCTGTCTGATTTTCACCTCCGATAGAAATATAACAAATATCCATTTCCTAGATAATTTCATCAAATTCAGACCCTAAATATCTTTCAACGGATATGTCAATGAAGACGACTTCCAAAGCCACATTCTCTACGACCCAATGACAAGGTACTATAATCGCTGAAGTAGCCAGAAATCCCATGCCTCTTCCTCAAGGACGAATGATCAAGTATTAATAAGTGTTTCTTCTTTTCCCTTGCCATAATTTTTGGTCAACCTTAGACAGATCAAAGAGCATCCAAACCTTATTCATTCAACAGATCTGCACTATAGTACCATATAGACGAACCTATATTCAGACCTTCGCTACCGCCTATAATGTTCAAATGAGAAACACTTCCTATTTTTCAACTCTTGTAGGCTAATATTGGCTTGCATGGAACCAATGAACTGTTGAATAACGTCTACTAGATTTTTCTGCAATCGAACTCACAGGCCTTGGAAGAAAGGTTTACTCAGATTGAAGAAAGTTTACACAACACCAATATGAGGAACAATGATGTGCAAGAAGGGTATTAACACGAACCTGTTATTCTTGAGAGAAAAAGATATAGAATAGGTCCATAAGTCTCCAAGCCTTAGATGACATAGGCATTGAGCCCCTTTCCATGATCATGAAGAAATGGGAAAGGTATAAATAAGAACTTCTCATCCAACTGTGGAAGAAGAACCCCTGCTCGCTCACATCTTGGACAACATAATCCAGAAGTCACCAAAGAAGCCTTTAAAGCTCCGGAGTTATAATTGGATGGGAAATCCATATGAACATATCGAGCATGTAAACGACCAATTAGATTACTATCATCAAATGGAGACGTAAAGTGTAATATTTTTGTACTAAACCTTAATAAATCAATCCTAGTCTGGTACAAGTACCTCTTGAACAAAAGCATAAATTCTTGGTCTGGCCTGTGTGAGACTTTCACTGCTCATTTCACAGCCAAGAATAAGCAACCAAGTACCACAATTATGTTTAGAGGAGTCACACAAGGTAAGAAAAGCCTTATGTGTCTATATTGATCGTTTCACAAAGGTGGTTATACTTATTAGAGGCTTATATGAAAGCCAAAAGTGTTGTATCTTTGAGAAGAACTTCTGACCAGATTGTTCATTCTGGGAAAAGCTAGGACCCAAACAAACCCAGGATATGAAGGATTTATTAGTAGGGAGCAATCGTACATAAACTACGAAGAATAACTTTTGGCCAACAAGAGTAGCAATATTTTTAAGAATGTTAGACCTAGCTGAACTTCAAAGAAAACCATTGGACAGTCTAAAGAAGAAAGTAAATACATGCCCCAAAGTTCTACACTTATACTCCCTTGAATAGTTATCACTAGAAAATCTTGAAAGAGAGTGAAAACACAAAGTTTAAAGTAGCCGAGGAGTCTACACTCATTTCCACGAGAGTCACAACCATAACACCAATGATTACATCCAATTGAAAGATGCAATTTTAGGGTCAATCAAGAAAAGACGGTTGTACGAATATACCTAGGAGGATAATAGAGTACGAGAAGGTTCTTCCAAAAGGAACCAAACCCACTGGAAAATGATTGAATTTGTGATCGAGGTAAAAAAAGAGGTTAGCAGCAAGGAAGACATTTGGCATAAGAGGAAGCACCAATACATCTCTTCAATAATAGAAAGAACTTTGAGGGTAAGCAACCCTTCTAATAACACAATGATGAGAAAGATTGTTGAGTTGATGGTTGTCAGTAAGAAGTAAGGAAACACTTTAGTCTTGAATCCAGAAAGGTCGATCATTAGATTCAAGGATAGCGATAAGATTGGGGGATTCTAAATAAAATTTCCCCTTCGGTGATAACTGATAACATTTTCATAAAATAGGTTGTCTATGAATTCCTGGATGTGTTTCCAAATGACATTAGTGATTTACCTCCAAAGCGTCAGGTGAAGTTTTCTATAGATTTGGTACCAGGTATGAGCCCTGTGACAATGATTTCTTACAGGATGTCAACTTCAGAGTTGGGTGAATTGAAGAAACAATTTGAATAATTACTTGAGAAGAAGTTTATTCGACCGAGTGTTTCTCTATTGGATGCACCTGTGTTGTTGGTTAATAAGAAATATGGTAGCATGAGGTTGTGTGTGGACTACATGCAATTGAATAATGTGATTGTCAAGAATAAGTATCACTACCGAGGATTGATGATGTGATGGCTAAATTGGTATGTGCTTGTGTGTTCAATAAGATTAACTTAAGGTCTAGATATCATCAGATTAGTGTTAAACTAGATGATTATTCCGAAGACGGCATTCAGGACGAGATATGGTCACCATGAGTATACTCTGATGTCGTTTGAGGTGTCGAATGCACCAGGCATTTTCATGGAGTATATGAATCAAACTTTCCATTCATATTTGGATAAGTTTGTGGTGGTATTCATTGATGATATTATGATATATTCTAAATCAGAAGAAGAGCATGTTGGGCATTTGTGAATCATGTTGCAAGTGTCGAGAGAGAAGAAGTTGTATGCAAAATTGTCAAAGTGTGACTTCTGGTTGAACGAAATGAGTTTCATTGGCCATGTAATTTCGAGTGGTGAACTTTTTGTGGATCATTCTAAAGTTGATGATGTATTGCTATGGGAGACTCTAAAGTCTGCGACCGAGATTGTAAGTTTTCTCAATTTAGCTGGTTATTATTGCAGGTTTATTAAAGGATTTTCTAATTTAGCATTTCTTTAACTCAGTTGAATCGAAAGGGTCAAACTTATGTGAGGGATGTTGCAAGTGAAGAAAGTTTTTCGGAACTAAAGAAGAAGTTGATGATTGCTCCAATATTGGTTTTTCCTAATCTGAACGAATCTTTTGTGGTATATTGTGATGCGTCGAAGATGGGTCTTGCTGTCTTAGTGGCGTGTTGATGCAGAATGATCAAGTTGTTGCTTATGCGTCTAGACAACTAAGGTTCATGAGAGGAATTAACATACGCTTGACTTGGAGTTGGCAGTTGTGGTATATATGTTGTCCACATACATCATTTCATTTTTCTTCTTCTTGAACTTGAATGGTTGAGAGTAATTTTCATGATAATTGATTATGATTGATTTGGGTTGGATTTGCCGGTAGAAAATTGAAAATTAGATGCCCGAACCAATTGTCATTGGATTTCATTAGTTTAGTTCGGTTATTGCCCGTACTAAAAAAAATTCAACCCAAACACAATGGTTTGATTCAGATTTCGATTTAGTTCAAATTTTTTCCGATCTAATGAACACCCCCCTAGACTCACCAAACACAAGTGAGAGAGACGCCACATATTTTTCAAAAACCTTAAAACAATTAATGAATCATTTCACTTATAAAATATTCAACATCCACTTTTTTAAACAGTGTAAAACTTACATTACTCACATTTATTTTTCAACTCATACATATATACAATCTTTCAAATATGAGACGAATAAGAAAACATTTTAGTGATCTTTATCGAATCAATTTATAAATGAAACAAGTCGAATTATTACATTTGAATTCATTTAATTTATAAATTAAACTTTGAACTTAAATTCCACCCATTTGATACATATTTAACAGCTTTGTTTATAGATTTGCATGTCGACTATTTTTTAGTTGGTTGAGCTTAAATGCAAGTATTAATGAGATTTTAAAGATGACGAGTACTTGCTTTCAAAACATCCTTTTGCAAACTCTTTGTCCTAATTTTCTTTTTCTTTTCAGACATCCAATAACAATCATTGATAGTAACTTGTGTCGACAAATTATTCTTAACGCCATGGGAAACATCATAACTACAACTACAATGAGATAAGATACTATTGTCCCATTATTTTACAAATCCTATTCCATGGCTGCTGGGGAAGCTTCCTCGAATGATTCCGTAACACTCCAACAAAGAACATTCTATCCACACCCAAAAGCAATGTGGTGGTTGGTGTGGTGGGTCATACATACTATGAATTGTCAAATATTTAGTGCTACACTCCACCCACATACTTAATTAAACAATAACTTTATATTTTCACCCAAAAAAGTATTTGTATATATTTTATTAAATATTTTACACATAAACGCAATTAATTGTTTGATTTTTCAATTTCTTCAGATATTTCTTAGCTTTTCAAACTTATAAATTTCTTAAAACTAATATCATTTTTATATGAAATTTATAATTTCTTCTAAGTTTTGATCACCCTTCTATTTTAGAGTCTGTTTTACAAACTTAACACATGATATTGTATAGAAAAATAAATTTAATATATATCTAACCCATTAAAAATAATTTTGCACATAAATTTATCAATTAAAAATATTATTATTGTACATTAAAAAATTAAAAAACGGTCTTACTTACCTATCTGAGTTATATATTCTAGATTATTAACCAATGTGAAAAATACTATAAACGCTTCGACCCTTCAGATCACCTAAGATAAGGTATCCGGAGAATCAATGAGAATCACCATCAATGAGAATCAATATTTTTTATAACTTTCGAGAACCATTGCAATGAGAATCAATATTTTTATAACTTTATATGCAATAAGGGAACCATTGTAATCATGACCATAAAGTACGATAAATAGCAGTATAAAAGGAGGATCTCAAAACAGTAAAGGGATTCAGAATTTTGGAGAGAAACACATAATCACTCAAACCTTCATAGAAGGTCGACATTGACCCTCGTCAATGGGGAGAAGAGTGTGACCTCTCCCGACCAACATCTGGATAGGTATCAAATTTGTTCTTTATAGGAAAAGTTGGCGCCGTCTTGAGAACTCGTAAAACTAACTTGGGCCACATCCTTTACAATCATCACCGTTGTCGAAGGCTATGTGAAAAACCAAGAGGCTTAAGCTCAGGGCTCTAATAATTTATGCGCAATTACTATCAGCTGGGGCGAGAAGAAGTCTCAAGAAGGTATTCAGAGAGGAACTGGAAGGACCAAGAGTCCTAACTCCAACAATGATTATATCAACAAAAGGCACTTAGAGTGAAATAGTGAGTACAAAGGCTAATAGTTCTAGCTCGAATGATAAGTCCTTGCCCTTGTCTGCCTCGTATAAGATCAAGTCGCCAGAAGACATTTGGAAAGGAACAAGAATGACAAAGACTTAAGAGTCCTAAGTCGAGCGATGAGTCTCTACCAAAATGCTAGTCAACTTAAGCGTTTCGACCATTTAGGCCTCTCACTTGGGGGATATGTACATCCGAAAAATGAAAAGTGATCTGACCTACCTATCCGAGTTATATATTCTGGATTAATGACCAATGCGCCAAATACCTTAAGCGCTTTTACCATTCATGTATGTGCTTGGGGAGCTATGTATATCCGGAAAATAAAAGGTGGTCTTACCTACATATCCAAGGTGTATATTATGAATTATCAACTAAGGCGCCAAATACGTTAAGTGTTTTGTTCCTTTAGACCTCATGCTTGGAGGGCTATGTAAATCTGAAAAATAAAAGGCAGCGTTGACTACCTAGACCACCCAAGATTGACCTACTGTCAAAAACATCCATCAGACATCGCCATTAATGAGGATCAATATTCATTATGGTTTTTCAAACAATAAGGGAACCATTGTAATCATGACCATAATGTATGATAAATATCATTAGCGGCATAAAAGGAGGATCTCAAAACAGTAAAGGGATTTAAAATTTTAGAAAGAAACACATAAATGCTCAAACCCTCTATAAAAGATCCTCATTGACCCTCGTCAATGGGGCTGGGAGTGTGACCTCTCTCGACTAGCATTGAGGTGGTTATCAAATATATTCTTTGTAGGAATAATCACATCTCAAAATTGACTCCAAAATAGATTGATAACCAAATTATATAAAAAATTAAGAGACCAACAAATATATTTTTAAAATCGAATATATTATTAGTTTACTTTATAAAAATTTAACTCATTTTTAAAAGGTGTAATTTTGCTATTGTTCAATGAGCCCAAAAATGAATAAGTCCAATTATCTTTTCATAATATTTATATTTATGAAATAATTTAGGGCTTAGTGCACCTAATTATTAGACTCATACTCAATTCATTTCACATAAAGTCACACGGTCACACATATGATCTAATGGACCTCTATGTTCCATATCTAAAAATGTTAGCTTGCTCTAACTATCTCCATATATAATGTATTTCTTAATACAATTATAATTATAATTTTTTATTTTATTGATTGACTTAAGCGCTATATTACTAATTTTAAATGTCTTCTCAATTCTTTCATGTTAAAAAATATTCTTATATCACAAATTAGTTTCACCATCTCATATCCATTATTTTTGATTGATGGAAGAGAACAAACTATTAATATAAAAAATTATAAAATTTTATATACTTAATGCATAATGAATTATAAATAAATTTAATTTTTTTATACATTTGACAATAATATAATTCATATATAAATTACATACATTAATTATCAATATATAAAAATAAATAAAAATTTATTTATAATTTATTATAAAGAATATTTTTCAACAGATTAATTAATCCAATTAATCAGACTAGTTTAAACACATTTTAACATAATTTGAATAAGAGACTAAATATTTGAATAATGTTAAGATTTTTCACCAAAATCAATAAATAAAACACATTTGAATATAATTTTAATAAGAGACTAAATATTTGAATAATGTTAAGATTTTTGACCAAAATCAATAAATAAATAAATAAAGTCCCTTTTTGTAGAGATTGTCCTACTACTAGGATACTTCCACACAAAACTAGGCATTGTAAGCACAATTTCAATGAAAGTTTTGATACTTCAAAAAAAAAAGAAAAAAACATGTTGGACCACAAAAGTACAAACAAAAAAAGACAAAGGAATCAAGATCCCAAGTTGACCGAGAAACATAGTAAATTTGAATAGTACTTACTGTATATCTCTGTGAGGTTCACCGCTGGTGATCACAATCCCAATTTCTCATTCTAACGTAACCAAACCAAACTAAAACTAAAACTCCTGTTTCATTCATTTCATTACTCTCAAACTTTCTTTCTTTCTCTCTTCAAATCAAATTAACAATATATATATTTACATGTTCAACAACAACAACCACAAAAAAATAAAATAACACAGAAACATAAAAGACAGAAGAAAATTAATAATCTCTCTCAAGGTGAGTAAATCAAAACTATATAGTTTACTACTATATAATCATGATTTAATTTACATTCAATTATTCATTCATATATATATTTATTTTCTTTTTTTATCCTAATTTTTATTTATTTATATCGTTGATTACTCCATCTATCTCGCTATTTATTTATTTGTTTGGTCAACTTTCCGGTTTAATTTTTCATGCGTTTTTTATATATATTTTTTGTTTTGCGATTTTAGACCTTAGTTTAGTGTATTACTGATTCAATTCAACATTCAGATTCAAGTTTTCTGAATTACCGAATAACGATTTCAGGTATTTTGATTTTGATTTTTTATTTACTCTACCAAGCTTATTGAACAAGGTTTCAGATTCTAAACGTGATTATTCGCTGTTAAGTACCTTTTTTTTTCTTAATTGATGAGAATTTAGGGTTTAAATTTTCTAATCCACGTGATAGAAATTGTTTTACAGTAATTTGTAGGTTTTGGACTAACAATTACGTGCATTTTGTTTTTTTAGCTGAATTCACTAAGACTTTAGCACTAATACCTTTGAAAAAAAGTGTCTCAGTGTACGTGTCGGTGTCTGACAGCAACATAGATACATGTGATTACGTTGAATTTATTTTTATTTTTTAAATTGTCAGTGTCGTATCTGGTGTCCATGTCTGTGTCATGTTTCATAGCTCGTGGATCTTGCTTTGCTGCTACTGCTACTGCATTTACCTTATGTAGCAGTGCATTTAGATTCCTCTCTGTTATGCTTGTCTGGAATATTGGGAGTTTGGTATTAACACAACATTGAACTACCTTATTGCAGAAGGGAGGTTTTTCAACGATTCGTTAAAGAATATGGAAGTTTGCGCGCCTCTCAAATCCGATAGTAGATTAAGGCACCGTTCTTTGACCGTTCTTAGGTTTATAAGGGGTGTGATATGTTTAGTGGTGTTTCTTTCAACGGCCTTCATATGTTTAGTATACCTTTCACCTGTTGCTGTTGTAGGATTGCGGCTTTTCAGTGTTCGTTATAGTAGGAAGGCGGTTTCGTTCCTTTTTGGACTTTGGTTATCTATGTGGCCATTTCTTTTCGAAAAGATAAATAAGACTAAAGTTGTGTTTTCTGGGGATAGTATTCCGATGAGGGAACGTGTGTTGCTTATTGCCAATCACAGAACTGAGGTTGATTGGATGTATTTGTGGGATCTTGCTCTTCGAAAGGGAAGATTGGGGTTTATAAAATATATCCTTAAGAGTAGCTTAATGAAATTGCCGATTTTCGGGTGGGGATTTCAGATTCTTGAATTCATTGCAGTGGAGAGGAAGTGGGAGATAGATGAGAAAATATTGCTACAAAATCTTTCAACGTTTCAGGATCCCAAAGATCCTTTATGGCTTTCGATTTTTCCTGAAGGAACCGATTATACGTACTACCTCAAATCCCTCTCACCTTGGATTTCGTCTTTTCGTTTCCAAGTGTGATCATTATCATTGATAACAGAATAAATTCATTTAAATACCACAAATTGTTTCATTTGACATATGATTTGCTTTTTATGTAGTGAGAAGAAGTGTAAAAGTAGTCAAGAGTTTGCTGCTGAAGTTGGGCTTCCAGTGCTGACGAATGTATTACTTCCGAAAACAAAGGGGTTTCACACTTGCTTGGAAGCTCTACGTGGCTCGTTGGATGCAGGTTTTTCTTATAATTCTTGCTCCTTTTATTTTCTGTTACTCAGTCGATTTGCTATGTCTCAAAAAACAAAAGATCCAATTATTCAGCCAAGAGCAGTTGTGAGCTCTGTTTCTTGGCGCGTGACCAAACACATTAATACAATCCATGCTTCATATTGATAATGGTGTATGGTTGAATTTTCGTTTCAAACTGATGTTTGGGTCTAAATGTACATTTGTCCAAAGGGGCTATATAGATACTTTAAATTCAAATGTATGTTTGCAGTTTCTCAATTGTACACAAGCATACAAGTACTTCACACTTTCTCTTGCTATGAGTTTACCCCTTAGAATGCTGTGTTTATGTTTTATGTGTGGATTTCTTTGGGTGAATACATATATAATATGCATTATGTTTATGCTCCATATTACTCCACAGGAAAATAATCTAAAAGAATAAGTTTGAAATTTGAACGATCTGATCTTAATTCAACGACCACTGGCAGTTCGTGAATGCATAAGATTTTTACTGCATGCAATCCAACTCTCTCTCTTGTCTCTTATCTATTCAAAATTTGTTAAAACTTTTAAGAATGTTAAATTAAACTTTGTTTCTCGATCACATATGCAGTATACGACGTGACAATTGCATACAAGAATCAGTGTCCTTCCTTTCTGGACAATGTTTTTGGTCTTGATCCTTCAGAAGTACACATGCATATTCGTCGCATTCCTGTAGAAGAGATTCCAGTTTCTGAAACAAAAGCTGCTTCTTGGCTAATGAATACATTCCAAATCAAGGACCAACTGCTCTCTGATTTCAAGATTCAAGGCCATTTCCCCAACCAACTAAATGAAGAGGGAATCTCTACATTCAAGTGCCTTCTCACTTTGACCTTGATAGTTTCTTTTACTGCCTTGTTTACTTATTTTACCTTTTTTTCTCATATCGGCTTCAAGTTGTATGTAGGCCTATCTTGTGCATATCTTTCTATTGCAACGCGCTACAAAATTCAATTGATGCCTTTAACAGATTATGTTCATGCATTCTATAACAACAAGAAACAAAAGAATGGATAGATTGATAGTGCTTTCAATTTTTAAGGTTAAATGCACGTTTATGGTCTTGAACTTGATATTGAATGTACATTATTTGTTTAGATCGATTCTTTTCATAGTGTTGTTTAGACAGTTCAAAGAAATCAAATGTACAATATTACAAGCTGGTACTCTGTTGGAAATTGGTTTTTGATAGAATTGTGAGTGATTTTATTTAAAGTTATGATTTTTTATACGAAGCACTCGATTAATTATGTTTAAATTTATTAAAAGGTGGAATAACAATTATATTTGCATCTCTGCTGGAAAATACATTGTTGAGGAAAAAAAGAAGACAAACAGGATTTGTTGAAATTGTGTTTTAGTAAGCACAAGCGTTTCATTTTCTTATTGATGTTCATTGTTGGAATTAGCAACTCTGTCTAGACTTAAGTATGAGAATTCCCTTGTCGGTGTAAAGCTTGATCAAAACCTGGGTAAGACTTTAGATATCTAAGAAAGGTGTTTGTTAATTTCATTATTTCCAACATGTTTTGGGCCGGCCAAGCAGCCAAGCGAAACCGGTCCAACACTAATGGTCCAATCCAAAATATCCTCGTCAAATAGCCACACACAAGGTCTGAACCTCTTAATCAGCGCTGCATCCAATTCAATGGTTTCTGAACTCCACGCCGCACCAACCGGAAGTGGGTTTAACCATCAGTCATATATGAACTTTCTTACGCTGCTGAACTCCACGCCACGCCAACCAAGAGTGGGTTTAACCATCAGTCATATATAAACTTTCTTATGCACTGTAACAGGTACAATTTCATTCATTCTTGTATAATTTCACCTATTTGACCTCTTTGATTAAGGTGTTGGAGTGTTAATCTTGCAAACACACCCTTACTCCATTGTAATGGAGATCAACGCAAGCGTATTAAGAAACTTTGCATTGGCATGTTGTCAATCTTCTATTCCACACAAGAATAATGGCATCATATGCGAGAATTTTTTCTGATTCCCACTCCAAATTTATCAGATCCTATCTGTTGCACCGTCACAACCGCTCTATAAATCGATTAGATTGCCTATAATTTCTTCGACTGAGAATGTTGACACCCAAATTAACTAGGATGACCTTTCTTCATAACGTTAGTCTTGCGATTAGAGTTGTCACACCAATTTCAACCTTCGCCACGTTGTTACCTCTTATCGTCCCTAATTACTGGAGGATTATTCTGCATTAAAGAAACACTTAAGAGTTAGCAAAGAGAAATTCTTTGGGATCAAAGAAGAATAATGAAAATGAGGAATCGACAGATGAAAGACCAATCCTAGAGTTTTGAGAAAAATAAAAAGCGGACGGTGTCCCCTAAAGAAGTGCTTTCATTGGTGATAACAACCAAAGTAGCTAATCATGTAATACCAAGACTTTTGATTTATGGTAAAAGGTCGTGCGACATCATGTATGACCATCTCTTCATGGAACTAGGATTAGAAAAAGGAATATTATGACTCTACAAAGGCTTAGATCTTCAAGTGTTCAACGATTTTGTAACTTATCCTTGGGGCGTTGTAGAGTTAATAGTCCCTTTAGGAGACAGAAAAGACGTAAGGGCTGTTGGTGTCTAATTCTTGATCATTCCCTAGGAAAGTGTCTACAACTACATCATGGAGATACCTTTCTTCTTCGTGGCACTCGATATTGTCACTTCGACTGCCCACTTAAAAATGAAGTACCACAAAGTCTACAAAAAAATCAATTACCATCCATGATAGTTTATCTAGACTTGCAAGATATATGAAACAAAGTTGAAAGATCCAATGAAACAACACTCCAATGTGAAAGAAAGGCGAAAAGGGCCACCACGCTAACCAGAGCCATGCACAAAGTGGACAATCTTCACATACTCACTTTATAAAAATCCAATAAAGATGAGAGTTCAAATAATAAAAGGCTCAAATGCTCCTTAATGCAATGGGGATGTCAGATCAATGGAAGAAGATATTTGACCGTAGGTTCTAGGGGCCATAATCCTATAACCTTACTATAAAAGCTTAACAAAGACCCTATATGCACATTTCTAACTAAAAATTCTTTCACTTTTGAGAGACACTGACCTATGTGTCATAATGTTTGCAAGTATCCTCAATCGCCAGACCGGAACAAAATAAAATAAATTTTTCCTTAGAGTTTGTCATCTTATCCATGTATATCACCTCATTTGTGAACTTCTTCCATCTTTTCAAAATCATGAACAAATTTTTCTTCAAGTTGAATTCATTAACCTTCACATCCACAAATTTTGTGAAAATTAATCTTAGACTAGAAAATAATTCGAATAATAGAATAGTTGCTTGAATTGTTCGAATGTTTAACCAACTTTTTGTGCTCACAAAAAGAATGTTAACGACAAATTGTAAATGAAAAATTATGACTTTTTAACAATTACCAATCTTTTAACACTCAAATAAACAAGTCTCATTCGAAAATGTTATCATCACACTCGTCTTCTATTGCCAATAGAAAAAAATGATAATAAATTACCTTATCACAGGGATATATTATTCTTAAAGGTGGTAAAACGGATGATTCCTGCCGTACATGTCCGTTGAGTCGTGATAATGTTTCTAGACTTTATGAGAGTAGGAGTGTATCAAATCATGTCATACATAATAAATCAGGTTCAACTCCGTACAAGGCAAGTAAAAAAATCAAATCCAAACAAGGCATGATGAAGGCAAGCAAGAAACAAAACAAGGCATGCAATCGTTGTGAATAGAAGAATACAAGTCCCATCAAAAGATGACTCAAATTCTTAAATCTCTCACATAAAGATAGTCTACATTTATTTAACCAAAGTTCTTTTGGCCCCATTTATTTAACCAAAGTTGTTACTATAAATTCAGTTCCATATTGCCCCAAACTTTCAAGTTTCAACCTCTCACTCCAATCTTTCTTTCATCCCAACTTCTCAACCGTCCTTCTATCCTTTCAATTCATGGCTCTAAATCCAAACTCAAAAGCCTTTCTTCTCTTCAACATGCTCCTTATGTTAGGCAATTTAGCATCTGCTGCTGTGTTTACCATACAAAACCAATGCAGATACACAATTTGGCCTGGGACACTTTCCGGCAACGGCGCCGCCGTTCTTGGTAAAGGTGGTTTTTTGTTAGCCCCCGGTGCATCGGTTAACCTAACTGCACCGTCGGGCTGGTCCGGACGCTTCTGGGCCCGGACCGGTTGTAAATTCGATGGTGCAGGCAATGGACAATGTACCACTGGAAATTGTCCGGGTGGACTAAATTGCATAGGAGGAGGTACTCCGCCAGTGACATTGGCGGAATTCACCATCGGATCAACCGGTAACGGCGGTAAGGATTTCTACGACGTGAGTTTGGTGGACGGTTACAATGTGGGAGTGGGCATATGGGCTAATGGAGGAACCGGTGATTGCCAATATGCCGGGTGCGTTGCGGATTTGAATCGTAACTGTCCGAGGGAGCTTAGGGTGAGTGGTGGTGGCAGTGGTGGTCCTGGTTCGGTTGTGGCGTGTAAGAGCGCGTGTTTGGCTTTTAATACGGAGGAATTTTGTTGCACCGGCGAACATTCTACGCCGGATAGATGTTCGCCGACACGGTATTCGGAGATATTCAAGAAAGCGTGCCCAACTGCTTACAGTTATGCTTATGATGATGCTTCAAGCACTTGCACATGTTCTGGTTCTAGTTACAGGATCACGTTTTGCCCCAGAGGATCGTCGTGATCAATAGTCTTGTTCGTGTGACAGATATTTTTTTCCTCATGAAAAGTGTGACAAGTTTTCTTTCTACCATTGATTACTTTATAGTATTGATATAGTATTGATTATTTGAGAATTAGGGAGCAGATTATGTATTCAGCAAATAAGTACTAGTAATATTCTTTTGAATAACAGTTTCTTTTAACAAAAATGAAATGAAATTCATTCAAACAATTAATACATATTAGGCTCAAAATAAAAAGAATAAAATTACTAATAAACTTATACCATTCGGATTCATAGTATAAAATAACAAATTATATACAATGACTATAAACATGATAAAATTAAAGTCGTTGATAGAATATACATGGAATTTGAATAAAAGATGATCGGATAATATAATATGAACTAAACATACATCACAATTCACAACAAGAGATATAATATGAACTAAACATAATAAATTCCTAATTTCAAAAAGAGAGGAATGCTTCCCTCTCTAAACATCATGGGCCGTAAAAAAAGTTACTACTAACAAAGAATATTCAATTAGACTAATTGAGAAATGAGAAGGATTGTAATAGACGGGAAAAAGTTTAAATTTTCTTTAACAATATTGCATGATAAAGGTTGAGTTTAAACCCAAAGTCTTTTATTAAATTGGAAGAGATCTCTTTCAATCATTATTTTATTTATTTGGTAAAAAAAAAAAGTGTCTAACTAAGGCTCACTATAACACGTTTAAGTCTTTAGGGAGTGAGATCCAAGAATTATCATCAATTAAAATAACTTTTTCAATTCATTCGACATTAAATTCTAAAGATCAAAATGTTCATTGTTGGTTAGAATATAATTGGCAATTCAATATGCACAATTGTCTCCTTTCTGCCAAGTATGGTTGAACTTAATGTGACAATTCTTTCGAGTCATCCTCCAAATTCTACAAACTAGGTTGGGAAGTTGTGATCGTCCCTAGTCTCCTGGTTCACCACATCTATCAAGAATTTAGAGTCACTCTCTACCATTATATTTGTGATTCTATCACGCCAAGCTAGCTCAATCCCATGCAACATTCTCCACGTATACGCATTGAGAGCATCAAACAAATCAATTCACCTTACTTTTGTATGAATCTTTAGATCTTCACATCCTGTGTTGAAGTAGACTTCTTTGTAAATACCATCACATTTGAGCATAATCCAATTGCTCTCGGAGCAAAACCGTTATGTTTTATCTTTGACTATGATAACCTTAACATTATTATGCACTCAGACTATCAAACACAATCTCATTTACTAGTTGCATGACCATTTTAGTTAGATTGTCAAGTTTCTAGAAGTCATTTTCAAACAAAACTTTATTCCACTTTATTCTTCCATTTTTATAAATACGAACACAAGATCATAAATATTCACCATCTCATCTGGATATTATTTTTACACATTTGACTCTTTCAATTGAAGGATATATCCATGTCCTCCTCTTTACTTTAGTTTTCTTATTTTATTTTAGTTTTTGTTGATGATTTGTAACTAAAAAATTAAGAAATTCTTCTATTGAGAAAATTTAGTCACTAGTTAATCAGCTCCTCATCTCACCAACCAAGATAATAACAAAAGATTTTTTTTTTAAATAACATGGTTCAATACTACGCAGCCTTGTTTTTATTTTTATCAAAAAATTTAGATCTTAGAGCTTAAAAACTATTTACAAAAAGAAATAAAATATCTTAAGATAAAAAGTTATTTACAAAATAATTTATATTTATATAAATTTTTAAAAGAATAATTGAATTTTACACTATCAAACAATTACAACTATATTAAAGTACTAAATTATAAGGTTATTTTTAAATAAATTATAAGATACGACTAAGTGATAAATTTTTATTGGATTACACTATAAAATTATAGGCTTAAATGCACTTTTGGTCTCCTTATTTCAAAATTCTGAAGTTTAAGGCCCCCTAATTTAAAAGTCAGGTTGTTGGTTCTTCAAATTTATCAGAGTTGGGATTTTTGCAGTCCCCCTCCATCTGACTGTGAGTTTGATGACTTGGCAAGGGGATTTTTAGCCATGTCATACATTCTAAAATTAAATAATTTGATATTATTCTAAAAACATTAAAAATAATTTTTTATAATAAAAAACTATGTTAATTAGAATTGGGGATGGGTACCTAATTCACCAGTAACTCATCCACGAGCAACCTGTCCTTCGTCTTTCATCGTGCATACAACCCTTCATCTCAGTTCGTCAACAACACAATGTCTCAGAAACCAGTCTCTTCTACGAGCTACAAGAACCGTGTTGTGAGAAACAAATGCTTCTATGGACTTGATGCTCTATTGATAACGGCGTGGACAGAATCAAACCCTGAGCGTCGCTTCTATGGGTGTGGAATGTACAAGGTATGTTTTCTTTTCCCTGAAAATTTGTTACTCACATGTATGCCTTCTGAAATTTTCTCTTCTCCATTGATGCAGCTTCAAGGTTTTAAGAAGTGCAACAATTTCGTTTGGTTGGATGAGGAGATGAACTCAAGGGCTAGGGAAGTAATTTCTAAGTTACTATGAAATTTGGATGAGGAAAAACAAAAAGATAAAGATGCAATATCAAAAGAAGAAGAACTGAGGATGAAGATGAAGTTAATGAAGAAACATGTGAAATTCAATTTTGTTTTGGTTGCATTAGTTGCAGCTCTAATAATGAAATAAATTTTAGGTAGTTTTGTTTTGGTTGCAATAGTTGCAGCCATATTAGGTGTATTCTATGTTCAATGTACTTTATGGATTTTTGTATGGATTATTAGGTTCAATATGTTGTTATGTAATTGTATGGATTATTAGGTTCAATATGTTGTTATGTAATTGTATGGATTATTAGTTAATGAATATGAATCCATTATATTGACAATTTTGTTTTGTTGATGTTCTGCAAGCATATGGATTATTATGTAGAGATAATTGTAACAGTTTCAAAAACATAACCATAACATATCTATTGCATAATATGTAAACCTTGTGCATAAGAGATTCCAATACAGGTTCATAATAACCATAACAGGTTTCTAATATGACCATAATAACCAAAACAGGTTGACATAACAAAAGAGGTTCCTAATGACCAAAATATTACAGGACCATAATAGGTTCCAGACATGACCAGGTTGAATACAAAACAAGTTCAATACAAAACAAACAGGTTCCTAATGCACCATCTAATCTTAGGTAGGTTGTGGAGCTTGAGATCCCTGCCCAATTTCAACTAGAGATTGTTTGGCCTTCTTTGTTTCTTTGTTGCCTTTGTTTTCTTTGTGGACTTATTTGTTGTAGTTGTTGTCTTGGTAGTCTTTCCCTTCTTAAATTTGTTCTTTCCCTTCTTAAATTTGTTCTTTCCCTTTGGTATTGCCCTGTCAGCAGCTCTCTTACCCTTACAAGATCTTTTGTTGTGGTCAACTTGTCCATAATTGTTACATGTGGTTGATACAAATTTTCTTGGGAGCACATGAGGGTTCTTAGGCTCATCACCAGACTTGTTTCTCATCTTTTTTGGACGTCCAATTTCCCTTCTCATGATAGGAGGACAAATGGGCACATGGTCAATATTATTCCATAGTTATGGCCCATTTGTTGGAAAGGTAATATTTGCATATGTCTTCTCAAATGTCATTTTGCTGCATAAAATAGAAACAATCATAGGATGAATCAGAGTATTCCAGATAATTGGATCATATTCTAAATGCAGAGTAATCATAAATTTAACCTGTAATATGAAGAGACATAGTTTTCAAGCTTTTTCCTTATGTTCCAAGTGTATGAAATCACCTGACAACAAGGTATTCCAGACAATTCACATTTCCTACAGCTACACGATGCCTGTAACACCCCCTTCTATTTACCCGCGTTTTATAAACAATAATCAGAGTATTTAATCAAAATCCAGAAGGCGTCACAATTTAAATCATAAAATTTTTCCAAACAGGTGTCATGCTTTCACTGAAGAAGACTTATTAAATAAATAATGCAACAGTTATGTTTAACAGCGGAAATGTAACATAACCAAAAATTCTGAATACAACATTCACAGTATTCCAGAATAATAAACTAAAACCTGAATCAAAACGTTAAAGAATTCCAGGATAATAAGTCGACATAATTCAAAGTTATTCAAAATATCCATTAAAGGATTCAAGCAACTGTTTCCCCCAGTGTTACATCTACCAGAGCATGACACTGACTCGCGGACTAATTAACTGACTCAATGCTAGAGCTATCCTCACCAACTCCAAGCAGCTAATCACTTCGGATCTGAAAATGTTGAGTAAGGGTGAGGTCTCAATTCAATATAACATGCATTATACGTTTTTAGAATACAATGGAATAAACAGATACATTAATCCATTAACCAAACACCAGTCATAATCAAATCACAAAGCAGTTCACACAATGAACATGTACATAATCAAACAATGGAAATTGCAACACTGGAATCCATCCTAACATGTTACAATCCCATATGCAATGCAGACTCTATGCATGTGGTACCAATCGTGAACCGAGTTCACACACCGCCGTTTACATGTGGAAAGCGTGTAAATTCATGATTCGCCCATAGATATTGGGTCAAGAATCCAGCCTCACTACCTCAACCTCGGGTAAGTCTATTGACTCAACCGGTTCACCGCACAATGGGAATGAACCAAATCAACAAATGTATATGCATGCATCATAAAAGCATGCCATCATCATTTCACATATCATGATATTAATACAAATCACATCATGTCAAATCACGGTGTATCTCATTCAATCAAAATGAATAGCAATTATATAACAAGCATCAATACCTCATCGGTAACTCATACCATTCATAATAGCTCTCATTATCCTTAATTACTCATTGTTTTCAAAAATCGGAGCGCGACCATTTTAAAATAATTTAGCAAAATAATGTTTTCTCTTTTCAAAAGGTAGTACTTGAAATTTAGGAAATAACGAAACGGCACTCGAATCGAGTTACGGTTTAGAAAATATGAATTTTTGAAGTTTTAGAAAATTTGGAAAAATGCACATGGAACTCGGTTCCTACCTATACAGGAACTGGTTCCTGAAAGTTTTCAAAAAGGCGCTCCTTGGTTTTTGTATGGGAACCCGGTTCCTACCCACAGAACCGGTTCTGAGTGTAAAAGTCCCGGTTGCCAATTTTAACTGGAACTCGGTTCCTCCCACAGGAACCGGTTCCCACGACTGTGAACATTTCGCTACTTTTGACAAAGATTATACATCCATTATCACTTCCAAACTTACTAATACGATTTGGTACATTAGGAACATCATTTCATCCTCATTTCACACCATTATAACATCACACAACATGGTTTATTCATCCCTATCAATTATCTGACATACTTATGATTCCTAATTCCAACACCGACACAAATAGGGTTTATTCCTATAACTCATAATCATCATAAATCAAACTATCTAACATACCCAATCATCCCTATGATTCCCAAAACCCATAAAACATATTAATCGATCGAAACCACCCCTTACCTCGCGATGATTCTTCGATTTCTCTCGGCGTCAGCTTTCCTCTCTTTTCCTCTTCTCTCAAATTCTACGTGAAAGCAGTTTCTCCAAAAAAACCTATTCTTTCCTTTCTTTTTCCTTTTTATATTCCTTTTAATGTTCCTTTAATTATTCCAATAAAATAATTAAAACTTAATAATTAGTAGAGTGATTTACTCTCACACCCACCGTTTACTCTGCACACCTCCAAACATTTCCTCGTTTAATGACTCAATTAATCAAACTAAAATTAATACTTAGGACTTCATTTCATTAAATAATTAAATCCTCACTCATTTAATATTTAAATTAAATCGGGGTGTCACAACTCTCCCCCACTAAAAGAGTTTTCGTCCTCAAAAACATACCTTAGACGAAAAGTTCGGGATACGAGTCCTTCATCTGACTCTCCAGCTCCCAAGTTACATTTCCTTCAGCTGGTCCTCCCCAAGCTACTCGTACCAGTGCTATCTCTTTACCTCGCAATTGCTTCACTTTCCGATCCTCAATTCGTGCAGGTACTGCTTCAACAGTCAAATTATCCCGCACCTGAACATCATCTACTTGGATCTCATGAGACGGATCCGCAATGTACCTCCTCAACTGAGACACATGGAAAACATCATGCAAATTTGCAAGTGACGGCGGTAAAGCGATCTGATAAGCAACTTTCCCAACTCTTTTGGTAATCTGAAACGGACCAATAAAGCGCGGAGTCAACTTCTTTGACTTCAAGGCTCGACCAATACCCGTCATTGGAGTAACTCTCATGAACACATGGTCTCCTTTATTAAACTCAAGATCTTTCCTCCTCTTATCATGATAACTTTTCTGACGACTCTGAGAAGTCCTCATCTTCTCCTGAATCATCTTGATCTTTTCTGAAGTTTGTTGAACAATCTCTGGTCCAATCACAGCACTCTCTCCAGATTCATACCAACACAACGGTGTCCGACATCTCCTACCATACAATGCCTCAAACGGAGCCATACCAATGCTCGAATGAAAACTATTGTTGTAGGTAAACTCTATCAACGGCAAATAGCTATCCCAAGCTCCACATTTCTCTAACACACAAGCCCTCAACAAATCTTCTAACGACTGAATCGTCCTCTCCGTCTGACCATCGGTCTGTGGATGATATGCAGAACTCAATCGTAACTTAGTACCCAGAGCTTCCTGCAATCCTGTCCAGAACTTAGAAGTAAACCTCGGGTCTCTATCCGACACAATGCTAGATGGAATACCATGCAAACTCACGATCCTCTCAACATACAATTTTGCCAACCTCTCCATCGGATAATCCATTCTTATCGGAATAAAGTGAGCAGACTTTGTCAATTGGTCGACAATGACCCAAATAGAATCACAGTTCTTCGTCGTCCTCGGCAACCCAGACACGAAATCCATTGAAATTCCATCCCATTTCCATTCCGGAACAAACAACGGTTCCATCAATCCCGACGGCTTCTGATGTTCAATCTTTGATTTCTGACAAACCAAACATGCATACACAAACTCAGCAATTTCCTTTTTCATTCCAGGCCACCAAAATAATTTCTTCAAATCATGATACATCTTAGTAGCACCGGGATGAATACTCAATCCACTTCGATGTCCTTCTTCCAAGATACTCTTTCTGATCTCAGCAACATCCAGAACACATACTCTATCACCAAGTCTCATAACGCCATTCTCGTCAATTCGGAACTCACCTCCTTGACCTTGGTTAATCAATGTCAGCTTATCCACCAAACCAACATCAGATTTCTGTCCATTTCGAATCTCTTCCAAAATACCACTAGTCAACTTCCACATGCCCAATTTCACACTATCCGGAGTAGTTTCACATACCAAACTTAAGTCTCTGAATTGTTCCACCAATTCCAATTCACGAACCATTAACATCGACATATGCAAGGACTTCCTGCTCAACGCATCTGCCACAACGTTTGCCTTACCAGGATGGTAATTCAAACCGAAATCATAGTCCTTGAGAAATTCCAACCATCTCCTCTACCTCATATTCAACTCTTTCTGGTCAAAAAGATACTTCAGGCTCTTATGATCACTGAACACTTCAAACCGTGAACCATACTGATAATGTCTCCACAATTTCAACACAAACACAACAGCCGCCAACTCTAAATCATGAGTCGGGTAATTCCTTTCATGAGTCTTCAACTGTCTTGAAGCATAAGCCACAACCTGCTTATCCTGCATCAAAACACCTCCTAAACCCATCAAAGACGCATCACAATACACCACAAAAGATTCTTCCGGATTCGGCAAAATTAAAATCGGAGCACTAGTCAACCTCCTCTTCAGTTCTTGGAATCCTTTCTCACAATCTATATCCCAAACAAAGGCTTGACCTTTTCTCGTCAACTTAGTCAATGGTAAAGCTAACTTCGAAAATCCCTCAATGAATTTCCTGTAGTAACCTGCCAGACCAAGAAAACTACGAATCTCTGAAGCATTCTTCGGCGCTTCCCACTGAGATACAGCTTCTACTTTTGTAGGATCAACATCAATACCATTCTTGGAAATCACATGACCAAGAAAACTCACTTCACTTAACCAAAACTCACATTTAGACAACTTCGCATAAAGTTTCTTTTCTTTCAATAATTCCAATACAATCCTCAGATGCTTTGCATGCTCTTCGTCATTCTTTGAATAAATCAGGATGTCGTCAATAAACACCACCACAAACTTGTCAAGATACGGATGAAATATCCTGTTCATATACTCCATAAACACACCAGGTGCATTAGTAACTCCAAATGGCATAACAGAATACTCATAATGCCCATACCTCGTTCTGAATGCAGTCTTCTGAATATCTCCCGCCTTAACACGAATCTGATGATATCCAGACCTCAGATCAATTTTGCTAAATACACAAGCTCCAACCAACTGATCCATCAAATCATCAATCCTCGGCAATGGATACCGATTCTTGATGGTCACTTTATTCAATTGCCTGTAGTCAACACACAATCTCATTGTACCTTCTTTCTTTTTCACCAACAATAAGGTGAAACACTAGGCCGAATAAATTTCTTCTCAAGCAACTCCTCTCGCTTCTTCAACTCGACAACTCGGATGCCGACATGCGATAAGGCGCCGTCGACCGGACTAGTTCCGGAATTAAATCTATAGCAAACTCCACTTCTCTCGGTGGTAACTCATTAACATCTTAAACACCTCCGAAATTCATTAACCACCGGTAATTCACCACTCTTAGCCTTTCCTTTCACTTCCGTCGAAGAATATAACATAAACACCACAACACCCTCTCTAACGGCTGAGTTCATCTGCTTAACTGACATGGTCTCATCTTCCACTTTAACTTCATCAGGAAATAAGACTGTCTTCTCAAAACAATTGATATGAACCTGGTTGAAGACCAACCAGTTCATTCCAAGGATAATATCAAGTTGTTCTAAAGGTAGGCACACTAAATCCATACCAAAACCTCTATCAAAAATAACAATAGGACAATTCCTACAAACATACGAAGTAGTCACTGAACCCGACGCAAGAGTGTCAATAACCATACTTCCATCCAAATTAGAAATTTCCAAATTTAATCTCTTAGCACAATCCAAAGAAATAAAAGAATGTGTGGCTCCAGTATCAATAATTGCTATTAAAGGTATGCCATTAATAAAGAATGTACCTTTAATCAACCGATCATCAGGCTTAACATCTGATCCTGACAAAGCGAACACCTTCCCACCAGCTTGCACTTTCTTTGGCTTAGTACACTGCGGACGAGTGTGTCCTTCTTCACCACAATTGTAACATGTTATCTTTCTGGATCTACACTCAGCAACTAAATGACTAAATCTTCCACAATTGTTGCACTTCCTCGCATCATTCTTGCATTCAGGAGCTCGGTGACCCAATTCACCACACCTGTAGCACTTTACGGAAGAACCAGAAGAACCAGAGTCTCCCCCACTAGACTTCTTCCAACCTCCAGATTTCTGAGTATTCCTATCATAAGGCTTACCACGATCCATATGTCTCTTACCCTTACGGTCAGCATAACTCTGAGCATTCGACTTAGTACTAGCAAGATCTTCTTCCAAAATCCTACTACAATCAACCAAATCAGGAAACCTCCTAATACGCTGATACCTGATACCCTGCTTGATCTCATCACGCAGACCATTCTCAAACTTGATACATTTGGAAAATTCTCCATCTGCATCGTTAGGATAATTAGCATAATACTTTGCTAACTCGGTAAACTTGGTGCATACTCACTCACGGACTTATTGCCTTGCTTGAGCTCCAAACTCAATCTCTTTCTTACCCGAATGTCTTGAAAGTACCTCGGAAAAGCCCTCCGAACCAAGTCAATGCAATTCCATCTTCTTCCATTCGGCCTGGTAGCAACCCACGGTCATCACTTGCTCGCCAACATGTGAGTACCATATCTCACCTTCATCCCTCAAGACAATCAATCACTCGAAGATCCTCTCGATCTCCTTCAACCACGAGCACTCTGGGATCATGTGCACCCTTGAACAATGGAGGATTATTCCTTTGAAAATTCCCCAATTGTGCGTCATAGCGACTCCTGCGATTCCCTCCAAGCACTCCTAACATTCCCAAAGCCTCGGCAATAGCATCATCATTCCTTTCGTTACCTCTTCCAGCCATTGTTCTGTAACATTACAAAACAACCTACATCAGCACACAAGTATCGACAATGTTACTTACACTAGTCGCATACTACAAGGGATAACGACACTAAGACAAGACCGACTATGCTCTGATACCACTATTGTAACACCCCCTTCTATTTACCCGCGTTTTATAAACAATAATCAGAGTATTTAATCAAAATCCAGAAGGCGTCACAATTTAAATCATAAAAATTTTCCAAACAGGTGTCATGCTTTCACTGAAGAAGACTTATTAAATAAATAATGCAACAGTTATGTTTAACAGCGGAAATGTAACATAACCAAAAATTATGAATGCAACATTCACAGTATTCCAGAATAATAAACTAAAACCTGAATCAAAACGTTAAAGAATTCCAGGATAATAAGTCAACATAATTCAAAGTTATTCAAAATATCCATTAAAGGATTCAAGCAACCGTTTCCCCCAGTGTTACATCTACCAGAGCACGACACTGATTCGCGGACTAATTAACTGACTCAATGCTAGAGCTATCCTCACCAACTCCAAGCAGCTAATCACTTCGGATCTGAAAATGTTGAGTAAGGGTGAGGTCTCAATTCAATATAACATGCATGATACGTTTTTAGAATACAATGGAATAAACAGATACATTAATCCATTAACCAAACACCAGTCATAATCAAATCACAAAGCAGTTCACACAATGAACATGTACATAATCAAACAATGGAAATTGCAACACTGGAATCCATCCTAGCATGTTACAATCTCATATGCAATGCAGACTCAATGCATGTGGTACCAATCGTGAACCGAGTTCACACACACCGCTCCGTTTACATGTGGAAAGACAGTGTAAATTCATGATTCGCCCATAGCTATTGGGTCAAGAATCCAGCCTCACTACCTCAACCTCCGGGTAAGTCTATTGGCTCAACCAGTTCACTTCCGCACAATGGGAATGAACCAAATCAACAAATGTATATGCATGCATCATAAAAGCATGCCATCATCATTTCACATATCATGATATTAATACAAATCACATCATGTCAAATCACCAGTGTATCTCATTCAATCAAAATGAATAGCAATTATATAACTGAAGCATCAATACCTCATCAGGTAACTCATACCATTCATAATAGCTCTCATTATCCTTAATTACTCATTCTTTTCAAAAATCGGGAGCGCGACCATTTTTAAAATAATTTAGCAAAATAATGTTTTTCTCTTTTCAAAGGTAGTATTTGAAATTTAGGAAATAACGCAAAACTTTCGAATCGAGATTACGGTTTAGAAAATATGAATTTTGAAGTTTTAGAAAATTTGGAAAATGCACATGGAACCGGTTCCTACCTATCGAACCGGTTCACGAAAGTTTTCAAAAGGCGCCCTGGTTTTGTATGGGAACCCGGTTCCTACCCATACAGAATCGGTTCGAGTGTAAAAGTCGGTTGCCAATTTTAACACTGAACTCGGTTCCTCCCAGACCGGTTCCCGACTAAACATTTACGCTACTTTTGACAGCATTATACATCCATTATCACTTCCAAACTTACTAATACGATTTGGTACATTAGGAACATCATTTCATCATCATTTCACACCATTATAACATCACACAACATGGTTTATTCATCCCTATCAATTATCTGACATACTTATGATTCCTAATTCCAACTCCGACACAAATAGGGTTTATTCCTATAACTCATAATCATCATAAATCAAACTCTCTAACATACCCAATCATCCCTATGATTCCCAAAACCCATAAAACATATTAATCGATCGAAACCACCCCACCTCGATGATTCTTGATTTCTCTCGTCGACTTTCCTCTCTTTTCCTCTTCTCTCCAATTCTACGTGAAAGCAGTTTCTCCAAAAAAAACTATTCTTTCCTTTCTTTTTCCTTTTTATATTCCTTTTAATGTTCCTTTAATTATTCCAATAAAATAATTAAAACTTAATAATTAGTAGAGTGATTTACTCTACCATTTACTACCTCCAAACACGTTTAATGACCCAATTAATCCAACTAAAATTAATACTTAGGACTTCATTTAATTAAATAATTAAATCCTCACTAATTTAAATTTAAATTAAATCCAACAAGATTCAAAGAGATCATCATCATCATGCCAAGTTGGAGTCCATTGTTGTGCTTCTTTTTGTTCTTCTCAAGCATCGTGATTCGGGACATATCTCTCCTGTATATCCTTGCAGCAATGCCTTTTGTTTTGTTATCCTCTTTTTGATGTAATGTTTGATTCCCTCCAACAAGGTTATGATAGGCTTGTCTCGATACTCTAAGATTGCCCTGTTACAAGCCTCACACATGTTATTTACCTGAATATCACATTTTGAATATGTCTTGAAGTAAGCTCTTGTCCAGAATTTTGCAGGCATTTCACTCATGTCCTTTCATGCCTCTTCTTTTTGTAACTTTAATTTCTCCATTGGTCTTTCCATAGTGGTATTAAAGTTGCTCTAGCTGTTGTCCACATGGTTTGTTTTAGATCCAAACTTGTATGCTTCTTTTTTCAATTGCCATATAGGTGTTTGACACATAATCTCTGCTCCACATGGGCACTTAAGCCTTGGATAACAGGTACCAACCCCTGGCATATATTGACAAAAAAATTCAGCATTAACAACAATGAAAGAAAACCATTACCAACAATAAAAGAAAACCATAGCATAAATATGTATTGCCTTTTGTTGGTCAGAAATAAAACCATAGCATCTATCATTGAATGCACCTAAATATGCTAGAAGTAAATGCAAGAACCATTCCCATGAGTCTTTGGTTTCAGATTCAACCACGGCATATGCAATTGGATATATCTGGTTATTCCCATCCCTGCCTACAACAACCATCAATTGCCCACTATACTCCTCTTTCAAAAAACAAGCATCCAATCCAATCATTGTCTACAATAGTTGGCAAAACCTGACTTACATGCTTCCAAACAAATATATATCCTTTCAAAAGTAGGATTACCATTGTTCTCTGTATATTTTATAACAAATGTACTCTTGGGATTGGACTTTAAAAGCTCCTCTGCATAGCTTCTCAAGTGCTTAAACTGGTCAAGTCCAACACCTTGAATAATGTCTAAAGCCCTCCTTTTTTCCCTGTATGCTTGATAAGATGATATCTCCACTCCCCATCTTTGCAGTGCTTCAGCCACTAGACCAGATGGCTTCATATATGGACTGTGTCTTAATACATGTGCAAACCTTATAGCAAGCCATTGTGTCTTAGCATTCCTATTGTCTGTAATTCTATAACAAGTATGTTCACTTTCATAACTAACTATTTGCCAATATTGTTGTCCATTCCTCATACCCAACCTTAAGTAAAACTTGCAGTCACCCATACACTTAACTACAATCCTCTTAGCGTCATTCTTCTTAATGTGTACATTCTTCTAATTTTCCATCCCATACTCCTTGACAACATCTCTTATTGTATCCTTATTTGTAAACATCATGCCTAGCTTGAAAGTACATCCCTCACCACTTTTATATGTTGGAAACTTTTCAGGAACATCTTCATCATCACTACCAGGGGTGTGTATAAATGATCATTATCCTCTTCATCATCTACATCTTCATTAGGCAATGGTATTTCACTAGAATCAATCTCCTCACCTAAAGTCTCATTAGGCAGAACTGTTGTCCAATCCATCTCATCACAATCTTCATTATCATCACAAAAGTTACTATCCTCACTTAATTCACCTCTCACATCTGGCCCATTAATATCAGGTTCATCCATAATAGGTTCAGCCTCATCAGGCTCCATCTCATCAACATCCTCAGTCACATCAGGTTCATCATCATTAGTAGGGTCAGTCACATAGGGTTCTGCCTCATCATTAGCAGACTCAGTAAAAACATGTTCTCTCTCCTCAGCAGTCTTAGACACATAAAGTCTGGCCTCATCATTAGCAAGCTCAGTCACAACAGGGTTTCTCTACTCAACAGCCTCAAACACATAAGGTTCAGCCTCATCATTAGCAGGCTCAGTCACAACAGGCTCCCTCTCCTCAGCAGCCTCAGACACATAAGATTTAGCCTCATCATTAACAGGCTCAGTCACAACAGGGTTACTCTCCTCAGCAGCCTCAGACACATAAGGTTCAACCTCATCATTAGCAGGCTCAATCACAACAGGGTTACTCTCACCAATTATTTCAACATCATCATCATCAATGGCTTTGTCTAACTCACTAGGGTCCACAATTTCAGGAGCATAAACTTTGTGCTTAACATAAACACCCATCAGTTCGTAACCTACAACATCTTGGGAAAAATACAGACAATCTTTATCATTGTTTAACGGTCTAAGACCACGACTAAAGTTGAATCTGAGGTTCTTATACCACAATTTCCCTATGTCTACATATCTCTGTTCTTTAATGATCCGCTCCATATCCATGTAGGACATATAATCCACATCAAACTTCCAATCCATTTCTGTTACCTCACCATCAACATACAAATGAACTGGGTTACTTACAAATTCACCACTATGGTGTAGTTTTAACCTAACTAAAGCTTCCTCAGTTGGCCTGCAATTTAGAATAAACAAAAACCATAACAAAACTTAAATACTACTTTAATAATTGTGGACCGCCAAAAAGACAAGAACGAGGACAATGGACCACCACAACAGACAAGAACGACAACAACAATAACGGTGGCCCACCACAACAGACAACAACGTGAAAGGTTGGAGAAAATGATGGATAACATACCTCATTGAAAACTTGACTTGTGGATTCGTCATCTTCAATATCTCGTCCTTGCTCGTCGCGTTGATTGGTGGATTCGTTACAAAAGAATTAGGAACGAAGACAAAGAGGAGCTAGTGAATTAGGGCACTTTTATATTTCATCCCCAATTCTATTTAACATTGTTTTTATTATAAAAAAATAATTTTTAATGTTTTTAGAATATATCAAATTATTTAATTTTAGAATGTATGACATGGTTATAAATCCCCTTGCCAAGTCATCAAACTCACAGCCAGATGGAAGGGGACCGCAAAAGTCTCAACTCTGATAAACTTGAGGGACCAAAAACCTAGCTTTTAAGCTAGGGGGCCTTAAACTTCAGAATTTTGAAACTAGGGGGACGAACAATGCATTTAAGCCAAAACTGCACTTCATTTAACTTTTTTTAAAAACCGGCGGAACTCGAATGCAATACTTTTGAATTAAAAAAATTTATTTTTTAGATTGTCCTTTTTTAATAAATTTTTAGATCATCATTTTCGATTATCTTTGTTTATTCTGTATGTGAGTGTTCTAATTAATAAATATCCACAGTTGCACTGGAGTTCATTAAGACCTTAACCATAACATAATTGTCTTTCTTTGCATGTTTAATTTTTTAAGAAAAATAATCACAATACCACACAGGTTTGTATTGAGCGGTTTGGTTTGATTTGTTTCGTTCTTTAATCCTTATAATGTTCTTTCTCTCTAGAAGTGTTTAGTTTTCAAAAAATGCTAATAAATAGTGTTGCTGTAGTTGGTTGAGTATGAAATATGAATGCAATTGAAAGAATACATATCTTATCAGTTTTGTAAACTCTTCCTCTTGCATATCTTATCAGTTTTGTAAAATTCAGAAGTGTAAGATTTTAATTTCAACTATTGTTAAACAGAACTAAACAGCACAGTAAAATATTCTCTATTTTGAACATCGTTATAACTTTATAAACCAACAGTTCATCATAATAGTGTAAAGAAAAGCCCTTTCCAAAAAAATAAAAACAGATCAAAACATAAACAAAATGTAAATAAAATAAAACATCAAACAAAAGGGAAAGTAAGAAAAATGTCGATAAATATATACAGTTAAAGGAATGAAGCATAGAAATATTTCTTTCCACTTTTCTCTTCTTTTTTTCTTCCTTCCCCTAATTTACCACCAACTTCCAAATACTTATACTTTTCTATATAAATGGCTCTCTTTGAAAGCCAGATATATAACCTCCTCATCCCAATTTTTTGCAACCAAATTTTGGATGAGTGAGCAATCCCTAAATCTAAGATTGATGTATGCCACCAAATTCCCCCCTATAATTACTCTGAAAATTACAACCCAACCCTCCTTGCTAAATAAGAGACAAAAAATTGAAGCTAAAGCTGTCTGTTTCTTACAAATATTTCATTTGAGGAACTATTTCTCAAAGAAAAACTGCTTCTCAGTCGATTAAACCATGACAATTTCATCTCACCAGAACCGGTACACTGACCCTCCCCCTCCTCCTTGCTGAAAAGAGTTTGGTCCGTGCAGTCCAGTGAAACTCCACACGCAAGATTATAAGAATGGCATGCAGAATGACATACTCGTAGCCTGTTGTCTCCGTCACACTTCTGGATTGAGATCTGAAAATTAAGTGCCGAGCCTTTCAGATAAATACGCAACATTATCTCAAATTTCTAGATGAGTTACCAAGCATGCACTCAACTCTTATGAGGTTTTCTTAAACAATCCATACACTTCCCCTCTATTTTGTAAAAAGGCATTGGCATCTTCTCAATTATATAAAATGGAGGGGTGTCGTTAAAAAAACTGATGAAAGGTGTGCACATTTTCAACAAATTAGGGGCAAGTGTTTCATTGGAGTATGCTAGGTGAAAAATAAGTTAAATATAATAAAAGAAATATCTAAAAAAATGAATTTGACATGGAAAGATAAGATTTACCCAGCAAGCAAGCCGTTTAGCAGCCTCGTCACAATAGGTGCTGCCAAATATGTTAAATAATTTTCTAGCACCACCAGGGAATAATCGGTGGTAGTTGGGCATGACAACCACTTCTTCCAGCTGCTGCAGTATGCTAGGTTCTCTGGGTGCACAATGCTGCCCGGAAATATCATTTCCTAGGACATCTTTGCAAACTGAGAGAGTTGAGAGGAGCGTGGAGCTGTTCTGACAGGTGTATTTCCCATAGTCAGAACAGCGGAATTCACAAGTTCCATTATCACAAACCCCACCATGAAGGCTGCATTGTTCATCACAAACAGCTGTGTGTGACATCAGAACAAACCAATAAAATATGATCAGAACCACTGTTATTTATGACTACCGTATATTTTATAACTATAACGCAAAGGAAAGAAACTAAACTCCCTCCTAGCAGGAACCCACAAATGTAAAAATACAAATTAATGGGGGAAGATCAGGACCAATAAATGGACCCATAAATGTATATTGTATAGAAATGGTATTTCAAGGAATGCATAGTTTAGAAATCAAACTTTACCAGTGGAACAGTCAATGCCAGTGTAACCGGGTTTACATTCACATATTCCATTCTTGAGACACAAGCCATTACCAGTGCAATTTTCGGGGCAGGAACCTGTAATAAGTTATGAGAACACACAGCGATTAAAGGAAGGCTGAAAACCAGAAAAACTGAAGCAAAATGAACTCTGAAGTTAAAATATAGTGTGGAATAACAAAACTCACGTCTACTGCAATCGTGGCCATGAAATCCAAGAAAGCATTGGCAACTTCCATCAACACAATCTCCATTGAAATTACATGCATTGGGACATTTCCTCGAGTCAACCACTGTGTCTGTGTTACAGAGCTCGTAATATGCCGGACAGATCAATGCACCTATTGAAAGCATTAGAAACGTGTAAGCTTTCCATTAATAGGGAATTTAACATCAATGTTAAAATAAACAAAATAACAAATATTAACCATTAAAGCCATCAAACTGAATGGATCCGCCGGCCTGAGGACACACTCTCCACATACCATCCACAGCAACCTGTATGTAGCATGGAGCTTCATTCAGAAATTTTCATGATAGACAAAAAACAAGAGGTGTAATAAACAATTCAAATCTAGGCTAAATAAACATACCAATTCAAAGTTGTATCATACACACGTTATTTAACTCATGTAGGACATGCATGTTTAAGCTCTAAAAAGAGGTAATCTTAAGGTTGTGTAATGAAGTACTTTTCAGAAAAGGCAGTTGTTTTTGTTTGATTACGGTTAAAAAATGGAAATTGGTTTTTTAGAGTAGAGAAAATTCTACAACTTTTTTAAAAAGAGACACAAAATAGATTTTCAAAATAATTAAAATTTTATCTTTTTACAGATTGTAGTTTTTTTCAAAAACATATACATACACGCTATATATGACCAAAACTCAAAAGTGATTGAAAACAAAGTTTGAACAAATGCTCTAATATAAACTTGTTTCCTGCTTAGTTTCAATTAAGTTCAATTTCAATTACTATTCCATGAGACTGTCATTCAGTGACAATCTTTGAGATAGAATTTGTCATGCACCATGCCAGCCAAAAAAAAAAAAGCATTGCCATCAAAAGCGATTTTAGTAAAGAGATGACCAAAAATTTTATCAAGCATATATACAGGTCTATTTTATAAACATATACAATTAAAGAAATAAGTGAAGGTCACTCTAGAAGTTCTAATTATCAATATTTAAAAAAAGGCAATGAATTACAGGAATAAAATAATATAAAGCATCTTGGAAATAGAAAGATTTCACTTATATTGATAGTCTAAATCTAAACTATACCTCCAAAGTGTTGTTGATACACCTGTGCTGATAACAACCATTTCCTTGGGTCATAGAACCTCGTACAAATCCCGTGCGCACTAATGATGAGGCCATACACCTGCAGTGAATGGGAATAGTTAACAATTCTACACCTTCATGTTTTATATAAGACACACAACACAGGATAAGTAGGAAGTCGCAGACTGACCTAGAGTTGCTTCCTCGGACTTCACCTAGCATTCTATCAGGTGCCCGTGCACTGTTGGTGTCTGTACATGATCCATCAGAGTATGCAACAAAATAAGTGCAATAATCAGCCAATGAAGACTGTCCACCTGAAACAACCAGCGAAAGGAGAAATTTCAATATGGCCAACCCATCATATAGCATTGAGAATCATTAACAAAAACCATAAAATCAACTGTCTGTGGATATCCAATACTATAAGCAGTTACAAACCAACCAGAACGCAAAAGCATAGAAACTGCAAATACTTGACAGTTAAACATCATTATAATTTATAACAGAATCTGGTTGAAGCAACATTAGCATTGCCTTAAATATGGGAAGCGAAGGCATGAAACGAAAATACACACCTTTATTAGCTTGTGGAAAATACTGAGCCCACTGAGGAAGGTCTCCACTATAGGTTAGAATGGGACAGTAACCCTCTGCCTCTCTGTTATACGTACAACCTGAAAACTGTGTTGAGTTGCAATGATAGGCTCCCTTCCAGAGATTGCAAGGGGAGGTAACAAACTCAGTGCCTTGGTTGCGACCCCAATCAAGACGGTCTGCCATGCTATAATTAGCTTTGTACCATCCGCTGTCTTCTAAGAGAGCTAGGGTCATTTTTGAAACAACGGATCTTGTATCCACAGAACCAGTCATGATCTCATTCATCAGAAGCCTTTTTTCCCAATGAGACCCTATAAACCAAGTAACAAACTCAGTTTGATCATTAAGCTGGTTGGTAACAAAATTACGTGATTTCCATTTTGCTTAATGCTTATAAATTTAAACAACCGAACTTATATAATGCATACTTTATAAACATGATACTGCAACAGTGGATTCACTAGTCTTACTGCAAGTATTGGTTGGACCTGAGCACTACGATATAATCATTACAATTTACAAACACATAAAAAAAAAAAAGTGGGAAGGAGGGACTGTGGATTGCATGTACAATGTCATGGCACTTCCATATGCGCCGTAAAATGTCATGGCGCCGCCATCCTTCACAAATTGACCACGGTGATTGTTACAAATTCCACCACCGCCATGGCCAATTTGACAACACAGATGCTAAAGCGAGCTTTGTGAGGTAAAGGAATTGCAAATACAATTTACCAATGTAAGAGTTTAATAGCAAGGGACATAAAAAAACAAACACAGATGAAGACCTTTAGAATGAGAGAAAATTATGTAATTAAAAACCTGATGTTCCACGTCCTCCACCATCTTCCAGCTCTAAACCAGTAAAATTTCCTGAGAACGCCTGCCAATTAATCATTCATCAATCATTTGTTGATGCTTCAGACGAAGGATATGGTCGATATGAAAAGGAAAAAATATGACACTGGAATTATACAGTAAATGTTCCAAAAGAAATACCGCATAATGATGACGTGAATGCATGACAACACGTGGAAGCACCACACGTGTTACTATTCGTCCAATCTTTTCATCCATCACTTGTTCAGTAACCTGCAAAGATGTGAAATGATGAGCTACCAAAATGTGAGGACACAGATGCCCGAAAGAGAGATTAAAACAAAGTTTTCGATAACACATACTGGGAAGGTAAACACAGTAGTTTTTTAAAAAATAGGACAAAATATAATATAAATGTGCCAGTCAATTAAATGCTAACAAATTTTGCAATGTTCTCCTAAATGTCCTGCATTTTTATATTCCTTAAGCACAGGTCAAAGTAATTCTATACAAACACCATTCACCAGAATCATCAATGTTAGCCCGATAAACACAAACAGGAATTGTTTTCAACTTTCTTGCATTTCAAACTTCTCTAATAAAGTGACCTATAATGAGAACAACAACAACAGCAGCAAGCTCTTATATCTGAATAAGAGACAAGTAGTCATAAGAGAAAGAATACTTAAAAACAAATGGCTTTAGTTTATGCCTAATGTCACAAGAATATCAGACCCTCAATTGTAAGAAAAAGGAATCTTACAACAAGAAAGGAATCCCTTACCTTATCACGACGTCTTCTCCTTTCATCTCTAAAATGAGTGAAGGCATGAGGATCGAAACCAAGAACATGCATAACCTGAAAAGGATTACATATTATGAAACATAGCCACCCATGTTTCCAATCTCAATTCCTTTATACACATAAACAAAACTAACCTCGTGTATCAAAGTAGCTGATAGCAAAGTCTCTGCCTCAGCTGTCAAATGACGAGGAGCAACATTAACATGTCCTGCACACACAGAAATAAATGAATAAATAAAGTATTCCAAATGCTAAATAAAGAAAAACAGTTTAAACAACGCATTTATAGGATAACCCACCAGCTATAGCCCGACCCCATTGATCTCGTTCACATGCCACTGCCCAAGCAAGTGTATTCCCAGTTGTGGGTCTTGTAGTCACCAAAAGAACTAAGTCGGCATCAGAGACTCCCTCTGACAAAGTGGTGAATAAAACAGTTACAGTTCTGGCCATATATTTTGTTAAGAACAACTTATTCCATAAAAGGTATGCAACAAATGAATCATACCTTCAACATATCCACGAGGAAGCTGCACACCTCCGTCTTGTCCACATGCAGAATATCCACTCAATCGCAAGTTCCCCTTGACAGGCTCAACAGCCAATGCTCGCCTAAACCAGTCAGCTGTCTGACCTAATGCCTACATTAAGTTTTTACCAACTTTAAATATCTCTATGCCCCCTTTAGGAAAATAGCAATACTGTAATTACACTTATAGTAAAAAACACCAAGTCATGTGAGAAATAAAAAGCTGGCACAAATAATACACTATTACATAAAAGTAAAACTATTGGCCTAATCAAGTAGAGCCTTGATGCGCAATAATTGCAAATGTAAGGTAAACTACCTACCTACAATAGGCCCACATTACATAGCAAGTCTAAATGGATTCAACACATAGCTTGATCTTTATAGTACCGTGTAGCCTTGTTTACATAATTCATTAATTCACCTAATGAAACAAATCAAAATGAGAGGGAGGGCTAAAACAAATTAACCTTGCGAAGGCGGTGCTTTTTATCCTCGCCTGATATATCTTCAGAAGTGCAGTTATACCAACAATCACCCATGATTGGAGGATTAGAAAGAGGATTGCAAGTGGGCAAGCCATGAATAGCATTAATTGGAGGCTCCCCGAGCTATTCAGATAAGATTGATGATTAATTATATTAAGTATATGTGAAAAAGATAAACAATGTTATGGTCAGACATTAAACCTCCAGATTCTTTTTCCATTCATACTAAACACTCACCTTAACAATATCACCAACTTTTTGACAATCCCTGTCAGGGGAGTGGCCAACGGCGTCATAATTTAAATATATCCTAATAGGTTGCTTTTCATCCTTTGGGGGATTTGATGATGTTGACAATACACCAAGTAACGCCCTGCCTCTATGCTGAAGGGATTTCAGTTGACCAGGCTTGTAAACTTGTGGGGTGACTGAATACACCTTGTGACCAGGTCGCTTTCTCTGTTCAAGTATCTGGTCATGTATGCAAGAGTGTGAAGCGATTTTCTCAACCCTCTCCTCCAATCCTCCCCATTGAAACTGTTGTTCTTGGATCTTCGCATCATTGATTTCCAACCACGCCAATATCAATACAATCTAAAACAATATTTAACGATAGATATCCAACTTCATCAGCAAAAGTATCTATCTATAATATCATATGCAATGTACTATCACACAAAAATACAAAATTAAGATATAAAGCTTCTCAAATTTCGCTTTCAATTAATAAATACATTTCTATTTTCTAAACAGAAACTTCTTAATTTGAATTTGAATCCCATACACTCAACAAAACTTGCTAAAGAAGCTATGAAATCCTTAATCATTATAATTAATATTTTCCTATATCTAGCTATAGCAAAATCTGAAGGATTAACGATTTCACAATCATCAATCATAGCTACACACAGAAAAAGTAAAAAATAAATTCTACATTCAAAATTAGAATGTTCAAACATTAGAAACTCTTTTCAAAATCGATTTTACAATAATCAGCTACTAATTATATCCTAAACAAAAAATCATTCAGCCAAAAAAAAATCCTAAGCCCTAAAAGCTAGAAAAACGTTGAACTGATAAAGCAAATAAAATATAAAAAAACTAAACTAAACAGAAAGTGTTGAAGCAGAAGAGTTCGTTTATACCTCAAAAACGAGTATGGCGAATCGAAGCTTAAAACGAAATCTGAACAGCGTCGGCATGCATGAACTACACCGAACAACGAACTCCATGAAACGATGAAGTCTGAGAAACAAACAGTGGCGGTGATTCCATCAAACCGGCGGCGAGTTTCCGATCGGTTTCGGAATCCGATGCATTGCCGTAGGGTTAAAACGCTCTAACGGAAAAACGGAAAACAGTTAAGCTTGAAATTTGAAAGAAAGGAGAATGTTTCAAAGATAGAAGAAGTGAAGAAGAAGAAGAGAATTAAGAAAGTTGAAGATTAATTAATCAAATAATAAAGTAATTAATTAAGGATTAAAATTAAGTATGAAGTTGAAATAGTTGAAGCTTTGTTGTTAAGAGTAGTAATCTCTTATTTGGGTTGTTAAACTAAATTGGGGAAAAATAAGATAGTGACAGAAAGAGAAGGAAGAAAAAGAGGAAGGTGAGTGAGAAATATATAATAATTGGGTACAGAGTGGTTGGATTTTATGTTTCTTTTTATTAAGATATGATTTTTTTTTTCTGGTGAAAAGAATTTCTAGAATAAATGTGTTTTTTTTGGGAATATATAAGACTTCATATTTGGTAACAAATACTACCCTGACTTTTTTATGTTGACGAAACTGACAATTTCAGATTTTAATAATTATAATTATTATGCATTAATTTTATTCATATCTAATACTCCATTAAGATATATATTAGTATTAATTAATTCAACAATGTATGATATTATTATATTCACTCTTTAGAACTTGAATTGTTTATTTTAGATAAGTCTTCTTCCAAGATTATTTTTACTAATCTTATCCATTAAGTATGGTGCAATTTTGAATTAAATTGAATTGGAATATTTTTATTCCAAAAATAAGTTCATAAAACTATTTTAAATCTTATTGTTAATTTTACTTTAATTTAATTATTTTAATTGATTATTAATTTAAGAGTATTAATATTTTTATTGATCTTATTTCAATCCGATATAATTTATAAAATAGATAGAATTGAAAGCGTTAGATTAAAAATAATTAAAAGTAATATTTATTTTAAAATAATTTATTTATTTATATGATTATTTTATTTTCAAGTAAATAACTTTTTATTATTGTTACAATACTTTAAAAAATTATAATTAATATTATTTGTATTACTCTTAATCTAGTATTTTTAATTTATTAGAAAAATAAATACATAAATTTATTATAAGAATATTTTAAAATAAATATTATTCCCCTATTCTTCTTATATATTATTTATCTTCTACTTTGTAAATTAAGTCGATTTATATACTTTTGAAGCATAAAAAGTGATATAATTAAACACATTATATAGGAACATTTTTATTCCAAATATAAGTTAATTGAATTACTCTAAATCTTGTTGGCAATTTTACTTGAATCTAATTATTTATTTTATTGTTAATTTAAGAGCATTAATATTTTTACACATTTTATTTTAATTTAATATAGTTCCTAAAATAGATTGTCCAAGATAAATTGAAATCGTTAGATTAAAAATAATTAAATTATAAAATTTAGAGTAGTTTATTTTAAAATTATTTATTTATTTTTTATATGAGTAATTTATTTTTAAGTAAATATTTTTTTATTATTGATACAATACTTTAAAAAAATTATAATTAATATTATTTGTATTACTTTTAATATAATATTTTTAATTTATTAGAAAAAAATACATATATTTATTATAAGAATATTTTAATACAAATATTATTCTCCTATTCTGCTTATATAGTATTTACCTTCCACTATGTAAATTAAGTCGATTTATATATTTTGAAGCATAAAAAGTGCTATATATAATTAAACACATAAATCTAAAAAAAAGACATTCAAAATACACTTAAAACATATGATTAAAGCATTAATAGTGTTGTGATATTTGTATATCTATTTAAATGTGAACATCCCTAAAATATAGTAAAAGATTAGAGTCCTTCTATTTTTTAAAAGAACTAAAAGTGAAAACTCAAAAGTGACATTCCTCCTTATTCCATTATTCTTTCCTTTTTCTTCCTTTATTTTTTTTCTTTAACTCTTAATAAAGTCACTTTTCTTCCATCCCATATACCAGTACTTCTCCATAGGTTAGAGTAACGTAAACTAGGGTTCTTTCTTCCTTGCCTTGGTTGGAAGATAGGATAAGACAAAGTAGTAATAAAGGATGACCCATTTACCAAAACCTAACCACCACCACTCCAAATTTAATTTTCACTCCTTGTTTCCAATAAAATTTCACAACACTATAGGGTATAGGGTAAAACAAAGCTAACAATATTTTAGCAAATTAAAAAATTGAGATGATTTGAAAACTATAGTACATCTCTATTTCAAAAAAATAAGTTAAAAAATACTAAACTTGGGAAGGAAATCAGATTAGTAGTAAAATGGATGCTTACTTAATTAGGATAAATGTATAATGTAGACAATGCTTATTTGAATCCTACAAACTAGGCAACTTATTTAAATTCAATAACAAGCAAAACACCAAAATCATAGGCATACTTGATATGAGGACCACTTCAACAAAATTGGGTTAATTAGGTTTTGTATTTAGGTAACTTACAACACAAGTTTTCCATTTTTTTTAATTTGACCACCCAACCTACTTGTGTTAACTGTTAACCATTAAACAAGATTGAATAAGTATATAGATGTATAATTAATTAAATTTAATATGTTTTGTGGCCGTATTAGTTTTGCTCACGGATTTATATTAGGTCAACAACGTTAATTAATGATTTGGATATTGGGTACAGCTCATCCACCTAGCTACTACTTGTTTATCACCAACTAGCACAAATATTTTAAGCATTTTAAGCATAAACATGATTTAATTAGGATAATCAACCGTTTTTAGGGTCATGCTAGCATAATTTTGCATAGATTTGTCGCTAAAGTAGATTCACAACCACTTTTATAGTCCAGTTACCTACCTTACAATTTATTTATTGCATTTTTATTTCGATTTTTAATATTATTTGTATTTCTCTTTAAATAGAGTTTGACTTTTTTATTATCCATAAAAACAATTGGGTCATCAAGCAAGCTACTTAATCCTAAAATTGATCTATTTCAAAAAATTGCAATCTTTTGTCAAGTTAATTATACAATTGATAGATAATGACTTACTAATTTAACAAATCACTTATTTCTATATACTATATAGTTAAAATATATTATATTTCCATATTTATAATAATTTCAAATGAAAATTCTAAATTTAATATAGACAATTATTTTCAAAAATTATTACATTTTGTTTCACTCAATAAAGTTAAAAAATTTATTACACTTTGTTTCATTCCATAAAAATAAAATTTCCAAAATTACTAAGATTTTATTTAGAATCATAAATTATATTTAGTATTTTATTTTTTTCTCTTACGGTGGATCATGGTAAGAATTATAATCTTGGTGTTAATTGGAAATTTGTAAAGTATGCTCAAGGGCATTGTTTAAAGGCAAAGGTCCCTACAAATTAAGGACTAGTCTTAAAAAAAGATAGTTTCTGAAATGCTTGATAAAGTCGAGTTGGAAGTACCAGAATGATACATGTCAGTTGAGAAGTTGGGTCAGAAAGCTAAACCAAATCGACCAAACAGCCAGAATAAGATAGCGCCGAAAAGAAGTCTGGTCGATGAAGTAACATGTTGGTCGATTCGACATAAGCTTGGGTCGAAAAGAGGCATCAGTCGAAATGTTCCTGATGTCGAAGATGTAGGTCAGGGGACTTAGGAAATATTATTACGCTTCAAGAATATGGATCGACACCGAAAGCAGTTCCCTTCTGAAGTCATGAAGCGGGAAAACATCAAAATAAGGAGATCGTGGGTAGTTGCCTCAAAAGATCGTGGGTCTGAAGCGTTAAACGGATGGCGAAATCGTGTGCAACAGTTGTCTCTAGTGTAAATCTCGTTCGTTGATTACTTTAGCAGTTACCTTGTAAAGTACTATAAATAAGTTAGTATGTTAGGATTTTATGTGTGTTCATTTGTACCCTCAAATTGCTTGCCAAAACTCTGCCCAATTTCGCGCTAAAGGAAGAAAGAGTCACTCAAGCCTTTGATGTACGTGAATCACCATATTTTCTATTTCAATGCAACCAATTTACATTTAAGTTTGTCCTTACTTTTTGTTTATTTCTGTTTTGCTTTAAACGAATCGTTCACCAAAACATTTCAACGTAAACTATTGGTCACGAGTTACCAATCAGCGTTGTAGTCAGAATTCTGTGTGTGGAAAGCCATTGTGTTGTTTCCCTTAGGCTCTGGAAACCGTTTCTGGGCCAAGGTCTTTTTCGCTTACAGGAGCAGTACAATTTACCAAAACCTTAGCACGTGTCTTGAGATCAACTGGTCGATCTCGCGAGTAACCCTTAGTTTTAGGACTTAGGGAGGACCAACGGTTGTTTACCATTTTCCACAGTAAACACTTGGACAATGCATTCAATCTTAAAGGAGGTGGGATTGAGATTGTTCTATTATGGAACATCTTCATAGAATAATATTTAAGATTCGAGCTTAAATCTATAGCAGCAATAAGACGAAGTGAACCGTCGATTGCATGTATGGACTTATCCAAGGAACTAGGCGTATCTAACCTCAGAGCCATAAAGAATTCCTAACTAAAGCTAGGTTGCGGGAAAATATCAAACAAAAGAAATGTAAGTTCTAAAATATCTCCATAAGGTCTAAAATTGGGCAAAATAGTTGAATTTTTTCAAAGTAGTCTACACGTCTCGGGAAGAAAACTCCAAGACAATCTAGTCCTTATATAGGTTATGACACCCATCAAAATTGTAAAGTTACTCCCAAATTGAAAGGGGCCTTACTAAATATGAGAAAGACTGACATATGGCGCCTATAAGCTGGAAGAGTTAGATGATAACTTTACCCCCAAATTTTGAAACTCAGTTAATTTGTGGCAGTACTACAACTACTATGACAATTTTATATTAGCAAGTTAATAAGATGATGATTCATACCATATTTCAAACTCAATGTATCAATAAAATGGATAGGGTTACACTTTTTCCTTTGCAAAGGCAATGGAATTTAATCAAATTTCTCATTCTCTTAGATTACACACTATCAAGCAAACAAAGATTTATTGCACTCTTCGGACTATTGTTCCACCTTTTGGGATATCTTGCACTCTCTGTAGTATCGTTACACCCTATGGGATATCATTATGCCCTCCAATGTATTGTTTAACCTTTTGAGGTATCTTTGCTTCATTTTGGGTATTATTGTACCTTTTATGGTAACATCATACCCTCAAGATTAGCCATGCAATACAATAAAAATTAGCAAAAGCTCTCATAAAACTATGAAACTCTTAAATTAATCCAAACACGGGAAAACTAAAGGGTGGAGACAATGTCAAATATAATTTACTGAATTCGTAAAGTTTCATAGATTAAAAAAAGGCTCTCTAATAAGATTGTCAAAAATCCCTCAAGAGGGACATGGTTACATAAAAACCCTTCAAAATGGCACAATTACATATAACCCTTCACAAATGCACCATTACAAAATACCAACAACTTAATCTAATTCTCAAGCATGACAAGCTCGTTCTCCTCGGGAGTAGATTTATCTGCATCATTTATAATGTGAATGGCTCCTCGCTCTAAAACTAGATGACCTTCTTTATTATAAGGACACATATCTTTCTCTTCATGTTCATCTTCTTCCTTAACTAATTCTTCATCTCAAACAAAAATGAAAAAATTGAGCGTGCTCATATTCAAGTCGGAATCGGGATAAAGGAAATTCACACGCTTTTTCCATTTTCAAATTCTTGGCCAGTGAAAAACACGATTTCAACGCGGGAGTCATCCAGACCAACTTGTAACGAAGTCTTAACAACGACCTTAACATCAATCAGTGTTATTACCTTGGTTTTAAGTTAGAACTGATGGGCTGAGTTTTGTGTACTGCCATTTGCTCCCATACTACATAACACAAAACCATATTTTATAGATTCTTGAAATAGAGACATTGTGCGTTTTGTCATGCCAATTCCTCAATATGAAACATTGTATCACAAATATTCATTGATTACACCAAATGCAAACTCAAAATGGCAGACACTTTATAATTTTACATCAAAACTAAAACAAATAATTGAGAAACAAAAAAAAAATATTTACTTACTAGTTTTCCGATATCCTCTCTTCATGATCACGATGAATAACATGCACAACATCTAAATAATTTTCTTCCGATGATTAACGTACATTTTCCTCAATCTGAAACATTGTACCAAAAATATTTATTGATTACACCAAAATACAAATCCAAAATAGAACACATTATAATTTTACATCAACACTAAAACAAATGATTAAGAAACAAAAGCAATAAATCACTTACTTAGTAGTTTTCCCATATCCTCTCTTCATGATCACGACGAATAACGTACATGACGTTTGAATCAATTTCTTCCGATGATTGACGTATATGTGTTGCTATACAAGGTGTCTCATAGGTAAAATATTGATTTTCATCAGTACCATGGGAGAAGATTTTTTCCTTGAAGAACAATTAACCATCTAGTAGCAGGACCAGTGACATAAAAAATTTGTTTTGCTTGGTTTGCCACAATGAATGACTTTTTCTTATACGGAGAAACAAATTTTTCATGATTTGGATCAATATTAAACTTGTTTTGAATGCTTCCTAAGACCTCTAATGCAATAGTGCACCAAACGACACAAAGGTACCACCCAATATACATAAATGCTAAATTTTCTTAATTTTGACACCATACAAAACATCTAATGATGAAGTTGCACTCACAACATATTACATATGGCGGCTGGTGAATCTGCCAAAGAATTCTTATGGCTTACAAGATTGGTGAGATGATTGATTGTTAAGCAAGGTGGAGTTTAATTACATTGTAATATTCAGAGTGCCACTTATTTTGCAAACAATCAGGTGTATCATGTCAGGATCAAACATTTTGATGTGAGGTTTCACAAGATTAGAGAGTTGTTTGAATATAATAAAATATTACTTGAAATAGTTCTTACTTCAGAGAATGCATCTGATATATTAATATAGCTAGTCATTAGTGACAAATTTAGACATTGCTTGGACTTGTTACATATTTTTCAGTGTTAAGCAGCAAATGTACCTCCTTAGTTTTCAAGATGAATCATCATGCATGAAGTCTTCATAGGTCTTCATATGGGGTTTAATATTTGCCAAGGTGGAGATTGTTAAGCATAACTCATATTTTTTAGATAGTTATGAGTTGTTAAGATGATTATGGGTATGGATAACTATTTATTAAGGGAAACAAGGCATTTGAATTTTAAATAAACTGAACCCTAGTATTATATACATGGATTGTAACATTGTAATTCAATGAATTCACATGACAAAAATCAAAGGAGCTTCCCTATAGTCGCAGAGGTAGGCACAATTGGTCGAACTGCGTTAACAAAAATCAATCATATTCATTGTCTTTTACTTTCATTTATTCATTGTTAATTTTTTTGAGTTCTTTTTATAAATTCTGAAAGTTTAAAGTCAAATTTAAAACTTCAAAAAATAAGGACCAATTAAAAATATTTGAAAACTAAACAAGGTCAATTCGTAAATTTTGTAAATGATTAGAGACTAATTTATAATTTTTTAAAATTTTCAATAAAAAAAAGCAAATTAATCTCTAACCATTTATAAAATATTAAGAATACAGCGAGATCAATTTGCAAAATTAAAAAATTAATAATAATAAATTTGACATTCACATTATATAGAGTGAGAGATAAATTTAAATTTCTTTATTTTAAGTGTGATTTAAACTTTCTTAAATTACAATTAGGACAATGTTCTTCATATATTACCATCATTTAAACATTTCTCTATGTATTTTATCTAAAGAATGAATTTTGATCAAGTTATTTTAAGAAAATTTAAAATGTCTAAATGATTCCATTGAATTCTTTTCATTTTTAAATTTTGGTTAGAATAGCTTATTACAATTATTCATTAATAATTTATATTATTTTCTATATATTTTAATATTTAGAATATATTTTATATTTTAAATAAAAACTAATTTACAATTTTAAAAATTTAAAGAGGTCAACTATAAAATTTAAACATATATTCTCCGACTTAAAGGAGTATTATTTTTCTCTTCTATTATTTAAAATTTAGTTATACTTGTCAACATAGTAGTTGTGATTACTAGGATGTTGACGACCTTTGATCAATTGATTGTTTTCTCCACTTTTGACAATAATAAGTATATTATTTTGTTATTGTACTCCTCTTTTATTTTTAAAGATAACACACAAAGCTAGGCCACGAAATTAAGTACTGCAATGAGATATTTCTCAAACATGGTAGGGTATCCACAAAATTCAAGTGCAAAGAACAGAGAAGCAACATCATAGAGTTCTATTACTCAACAATCTATATCATCAATTTACTCCTTTCTACCATTTTAATGTCAAATTGAGTTTTCTTTTGCATGATTATTAAAAGATAAAGGTTGCTTTCATGACACCTATTCACTGGTTTTGTGTATCTTCAAATGCAATCTAACACACTTGAGGGGGTTGCATGCAAAGTTAGGTGGCCCAAAAACGTCACTGCCATGACTTGTAAGTTGTAATTGTGTGACCTGAAATTTTATTGTCCAGTTTTTTTATTTTTTTTTATTTTGCCTTTGTATGAGTTTAACAATAGTAGAAATATAATTTAAATTTAACTAGTGTAATCAAATAAACAATAAGTATAAAACTATTTATCTTGATTCGTAGTATATATGGATCTACTTTAATATTTTTACTGAGTGACACATGATATAATATCATATATTTTCCAAAATGTTCTCCTTTATTTCATCATCTATATTTTTTATTAAAAAAATTTGAGAATAAAAAATATCATAGAAATTAAATAGAGTACTATCTATATTCTTTCTATTAAATAAAAAATATTTTTTCTCTAATAATAAATTACGAGAATTTGCGTGTTTCTTGTAATCTTAGAGAATTTCTTAATTTATTCTATAAGGGGAGATGCACCCCATGAAAACCCCAAAATACTCTTTAAAAATCGAAAATTTATTTTTGATTCGCACCATATTTTATAATACTTGGGTGAAAATCAGAAATATATTTTCAGTTCTAAACTAAATAATATAATATTAAGAATTTATTTCAATTTTGGTCTTACATACACGATTTATTTAAAAATTACATAGAACTTAAAATCAAAAGTATACTTTCGGTTTACACCCAACTCTATTTAACATGATTTTCATGATATAGGATAAAAACTGGAAATATATTTTCGATTTTAGAAGCATTTTAGAAAATTCACGTAGTGCATAAGAATGTTATGAGGTGACTTAAGAAATTCACTAATTTTATCCTCACACTACATATTTATGCATGGAATTTTCATTTGTTTATGATAAGATTTCTTTTTGTGATTTACTTGTTTTTGATTTTTTTTCTATAAAATTTTCACGCATATAAATGATTTTTTTCCTTCTAAATATTTATATTAAAATAATTAAAAACCTTATACATATTTTGCAAATTTATTTTTGTAACTATTTTCTTAATATATATTACTTTTATAAAGAGAATATTTTTGTATTAATCTTCTAATTTATAAAAAGGAACTTAATAGTTAAAATTTTGTTGGAATATACCAAACGCTAACTAATCATGTGGCGATGGAAATTAAATTTAATAGAAGTTTGGAGAATACGGGAGAGTGGATAAATGTTGTGTCTCTCACAAAGGTTAATAATTTTACACTATGTATCAATGCTCTTTAGTGAACTTTTCCAACAAATGATATCAAGGAAACTGAGTTTTGAAGAAGTTGATAGTAAAATTATTTTTGAAGAAAGAAGATTGAAAAGTGAGGATAATACTTCATCAAATCCAGTGTTGGTTGCTAGAGGAATGTCTTATGTGAAGAAAAATAATGAAACGGGTGTGAGATGTTGGAAATATGGAAAGATTGGCCTATACTCTTTATGTAATTTCAACTGACTATACTCTTTAAGGTGAAATATGATTATCGGTGAAGACAATAAAAATTAATGTATTATCCAATTATCATTTGACAACGGTCGTTATTTTTTCTCCAATTTTAGAGTTTCTATGTTAATATTTTGTATTGTTATCATGAATTAGATTAGTCGATTCAGTTTCTGGATACTAATGGTTAAAATTAAGTTAAAAGATAAATAACATGTGACCAATAATAATATTTTGAAATTAATTTATTTCAAATAGTTTATCATTAAATGTAACTAATTAACCACTTCTTAGAATAAATGATTGATGTATTTGTTGTATACAGCCCAAACTAGATAGAGCATCTAAGTCAAAGAAATAAAAACTGTGTCACCATATATATTAATTATTAGATTCCAAAAGTTTAATAATTGTAGATAGCTGACTACCCTAAACCGAATAATACTAGTATATTAGTCTCACTAGTCTCTATTATTATAAATTACGTGTATTATTTATTTAATAAATTTTAAAAGTATTTTTTTTTCTAATCGTAAGAAATAAAGAGATTACTACACACATATTGTCAATTATTAGAAATTAATTTTGTAGAATAATTTATCATTAAGTGAAATTAATTAATCACATTTGGATGATTGATGCATTTGTTGTATACACCCCCAAGCTAGATAGGACTTCTAAGTCAAAGAAATAAAAAATAGTCTCACCACATTAATTATTAGATAGAAAAAGTTCAATAAATTGTTGGTAGCAGACAACACTAAACCAAGTGATAGTATATTACTCTGTATAGTATACTACTCATTTTCAATACTTATTTGAAATTGATCTGGATAAGTAGGCATCGAGATTTCTTGTGCTGGATGTGAGTGTTAGTTATGAATGTCCCTACATTTGAAAGGAAATAAAATATGAAAAAAGAGAATGGTAGGAGTAGCAGGACCCAATGTAAGGACAAGTCCAACAAATTACCACATGGAAAGGGACCTAATTCAAAATGGTGGGGATGCTAACTGACCTGCTATGTTTCTATATAATAATGCATATTGCATAAGAGATATGTTAGATTGTTATTTCTTTCATTGTTGCGGGATTATTGTTTTGTACTTGATCTCACACTAATACTCTATAAAGGAAATATTTAGTCGTATGTTATTTGCTATACTATGTGTTGAGACTTTTGAGAAAGGCTTATAACACTTGGGTTGATTAATATAGGTCATTTCTCTTACTGCTATTGCTATATTGAGCGCACCCTTAAAATTCTAAAAATGAGAATGTACCAAATCTCATTTTTTTTATAAAAGTTTAATTTGAAAATGTATCTCAGAATAAATTCAAAGTTAATTTGAAGATGTATTTGAAAATACTATTTATTTTAATATTAATTATACATTTTAAGTATAATTATTTATAAATTAATAATAATAAATAAATGTTTATTTTGTATAATTAATAGGAAATATAATCTTCCATATATATATATATATATATATATATATATATATATATATATATATATATATATATATATATATATATATATATATATATATATATATATATATATATATAAATAATAAAAATAACAATAACAAAATACAATTGACTTTTGAATGTATATTATTAAAGGGAAATAAGTTTTAAATATAATATTATAATATATAATAAATGTATTATTTAAAAGTAATATTTTTATCACAAATTAGTATTTTTTTTATGTAATTAAAACTGAAATTTTTACAATTTGAAAAAAATAAAACTTTAATTTTTACTTAAACCTTTTTTTAGTTTTTATTGTTGACTTGATAAATATTTAATAAATTTAGTTAAAAATATAATCAATTTAAAATATACTATAATGTAATTAAAGTAAAGTATTATTAGTAAAATATAACTTAAATTGTGAAACTAAACATTAATATGAGTTTATGATATGAAATTAAATAATAAATTCAATAATTATCATACTTTCTTTCATTTTATTGAAACAAATAATATTTTCATAAACATAGAATTAAAATGTATCTTCAAATTTATTTGAATATGTATTTTCAAATTAAAATATAACCTTGAATTTTTTCGAATAGGTGTCTTCGAATTAAAATGAGCAAAAAAAATTAGTATGTCTGGAGATATGTATTAAAAAACATAGAGCAATTTAATATTTTCGCATAGAGTCTGAGAAAAACAGTAAGGGTGCAATAAAAATTACCTTAATATATTGGACTAAAAAAACCATTCATTAACTTGGATTTTCTTAAACATAGGAGAATTTATTATGTCATCTCCGCCATTTAACTTGACACCTCCGCATGTTACTATCTTTATGCTTTTATAGAAATACTGAATTTTTAGCGTTTATAGAAAAAATATCGGATATTGTAAAAAAATATTGAATTTTTTTGAGATTTTTCAAAGAAATACTAAATTTTTTCAATAAAAACAACACCTTTGATTCATGGTAAATGTTTGAAGACATATTGTATTTTTCAAAATATTTTGATAATTCTTAAAAAAATCCAATAATTCATATTCCATAATCAAAAAAGTTTAACTATCTGATTTTTTGAAATATCTGATAAACTACAAAATATTTCAAAAAGTCCGATGAACAACATAACATTTAAAAAAATTCAATAATATTAATTATTTTTGTCTATCAAATATGAACTACCAATTTCTTTTTTTTAAAAAAAGAAGCCAAAGATACCAGACTTATAAAAAAAATACCATATGCTAAGTTCATTTTAAAAATTGGTAAAAATACATACCAGACTTTTTTTAATACATTACCAAAAATTTTAATTTATACAAGATTCTTTACTTGTGCTATCAAATTTATAAATTACAAACACGTGATTCATAAATTACAGTTTATAAATTTAAAGATTTCCAATTTAAGCACTTAATTGATTCATAAATTACAGTATAATAATGTATTCAAAATTATTACTAAATTTGACTAACTCAAATTCTATTTATCAGAGATAAAATATCTCACACAAGGTTAAATTAATGTGTGAGATAGGATTGTATAAAATAATAGATGAATAACTAAACAGAGTAATAAATAAAAGACGTATGAAATTTTTAAGCCAATTCAATGCAATTGTCACCTACATCTAGAGGGAAGTAGCCTAACAAAAAAAGAAATTCACTAATAATAAATATTCAATAGTACACTGTGATATATCTAAACTATTTCATTCATGGTCATTTTCTTAATAATACATGTGAATTTCAATTCAAACTTCCTTTTATTAATCTAAGATCCCCTTACTTTCACTCAAACATTTTCTCAAGTGTTTGTTAGTCTTTAAGAATAATAACGTGATAACTTCACGAAAGAAAATCACAACATTGTCCCTCAAAGAATGGTAGAAAATAACATATGATAAAGTCGAACACACTTAAGCACATTTTATTTTCTAGTTAACAAAACATCCCACATTTGATGAACATATGTTTTACATATTTATATAGATCTAATTCGACTAGCATACTGATCATATTTTCATAAACAAATCCTTAACATACTCAATCTTAAACAAAATAAATCTCTCAAAAATAAATTATTCAGATCTGGACAAAAACAAATATCCCAAAATAAATCATGAATATTTCCAAAAGAAATATTTCTAAATCATCCCTCAATTGTCAACAAAAGAGAGGTATGTAGTTGATGAAATTCGAAGATGTATCCCTCTAACTATTTTATCCCTCAATTTTTAGTAAAATCGAGGTAATAAATCATAAAAAATAATTCTATTCGAACTTTCCACAAGTCAAATATAACTCTTCCATCAATTTTCTCAAACCCAAATTGTATAGTAGAACTTGTGACTTTAACAACTCTTTTACAATAACACCCTTCTTTTTGATGTAGAAGACCAAACAAAGCTCATACTAGTTAGGAAAAAACAAACAAAACATAGGGGGAAAAAGAGGAACACAATCACAACAATTGTCAAATGACAACTAGAGAGTAGCACTAAGTGAAAATTGTTAAAACACATAATTTACTCTCAACCATTCCACAGACCCCAATACACCCACACTCTTCAAAGAAAATATTCAACTATATCTCACAACACTCTTAATACAAGAGTATTGTTCCATATCTCATGATTCTCTGAGCCGAGTGTAACGTCCCGAATTTAATTAATTAGTTAATTAAATTATTGAAGGATTTAACAATTGGAATTAGACGAAGTTTGAAAATTAATCGGAGTAATTGGATTTGTCGGTATTATTTAAGAGGCGTATTTGGATGATTAAGTTTAAGCCGGATTATTTGGTCAGTTTAATCGAAAGATTAATATTAAGAATAATATTATTTATTTATTGAACTAGTTTATTTAAGTAAACTCGATTGAATTATTGTGTGGTGAATAGCATTGAGGGAGTGTGAACATTAAGCCCATGTAGAGATAATAGCAATATTATTATTATTATTATCAAGTTGATTTTAAATATAAAAGAAAAGAAGAATTAGGTTTTTGGTGGAGAAGAAAAGAAACCACCAGTACGTGAGGAAAAGAGGAAAAGAAACAAGCTTTTGGAGCTGTTTACTGTGGAAAATGGTAAACAACCACTGGTCCTCTCAGAGTCCTAAAACTAAGGGTTACTAGCGAGATCGACCAGTTGATCTCAAGATACGTGCTAAGATTTCTGGTAAATTGCACTATTCCTGGGAATGCAATTATCCTTGGCCCAAAAATGGTTTCCAGAGCCTATGGGAGTAATGCAATGGCTTTCCACACAAAAAGATATTGACTATTGGTGACTCGTGACCAACAGTTTACGTTAAAAATGTTTTGGTAACTAGGGCTAGTGGTAACTCGTGACCAACAAGCAAATGCACAAAAGTAAAGTAAAAAGCAATAAAAGTATAGTTAAATGTAAAAAGATTGCATTGAAATAAAAGTTTGGTGATTCACGTGCATCAAAGATTGCGTACTCTTTCTTCCTTTAGCGCGGAATTGAGCAGAGTTTTAGCAAGTGATTTGGTAGTACAAATGAACACACCTAATTCTAAACATTCTAACTTATTTATAGTAGTTTACAGAAATAACCGCTAAAGCTATCAACGACTGAGATTTGATCCTTGGAAATAACTTCTGCCCACGCTTCAGCCTTCATTTGGAACTCATATCCCACGATCTTCCGAAGTAACTACCCATGATATAATTTATTTGACTTTTTCCCGCTTCGTGTTTCCAAAGGAACTCCCTTCAGATTTTGTCCATTTCCTTAAAGCACAACGAAATTTCCTAAGTCCGCAGCGAACTACTTCGACAGCGACATCATCTCGACTAGCTTATTCTTTTGACTCAACTTTCTGGCAATTCGACTGTTATGTAACGCGTCGACCTGGTCTTGTTTTCTTGACGCTGTTTTGCTTCTGGTCGACGTAGTTTTGACCCTCTAAGCCAATTTCTTAACTAACAAGCATTTCTTCTGGAACTTCTGACTTAGCTTTGTTGATTATCTCCAGAAGCTATTTCTTCTAAGATTAGTTCCTAAACTGTAGGAACTTTTGCTTCTACAACATGCCCTTAGTTCATTTTACCAAATTCCAGCTAACAGGAGCAATAGCCACCGGAAGAGGAATTTCAGACCAGAAAGCCAAACCGAAATTCCACCGAAAATTAGAGAGACCGTTAAATTCATGTAAGGATGGGGGTTTTGACTCTATAATAGGGTACATGATGAATTTTATGTGGGATTGGATTTATATGATTACCTCTATTTGTGTTTGATTGTTATAGTTGATATTGAAATTTGATTGTCGTCGATGTTGGCATACAATGTTGTTGTCTTGAATGTTGAGAAAATTATTGAGGAATGAATTGGTGTTGATTTGTGGAATTTACCCGATTGAAATATTATCAACATTATTCTTTGAAATATTGGTTTATTGTGTACTTGGAATTAGTTCTGAATGAATTAAATAAATCGATGAAGAAAAATTGGGCAAGAAATTAAAAAAATAGGAGAAGAAAATGGAGGGTGACGGTCGACATGGTGCCCTTCCGGTCAACAGGCAAGGTGATGAAGAGGATGCCTCTCGGCACCACCCTTGTGACGGTTGACACATAGGTGAAGGAAAAAGAGACCATGACGGTCGACATGGTTGGGAGGGAGACGCCCATCTCTTTTTTTTTTTGTGGGCCCATGCTTAATTAACTTAACCAATTCATACATGAATAAAGGTTAGTAATAATTTTGTTGTAGATTAGTAAGTTGAATTAATTCATGGAATTATTATAATTAGTATGATGCAATGAATTGTAGCAGAAACAAGTAAATAGCCTATAGCAGGTTTTTAGCAAAAATGTGAAACTAGCAAACACTGGTAGTTGTATCAAAGTTGAGGTGTGATGACAATATAATTAGAATTAGCATAATTAATACATAATGTCTCGTATTTAGAAAAGTAGTACATTATGTTTTGGCTTATATATTGGATACAGTGAATAATGGAATTATTGAATTATGTGATAAAGGGATTAGCTACTGAGGCAGTAGCATAAGGGTTTCACACTAGAATCATAATTAATGGTTAGTAAATGATTTATACAAATAGTTAATTTGATTTGGATTCGAATAACTAAGAGTAACATAAATTATGTTGGGCAGTAGTAGCAGTACAATAAATTAACTAGAGGGATAACATCTGACAACGAATTGATGTTAGTAGCAAGATGCAGAAAGTTGATAACAGTCCCAATTAGCCAAATTATGCGGTATAATTAGTTGTCCGGAATTTAAGGAAAATTGACAGGGTAACTAAGATTAATTAGTAGAAAATTGTGGTTGTTTTATTTTGTTGAAATTATGTCAGTTATGCTGACTTGCAAGTACAGCTGAGTAAGTGAATTGTCCTGGTTTATAGACACTGTTGTTTGTGGGTCTTATGACCGATGTTTTATGTTGATTTTGGATTCGTTGTGATGTTCGTGATGTGAAGGAGAATATGTTGTTGTGAATTATTGATGATTTTGTGGATGATGTTGTAGGCCTATGACCAGTGAAGTAGCGATATAGGCGTATGCCTCGTGAAATAATTTATGATGTTGTTGTATGTGATTGTGTATTTATTGAGTCGCATACATTTGCATTTGTGAAGGCCTGTATTGGCGGATTTGTGACGGCCTGTATTTGCAAAATGATTACGTTGAAGACTTATGCCTTGTGCCTCGATAACCTGACAATTGTTTACTTTGGGAGTTTACTCCACTGGTACCACATGCATGTGCATTGTTAAGAGTCGCATTATAAATGAATTCGCTGTTGATGCTTTTGTTGTGATAAGTGATGTGTTACGTTGATGATGATTTTGTTGTAATATTTTGTTGAGGGTTTTGTTGTGATAAGTGATGTATTACGTTGACTATGTGGATTATGAATATGTTGTTGGTGACTTAGTGTGAAATTGTGTGAACGTTGTGTTGTGACAGGTACTGTTGAGAAGACGTGAAACTAGTTATTATAACTATTATTTTGATTGTCGTTGTTGCTAAATGTTGTTGGTGTGTTGTTATAACTGTTGTTTAGAATATGTGAAGCGGTGAATTATATGATCTAAATTATAATATATTATTTATCATGAATTCGATTATATTGGTAGATATCTCACCCCTTTCATTTACTTCGTCGTTGCATTTATACTGGTAACGTGCAGATATTTAAGAATGGAAGGATTATTTGTCGTTAGTTCAAGTTGGTCATTGCTTTGTTACATAACACTCAGGATGTTTAGTCTGTGTCGTTTATATTGTTGACTCTTGTTGTTATTAGTATAATTTGTTGAATCCTAAGTGATGTTGTGAAATAAAAGTTGTTAAGTATGTTGAAAGTTGAACAAGATGTTTCAAGTTGTTATTGGTATAATATGTTCAGTTGTATAACTATGAATTTCGTTGCGTAGTAATAAAAAGGTATTTCGTTTGAAAGTCATCGCAAGTTGTTATGTGATCCTCCGAATTAAAAAGTGTTATGTATCTTATTTGTTTGTGTTGTTAATGTTGAAATGTGACATCCCATGTGTTGTTTGAAATTTTAAAATACTCTGATTTTTCGATATATTTTCTGGGTAGAATTTGGGGTGTTACACCGGGTATTATAACCAGACATACTAGACGTATGTCATGGGCCTAGCTTCCTGACATAGTTATACCTGGTCGGGTTGAAGACTTGGCGGGGTTGGAGACCTGATTGGGTTTCATTTATGGAACTCACTGGATAGTAGTTACAAACGTTACAAGCAATTACGAATAGTTACAAACGTTACGAAAACAAATTAATGGTCATTAGACCAAGGACTTTCGTATATAAGAAGACCTTGGAGAATGAAATTGGGGGCTTGGCAACACCTCACTCACTCTCTCTCTCTCTCTCTCTCAGTCTCTCTCCTTCTCTCTCTCTCACTACAAACTCTCTATGACACATTTAAGAGAAATACTACATATCATACTATAGGGTTTCCTGCTGAGGGGTAAACAAGACACATCACTTGGAGTTTACGCATACTCATGTAAGCCTTCGAATCCCTTAATATCACAAACAATTTACTCCCATTTGCTTGAGGCTCTCCCTGATATCCTTCAACTAGCGGGGAAATCATTCATTTAGTGTTTAGCAAAAACAAGTATAAAATGACAAAGAAAGTCATATAAGCTTAAAGTGATTTTGACATGTTCATATTATAAAGAAAATCTAGAATCTTATATACAACCTTTTATTCTCTCTTCAATCACCAAACTAAGCGATGTGAGACTTAGAATAACTAATTCTATATATAGTCTTGGACTTCTTCTTTCATCATCAAATTACCCGGTTTGGGACATTTTCAACATAGCCGATGTGGGACCTTTCCAACATGTATATTTTCAATCAACCTCAACAACTTGCACTTCATTGATGCTTACTCAAAATTTACTTGAGTTTACTATTGGAGATAATACAAGTGTGAGTAATATGGGGAAATAGTACCACATTGGTTGAGAATATGGTGACTTAAGCATTTATAAGTGGGAGAACCCACTCACCTATAACCTGAAGGTTTTAGGTGGACAAGTGGTGTGTCTCCCACAAAGGTGTGTTGCTTAAACGGAAAGTCTCGAAATTAAGAATGTTCCTCACTCGATCCTCCCCAGATTATATAATTGTAATCTCACCTATCGTGAATACAATTATATAATTTTTTATTTTGAATAAAATATAATTATTTAATTTTTATGATTGTAACTAGCCTATCGTGGATAGATTTGTACAAATTTTGTTTAGTAAAATAATTAAATTTATTTTAATTATATTTCATATTATATTGATGATAGTCGTACCCTATCGGTATGTTATTTTTAATATAATGTGTGGTTAATTGAAAAATGTACTTGTGATTTGATACTTATGTCAAATATGATTCGAGTACCCTATCGGTATTAGAAGTTTTTGGTGAAATAATTTTTTTATAAATTACATTGTTATATTTCTTTTTTTTTGAAACCCTTATTTCGGGATTTACAATAAATAAGAAAATCTTTTAAAGGCATGTAATAATTTATATTTATTTTATGCAATTCAATCATTTATTTTAAAATCTTATTTAAAATGGATTGTAATTCTCCTTGTATTGTGTAAGTGACGGACATACCCTACCGGTGCGAAGTTACTTGACATGTTCATTGTGTGATAGAGAATATAATTGAATATTTGTTTGATTATTTTAAAACTACTAAATCGCTAAATCAATTACCCTTCTCTATCAAGTGAGAGAATTTAACATGTCAATTTTATAAAAATAAGGAACAAATGTTATTTGTTTAATAAATATTTGTTTATTATAGATACTTATATTGAATATAATATAGTCTTATCTATATATGAAATTCTATGACTATTTTGTTGTATCTTCAATAAAATAAAAATTAAAGTCTCTTTTATTTCCGTTGCGTGTAACCTAATTATGTCTCAAGTGTGTGTGACTTTAATACTTGAGTTTTAAGTGAGTTATTAAAATAGTCCATATAATTCCATGTTGTAATTATACTAGGGATTTAATCTCACTCGTATGATGATAATTTTGTTTTATATAATCAACATACTCTTTTATGTGAAGGTTATTTTGTTTATGAAAATGATTTTAAGAATCATATATAGTCCAAATATGCGGTTACTATGAAACTCAAATTTAGATAAAAATATTTCGCCGATAAATATTGAGTTTCATATTGTTATTCTGTAACCACTTGTGTTAATCTGTCTGCTATATTTATGTTCAAAATATGTGGTTGAGTTTGTAAAATCTATTGATGATATATTATACAACCACTTCTCTATTGTTTTGCAATAAAATTATAATTAATATCCAATTGTAAAATCAGAGTATATAATATTAGTGGGCTCTAATAAATTTTTATTATATTGGATGAGTGGGAGAACGTGCGTATACAATCATATTATCTGAAAGACTTTAGATTATTATTTTCATATTGTCATATATTCTTGCGTGCACTATAAATATGACATATTCTAAGAAGACTTCAAAATATACAATACTTGAAGAAGTCTATATATATATATATATATATATATATATATATATATATATATATATATATATATATATATATATATATATATATATATATATATATATATATTATTCTCTTAATCGGAAGCATCATAATTTGATGTTTAGGTCGATATTAAAAAGACACAATAATTTTTTGACATGCAATAATATTGTGTTATTCTATATTCAATAGTCCACTTTTGTCAGGTCATAATTTGAAAGTACAAGTAAATATCAATATTCCTATCAAGTATGGTGTTGTATTATGAAGGTACTAATGATTAAATGTAATTACTCTTGTAATAGGGTAATTCATATATGTAATTACTATTATTAGACCTATGTGGATATGGTATGACCTTTAATGTGAAAACTCATTAGTAAATCACTAACCACAGACTTATACACATGAGTAAGTCTTATGATATTTTGGGTTAGTGAGAGTATATCAATAGTATTTTCATATGCTTGGGCCATTGGTTTATAACATATTTTTCTCATATGAAATATGTTTCTCTAAATTCATCTTTTTAATATAAAATATAATTTTTTGACTTGTATGATATGTTTTCCCTATCAGATTCATTTATGCAATGTTGAAGTTTACTTTTGTAGGTAGAAGTGTCCCCCCATGTAGGTAGAAGTGTCCCGTTGAAGAGAGTCAATAGCGGTACAAGTGTGAGGGGGAGCATTGTAGTAGACTCACACTTGATGGGGAGTATTGGAGATAATACAAGTGTGAGTAATGTAGGGAAATCGTCTCACATTGGTTGAGAATGTGGTGACTTAAGCATTTATAAGTGGGAGAACCCACTCATCTATCACTTTACGGTTTTAGGTGAACAAGTGGTGTGTCTCTCACAAAGGTGTGTTGCCTAAACAAAAAGTCCCGAAATTAAGAATGCTCCTCGCTCGACCCTCCCCCGATTGTTGTGCCAACAATATTTACCTGAGAAGATTGGTTAAAGTTCCACAAATTGCAAATGTTGTGTTAAACTTCCTAGATGGTTAAACTTATGTTGATGATATAATCATTACTAGCAATTCTTAAGAAGACATTCACTCTCTCCTCAACTACCTTCACTCTCAAACAACTAGGTGACCTCCATTATTTTCTTTGTATTCATGTTATGAAATATCATATGTGAAAACTCCTATGGTGTCTATTGCTAAACCTATTGCTCCTCCCACTAATACATTAATGTTCAAAGCCAAGAAAAACCAATTTTCCATCGGTTTTGTGTTTCTCTTTTAACAAGAGAAGAAAACTTAAAAAGGGTAACTAGTTAGTCAAACACCACTTAAAAATCTAAACATAGGAAATTTACACCAGTACATGGACCAACATGTTCAGATAAAAGGGTTGCATTTGGCTCATCGCTAATCTAAAAATACAAGTCAAGACACAATTCTTCAACGATACAAGGCTCTTAGAACTGTCTCTTCACCATTGTTGATAGGTGGAGAAAAACTCTCAGCTTTTGCAGCACCATGATTACTTGGATAACAAGCTTTGCAAAGCTCACTATATCTACGAGCATCAAAGCTATATTTCTTCATGAGCCGATCTTGTTTGACCGTAAATCTTTGATTGAAGTATCCTTGAAACGTTGGCTCAGTTGAAGTCCTGATGAAGAACATGTATGCCATAGCAAAGTGAAGGGAAGTAACAAAGAAACATATAGGTTCCATAACATCCCAACTTAGCTCCCAAAAAGTGAGTCTCATGAATCCAAGTGTCTGGATTGCTAAAAAGCCCAAACCACAATAAAGCTCAGTTTGAACTTGGGCTTTTGCCTTATCATCAATTAGTGATTTTTGCTTCTCCATATTTTCTAGTTCTTTTCTTCTTGGATCGTTTGGGCTGGCTATCGATTGATGCATTAGGCTCTCAATTGATTTTGCAACCTGTAATCCAAAAAAAATATACATTAAAAAAACAATGTTGTGGCTCTTTGATGGTCCCAAAAACTAGTTAATAGGGACAAAGTCAAGCAAGGTTACTTTCAGGCAAGGCATAGGGGGGAAGGGGTGGGTAGGTAAGGCAGGTGTCACACACACTTTTTGGTGTAATGAAGGTTTACACAAAAAACCATATAAAGCATCAGATAAGTCCCTCCCTAGAGGAGAACTAAAACTAAAGTTAGGCCTTATTCATTTCAACTTCCTTAAAACTTGTGCCGCCGATTACTTTCTCCCAGGAAATAAGGCAAGTTTGCGTTACACAATATTATGTGTAAATTTTATAGGATTCTACCAACTAAATTTTGATTTGGTGTCCTCATTCTTCCCAAATACCACTTACTTATAAATCTTTTATTTGCAAAGAAAAATTATTTTCATACATGACATGTGAAATATTTTGTCTTTTTAGTCGTTTTAAGTGGTAATTTATTTCAACTTTTTGGTGTAATAAAGGAAAACACAAAAAACCATATAGAGCATCAGATAAGACCCTCCTCAAAGGAGAACTAAAACTAAAGTTAGACCTTATTCATTTCAACTTCCTTAAAACTTGTGCCGTCGATTACTTTTTCCCAAGAAATAAGGCAAGTTTGCATTACACAATATTATATGTAAATTTTATAGGATTCTACCAACTAAATTTTGATTTGGTGTCTTCGTTCTTCCCAAATACCACTTACTTATAAATCTTTTATTTGTAAAGAAAAATTATTTTATTACATGTGAAATATTGTCTTTTTAGTCGTTTTAAGTGGTAATTCATCCGTCTCATAAGTGTCTTATTTGAGCAATACATGGTTCTTAAGTAAATAATTAGATGTGTTGGTATGTTCCTATTAATTATAATTAATAGAGTAATTGAATAAAATAAAAGTTAATAAATAATAGTATAGTACTAATAAAAAAGAATAATAAATAATGCACTAAAAATGTAAATAAACAATTATTTTAAAAAAAAAAATACAAATGAGATATTTATCATGAGACTTCAACATGTCAAATTTTTTGTAATTAATATCACTGGTTTACTGTCTTTTAAAATCATAACTTACAAGTTTAATCATTAAAAAAATATTTTATTTCAACTTATAAAGCTAATAGCTACCTATTTTTTAACTAACAATTTTGAGGAATAAATATTTTAATTGTTAGCTACTTTTTCAAAATTAAATAGTTTAATGTAGATGATTTCACTTTTTAATACTATGTAAGTATAGACTCGGATTTGTATATGTGCATCAGTATGTTTTTTGCAGTCATCATAATCATAAGATATTTTTTCTATTTTTAAAAAAATGTTTATTATATGTTTTAATATTTTAAATAAAAACAATACTTTAATTAAAATTTATTAAAGCCTAAATTAAAAACTTAATTTTATAAAATAATTTAGTCCAAATATATTCTTAATTAGTATACTTTTTTTGTATTCATGGTAGTAAAAAAACATAATAGTTAACTAATTTCTATGTAAAAATTATAATAGATTAATTGATATGTATTTTAGATGTAATTAAATAAAAAAGTAAGAATATATAAAAATTAAGTAAAATATTTTTATATTATATGGAATAAATTCAATTTTTAAAGTGGAGAAAATAGTCTATTAGAAAGAACAAAAGTGAAAATATAAAATATTAGTTCGTCAAATATTTCAAATCCTCATTTGAATATTTATATATTTGCATGCATGTTTGTTATTGGCAGAAAATAAAAAATATATATACTAGCACATATTTTACTCCAAATCAAAAGTATCTTTGTTTGAACCGATGGATAAGCTAACAATTACTATTATAATCTAAATATGCACAATTACCATGATTTATACTTAAATTAATAAGATTATACTCAAAACATTTAATTAACGAGCGTTAAGAAACGAATATTTAGTTAAAGAAACTGAAAATACCTGTTCTGGCCTGAGAAAAACAGTGTTCCCCAAAACGATGACGTTTCCAGATTCATCCAATATCCTTGCAAACTCAGCACCTTGATCATGATTTTGAGACGATTCAAAACAAATTCGCAAGAACTCTGAGTAACAAATCGTATTCTCCGGAATGTCTCTCAGTTTCGCCTTCACCTTCTCCATTTGCGAAGCTCTCAGAATTTTCTTAGCATCCTCAACTGTTATTTCACTTCCGGTGACACGCGCCGGCAACGGTGGAAAACTGAGATCACCGAGACTGAAACGATCTCCGGTACTGGTAATGTTGTTGATATTTTTGAGTTTCTCCCTGAGTTTTTCTCCGACTGGAAGTGAGAGAAACTCCGGAAGCTTGGCGGTGTCGGAGTGGTGCACGGCTCTCCGGGGAAGAAAGCGGCGGAAAACGCCTCGGTTTATGGAATCCGGAGAAGAGAGATACTCGCGGTGGAAGTTAGTTTTGGAAGTGTTTGGGGAAACTATGGTTTGTTGAAGCGACGGCGTCGTTTTGACACTTTCGAAAAGACGCTTTGTAAAGAGTTTTCTAAGAGCCATTGGTAAGAAAGAATACACAGTATTGAAGAGAATTAAAAGACTCTTGAGATTCTGAGCAAGGTTTTGTGCCTTTATATATATACGTCCAATGTATGAGGAAGATATTCATTTTTTTTCATTTACTTTTATTTTAAAAAATTGATTCTATAAACTATGTGACGTTGTAGAATAAAACAAAATATTTTATTTTATGGGAAATAAATTACAAGATTTTATTTGGGGAGGACCATGAGAATCGTATCCACTACCTACCGCTTTTAACTTTTGAGCAGCACAAGTTTTGAGCCAGCAAAGAGGAAATTACAATTACAATATTTATAAATTATATATATATATATAAATTTGCAATCAATAGTATTTAACGAATCAAATAAAAAATATTTAGCAGATGGATGTTGTATTTGTTACTAATAAATCAAAAAAAATTATACAATCGAATTAAAAAAAAATTATACGATAATTCAATATAATTTGAATTGAAGGAATTTCTTTTTTATCTAGGGGTCTTCTTATAGATACTTCACGAAAAACTTAAAATATTAAAAAATTCACAAATATATTTGCGAACGCACCATCAACATGATTTTTATATTTATTTCGTAAGTACACTTACGTATTTACTTATCAGCAGAATTCGCAAATACATTTGTAAAACTTGTCGTGTGTTCTTTTTATAGGAATCTAAGGTTAATTCGGAAGTCTACTTGCGAATTCTGTAGAAACAGAAACAAGCCTACTATTTCCACTATTAATTATAAATTTTTAGATTTTTGAACATGAAAAAAATAATAATTGTAAAACTAAAAATAGATAATAAATATATATGTATTAAAACATGTAGATTTTATAATATATTCGACGATACATTCAAAAAAATTATTCAATAACATTTTAAAATACACTAAAAAATTGTCGTCGTTAATTTCTATATGTTCCAATACATATATAACATATTATTTATATTTAATTTTACAATTTTTTTTCATGATCAAAAGTTTAAAAATTATAATTGATGGTGCAAATAATAGATATATTTTTGTTTCTGAAGACTTCACAAATACACTTGTGAATTAACCTTAGATTCTTAAAAAAAAGACAACACCGTGGAAACTTTACAAGTACACTTATGAATTCTGCTAATAGGTGAATTTGAAAGTGTACTTATAAAATAAATTTAAAATTATATTGATGGTGCATCTGCAAGTACGCACACAAATTTTTAAAATATTTTAATTTTTCGCAACAAATGTAAGAGATGGTAGGGGAAAAATTCCCTTAAATTGAATCGTTATAGTGTGATTGGATGAAGCACTTGAATGAGAGAAAATAATTTTTTGAGAGAATTTAAAATGATTTGATCAAAATCTATTGTTTGGATAAAAAAATAAAGAATTGTTAAAATGATATAAATTTTTTGATACATTTTATTCAAATCAAATTTAAAAAATTTCAAATGACACAAAAGAGTAAAGAATTTGTCATTGCTCCATAATTTAAAAGTTAAATTGTGTATTAATAATTTTTCAATTTTATAAAATAGTTCTTATATTTTAAAAATGAAGCAATTCAAATATTTTATCCAATCTATTGAGTCAGCTATAAAGCTCTATTGAATGGATAAGGATACTCTTGACGTAAAAGTTTTCCATTCACATTTTACGGTACCCAATGTTAAAATTTATAGATAAGTTACATTGGTTAAAACAATGAAATGAATCATTTGTTTCTAGTTGGTCGGTGAGTCATTGATCAAGCATTTGACTCATCATCTTGTTTACATAAAAATTGAAAAAATTTAATGACATAATTTCATAAATCTAAAATTTAATAAAAATAATTTCTATAAATAAAAATTCAAAGATTAAAAAAAAAAACAAAAGCTTCCCATTTCATTTCATTGTATTTACTTTAATTAGTATATAATGTAGGACAATGTAACACTTTAAAAGATTAATAGCTATGCAATGATCGATTTATAATTTTTATTTTTCGGTTTAATAACTTTGATTTCAAGTGTTAAATATATATTTCAAGTAGAGTAATCCAACTTCAAGTGCAACTAGGATGGACTAGTATATTTAATATATAAGTTATTTGTATATAAATAGATAAAATTTGTAATTCAATTTGTACAATTTAATTTAATAATAACATTTTTATTTATTTCTTTCTTCTGTTCTCACTTAAAATGTCTTACGCATTAATAAATTGATATCTTATAGATACAACCTTCTGGGATGCGTTATAATTAAATCTTTATGGAATTTTTTTAGGATTGTTTAACATGATTGGTTCATTCTGAGATTCATTAATATTATAGATACAATCTTTTTGGTATTGTTTAACATGATTGATGCACTTATTGTAGGATGCATAAAATCATCATTGATTTTCTTATCAATAGACACAGAATATGTTATTAACAATAATATTACATTTTAAGTTCTTCTGGAACTATAAATAATTTCATCAATCAAAATTAAAATATCATCATTTGCATAATTATTACTATGATATTATTCAATAACTCAATCACAAATCATTTTATTAATAAAAATAATATTTGCAATTCTTCAGTTATTTAGGAACTATAAAACAAATGTATTATTTTGTTATCATTCAAGTATGTTTTATATGTTCTTCAGGAATTATAAAAAAATTGAATTTTTTTCCCGATCCTTCGGGGATTCTTCATACGTTCTTTATGAACTATATAAGAGATTTAATATTTTTCGATCATGTAGGGATGCTTCGTATGTTCTTCAAAACAATATAAACTTGTTATTTTTCTATCATTCATGGATACTTGATAAGTTCTTCGGGAACTATATAATAAACTTCAGGAATGCTTGATAAGTTCTTCAGAAACTTATATAAATGATATCCTTCAGGAATGCTTGATAAGTTCTTCAGGAACTTATATAAATGCTATCCTTCAGGAATGCTTGATAAGTTATTCAGGAACTTATATAAATATTATTTTGCTATCCTGAATTTAGGGATGCTTGATAAGTTCTTCAGAACCTATATAAATATTATTTTGCTATCCTTCAAGGATAGATAAGTTCTTCAGGAATCTATATAAATATTATTTTGCTATCCTTCAGGGATAAATAATTTCTTCAGTAACTATATAATTAATCTGTTTTGCTATTCTTTCGTAATAACTTTAACATTATTCATGCAATCCTTCTAGGATGCATGGAAAGCATCACTGATTTTCTTTTTTATTTTCAAACAATATATCTATAAATAACACATAGAGAATAAAAAAAGTACCTTCTAAGTCTCGGAGCTTTGTGCTGATAACGTGTTATGAAATTAATGAGAAAGTAATGTAATAGAAGAGTGGATACGGAGGAGAGAAAGAGAAGAGAGAAAATAAGATTTATTCTCATTATCTGTGTAGATTTCAATTACAATATGAGTCTTATTTATAAGATATATGTAATAAATAGAAATTCAATTGAAATCTCCTAACTGATGGACATCCATAATCATTCATTTATAACAAGTTCAGATTAGATTTTTTATCGTATTTTCATAAATCACACGTCAAAGATCGTGCTTGTTATTAATCAATCACTGAAAAGATTAATGGTAGCAATGATATTCTGAATTATCTTTCAATTCTTGACGAGAAAAATTGGATCCGATGGAGAAAATAAATGCAGTCCTTGTTCGACTTCCATGAAACTCTATAAGTTGTTAACAATATTGTCCCTGAGCTCATCGAAAACGCAACTGATACTCTTGAAGTACGATTTAAAGAAACATGAGTTACAAGAGTTGAAAAAGTTAGAGTCTTTGGTATTTAGTCATGAATATTTAAGAAGACATTATGGGGGGCTTTTGGTTGTTCTCAAGGTTAAGGTTCCAGATGGAATTTTCAAAACTCTTGTTCAGTTCTTTGATCTTCTTTACCATTGCTTCACGTTTCCCGATTATCATCTAGTTCTTGCTTTAAAAAAGTACTTTTTTTGGACATGGTTGTCACTTTGTTAGTATCAGATGATTTCTCTTTCAGTGGTTTTGAGGAGGTCTCAAAACCTCATGTTATTGCTAAATCCCTTCATTTAGAGACGTATGAGGTGAAATCAAATCTTACTTTCAAAAAAGGTTTCTAGGGTTTGACTTCCAAGTTCTTGATAGAAAAAGCAATTATCGTAGCCAAAGTTGATAGTAGGTATGCTTTTAAGGTAGTTCTTGCCTTACTCATTTATGGTCTTGTGCTATTCTCAAACATTGACCATTTTGTTGATGTTAATGCTATCTAGATATTCTTTATTGATAACCCATTTCTTACTTTACTTGGAGTAATTTACCACTCTATTCATCACAGGACTCATATAGGATGTGGAACCATCACTTGTTGTGCATCCCTAATGCACACATGGTTTAATTCACACTTTCTACAGTCAAATCTCTTCAAAGACAATCCATACAAGCTTAGGTGGTCCCAAAGGCTTATGTCCATTACTGAAGCAGATTTAACTTGGTATAATCCATCTTGCGACATTGAGGTGATCATTGACAGTTGTGGGAGATTCCCTAATATACATCTTTTTGGCATACAATGAGGAATCAACTACAATCATGTTCTTACTAGACGCCTGTTTGAGTACCCTGTGAAGGAAAAACTCAACAATATTTTGGCATCAGATTTCTTTTTCCTTAATGAGGAAGGGAATCTAGATTTGAAGGAGGAGATTATGGATGATTGGGGGAATCTTTTTCCTTATCGGAAGTCCTTTAAGACATAATAAATTGCAAAATGAGTGCATATGCTTTCCTTCTTTATTGAATCACCTTTAGTAAGGAATCACAACCACCCTTAAAAATTGGTCAAAAATATATACCAGAGGTCCTTTAAATTATTTGTTTGTAACATGTTGGTTCTTTAAGTTTTTTTTTATAACAATTTGGTTCTTTAAGTTATCAAATATGTGCACAATTATCCTTTTTTAACAGAGAAGATAAAATGTGATAACTGTGAATGCAATTATTTTAAATGGTATGAAATGATGAAGTGTAATAAAATAAATACAACAATTAATATTTTTAAATGTTTAAAATGTGAGAAAAAGAATATAGAATTCAGCTTAAAGAATTAAATTATTAGAAAAAACTTAAAATCAATTTGTTAAAAAAAATAATTTAAAGGATCATAGTGTAATCTTTAATATATTAAAACATAATACATAATTAGGCGCTAAATTTTAAGTAAAATTCCCGTCTAAATAATTTTTAATTATATTATTTTCTTTTCTTTTACCAACAAATATTATTTAATATATTAATTACTCCATTCTATTATTCCATAATTAATTTTTATGTAATTTAATTATTTAATTAATAAAAAATTTAAAAAAATTTATACGTGTAATATCTATCTAAAAAATAACAACTTATATTTGATAATAAAACTAAGTCATTATTTATGAATATCAACCGGCTATGTTAATGGAATTTGACTCTATAAATGGGTGGAAAAGTTTAAAGTTAAACCCATTTTATCCACGTGGTTTCAAAGAGCAATGAATGCATTAAATAATGCAGCATGGATTGAAGAGTAGTGCTGTAGAGTCCTAGTATTATTGAAGTGGGGAGAGCTAAATTGAAGCTTGTTTTCATATTTTCAAGAAATAAAATCTTGCAAAAGTCATTGCTTCTAGTTCTTGTGTATGGAGTAATGAAACACATTTGTTTCTAGTTTTGCATTGCATGGTGACATCTAGCCTTCATACACACGTGTATGTTGACAAAAAGAAGGTAATAAAAGAGACATTAGTTCACATGCTCACCGGTCACCAACACCTAAATAGCTGATAGGCAAACGTGTTTTCACACATATCACACACACATCCTTACATTGGAAGGACTCATTCACTTATTCATTTCATTAACCATACAATTCAAATACCTTCATAAGGTTAAAATATCAAATTCGGATGATAATCTACCGTTTATTCGTTGGGGTTTCCAATTGATGACTAGTACTTTACAAATCTCATTATGCAATATATAGATTAAATGTTACTTTAGTACTTTACAAAAACAAAAGTTAACCACATTTCATTAGAAACATAAACTGAAAAATAATAATAATAAATTAATACTCAATACACCAAATCACATATTTAATTAAAAAACTTCATCATTGTCTCCTTTAAAGACTCTCTAACATTAATTGTTGCTTTCAATAAAAAATAACATTTGCATTAATTTTAAAAATTGTATTAGTGCACATGTTAAGTTATTTAAATATAAACTTTGAATTAATTTTAAAATTTGTAAAATATAAAATGCACGAATTCAATAAAATATTTTAGACTTAAATAGATAAGTCGTCTTTATAAATAAACGACTTTGGATTTTTGTCTCTGTATTTCTTTTTTTAAAATAATTTTTGAATGTTAAATTTTTATTTATTTATTCTTAATGTCAAAATCTGCATCATAATTCGCACATAATATAAAATTAAAATCTTTTTTATCCGTAAATATTACTGTAAATTTTAATGTTAGAGACGAATAAAAAAAAGTTATTATCATTTTACCTCCTGTCATACAGACAATTATTAGTTTTACTTCCTATAAAATTGTTTCTTTTGGGAAACATCATTGCCATTTGAAAATATTAAGTTTCTAAAATTAAAATCTATAGGTTTTCTACGGATTTTTTTTCGGATTTACCTGCGAATTTTAACTTTAGGGATTAAATTGTTAGTATTTTGAAATGGTAAATGTGTTTTTCAAAAAAAAATTATAGAGGGGCAGAGTAAAAAATCGCCTATATGACAGAGAATAAAAAAAGATTTTAACATTTAAAAATTATTTTTAAAATATATAAAGACAAAAATGAAAATTTATTTTTTTAATGAGGTCTAAAATATATTAAAAGAAAATAGTACAAAGAGGAGGGGGACAAAACCAAAACCCTCAAGAAGAACAAAGCAAAAAGGAAAAATAAAAAAAGTAACAACAAAAACACATGAGATACAACTCATATCAAAGAAACTACTAAGACGTACGATTGGAGGCACCCACCTTGATCGAAACCTTTGCTTGCCTAAGGCGGTTTCTTGTTGTTCTTATATTTTCTAGGAACCACCAATTAAAATGGTTGACTTGTGTTTTCATCCAAACCAACAATCTCATCTCTCTTATCTATGTTAGCCCAAAACTCACTAAGAAAATTCATAGCTTGTTGGACATCTGAATCTGAATCTCCATCTTGATTCTTATCCATTTTACCTTGATTATGAGTATATATATCAGCTAAACCACGTAAATTTTTATTACCTTGGACACCCAAGACTCCTTGATGTAACACATCAATACTCACTACATTCTTAACCGTGGTTTTCAAACAATCAACAAATCCTAAAAGAGGATTATTATCAACACATGTAGTATTTTCACATTTAACTGATTCTTTTCTTAAATCTTCATTCTGAGACTTATTCCCCATACGTTTATGTTTCTCTTTAGTTTCTCTTTTCTCTTGATCCACTTTAACAAGTTTACAAGACGAAAAACTATGACCAATGTTATGATGTGAACAAAAAAGTGGCAAATTTTCATATTCAACTTTAATAAGTAACACATAATCTTCTTTTTCGACCCATAATTTATGTTTGATTTTAGAAGATAAATCAATATCAACTAAAACTCTAGCAAAATGCCCAAAAGATGTCTCTAGTGGGCACTTACTTATTGCAGCATCCAAACACATTGGCGTTCCGAGACAACTAGCAATTGCAAAGATAATATTAGGACTCCAATATTCATGTGACAAATCAAGAAAACGAACCCAACATTGAACTGTTATCTGTTTATCACTATAAAAAACGCGCATGAATTGCTAGGGTTAATTTTCTAATTTAAGGGGGATTTTGACCTCCACAAATCATTTTGCGGGAGTTATAAAAACTACCGCTTATACGATCCCCATAATTTATCTGTGGGAGTTCTGAGGAACCACTGGTATTGGGCAAAATAAACTGGGCAGTTAGTTTGCGGAGTTTTATAACCCCAACAAAATGTTAAAAACATGTAAAAAAAAAAAAATCTTATTAACTTAACTTTTATATAAAAAGAACATAATAATTATATAAATAAAATATTCACACATAAGAAATACGATAAGAGTAAACAATATAGGATTCCATGCATATCAAATACTCCACTTGTAACAAAATTAACCAACTATATTAAATTAAGAAAAATAAAAACTAATTTCCATCTTCAACTATTCCATACTAACTTTTAACTTTTACCTACAAGAAATTACAAAAAAGAATGAATAATAACATAATTAACAATATAACTCAATTGGAATTCTTGAGAACATCTCGACTTGAATTCTTTTAATCTTAATAGTTGCATAACAACCAAATTGAATTCAATATCAGAGGATAGTCTGTTCATGTATTATCCAAGCACCACTATGTATAAGTGTATTCGAAAGAGAGAATAAACACGAAAGAAAGTTCAATAACTTCCCTTGAAAATTGTTAAGCAGCTTCTATTGTTTAGAGGTAATCAGCGAATTTGTTGAGTTTCTCAAGAAGACTAAGGAATTTCTCTGATGGATCACCTGCCTCTGCCATTGAAATGAAAAATCAGAATTTAGAACACTTTACTTGTCAATTTTTCATGCTACACATCAAAAAGAATCAAAGAACACTAAGAAAAGACATTGAACAATCATTAAGTTTTAGAGGCAATAAGGATGAGAAAAAACTAAAAAAATACAGTGGAGAAAAAGGTTTCTTAACTTTCTGTAGAGCTCCAAGAGAAACATGCCAAATAAATGTCTGCATAACACTCTTGCTTTTGACAAAAACCTAGCTAGCATGTTATCACGACAAGATAATAGAAATGAGTCAAACAAAAAACTATTTGTTCCTCTATGTAATTGTCATGGTCAAGTGTTGACTATATGATAGATGAAGAATAATGTATTTTTATATACAATATTTACACCTTAAATTCACATTTAGTATTCATTCTTAGTCTTAAAAATAATGTTAGGTACCTAGATTCAACTATTAAATCATGATACATGGACATTGTATCCAATGGTATTCAACTTGTTTTTTGGTTCTAAAATTATTCTTTATTTACAGTAACTAAAGTTCAACTTCTAATTAGATAAATGTCAAAACACTTAACTCCATTTGACATTTCATATAATGTTCTTGGTTGCTCTACTTTGAAGAAGCAATATAAATACGTTCTTAAGATCATGTGACCCTGATTATAAAATGGAGGGGTATTTAAGTTAGCAAAAAGGGTTTGTTAACTTCATTCTAATATGCTCTTGTTGAAGTCCTGAATGCTCGATTAAATAAATGGGTTGAAGAAGGAAAACATTATATGTCGGCATCTCTTCTACAATCTCCGTTACATTTTCTTTAACATTGATGAATCTGAGCGAATACTAACCCGAATCTCTAACCTCCTTTTCATGAAAATCAAACTTCTTATTGAAATTGATAGAAGAGATCAAATTTGAGCGAATCTAAAGATTTTGTAAGAAATGGTTAAAGTATTGAAAGAAACCCTAAATTTCTATTACAAATTGTAAAGAAGTGAGAAGCTAACCTTTAACATAACAAAGATGAGTGGAGGAGGAAGACATATGGGGGACTGTTTAGAGAGAGCAATCGTCATAAGGTATAGTTTATGCGTGACGGCCGACGACTCTGCTGAGAGCAAACAAGAGAATGAATTTTGAGATTGCATATCAAAGTACTTTTAGTTGCAATAGGAAATGTTTTTGTTCTAGACTGCTGAACGCTTGTCGGGAAGGTCACGTTCTTCGAGATACAACCTTCAATAGAGATTTGTGCCGATATTGGGGGCTACCAGTTGCTCGGAACGCATGCCACACGACGTCTCTTGCTCGGCGCCTGTCGAGCAGATTCGCTGCTCATCGCATCAAGAGTTATGCCCGTGACACTCCCTTTGCCCTACACAACGGCTAGTTACGGGTGCCATTGTCTGACTTTGACCTAGTCAGGTCGAACAACAATATTTGCGAACCCGCATATCTCGGTCCAAATATAGCAGCCAATGAGGATCTTCCTAAGATTATTATATAAACCCTCATATCTTTGAGGGCAAAATATCATTTTCTTACACTCAAAACCCTAATATTTTCTACCCTCTTCTTGAACATTTGCTTACTTTAACATCAAAGTGCCTTGCAGGTTCACCACCCCCTCCTCAACATCAACTTGCTCGAAGGATCATCAACCGTTTCGGCCGTCTCTGATTCTTATCATTCATTCAGATCAATTTTCTCTTTATTTTTTCTTTTATAATTAAATATATTTGGATATGATATATAAATGTGACATTCCTATTGATATTTAAGGGGGTTTTAAAAAATCTTCGTAAATTGGATTACTATTTATTCTATAACATAAAAAATGTGACGTTTTATTCAAATTTAAAAAGGTTTTAAGAAACCTCCACAAAATAACCACCACAATTAGACGTGTTTTTTTGAAGTGTATGGTTATGAGAATTAAATTCAGGAGATCAAACAAAAAGTTTGAGAAAATCAGACTTTAGGTTTCAAGAAAGCACCGCACAAACACGTTGTACATCCTCAGAAGAAAAGAAAATAAATTCATAGAAATTCATTTACTTACCTGAACAATTTATCTATTTAAACCAATATTTTATTTAGCCCTTTTCGATATATAAATCATTGATCAAAAGAGAGAAAGCCCAAAGAGAAAGAGATCAGTGACAAAAGCATCCCAAAATACTTGGAGTGGTGTGTGACTGGGAAACATCTTGGTTGTTGCTATCCTAATCACACAGATTCCAAACCTGCTCTGCTATGTTCACATGTAAGTGGAAATCTACTAAATCCATCCTCATCCTTTGCTTTAAGAATTTAATGTGCTTAATGTACCACATTTCCTTTTAAGGTTCAACACATGCTACGAGTTTTGGTCAAACAAGATTGTTACAATTGAGATCACTAATTCTTTGGCAGGCCTTGCAAATTGCGTAATCACTTTAATAGCAAATTGTTTTACTTGTACATGCATGATGTATTGCAAGTGTTTCTTTAGGTAATTACAAATGCCTAGTGATATTATAAATTGCATTCAGAAATAATAACTACTAATAATAAACAGAAAAATATAACATAAAAAACGAAAATGACACATAATATATTTAATTTCATAAAAAAATTCACGTCAGAGAGAATATCTGTTCTATTCACTATATTTAAAAAGTTTTAAAAAATTACAAATAATTATCTCTGTTCTATTCACTATATTTAAAAAGTTTTAAAAGATTACAAATAAGTTACACGAAAATAGTATTAATTTTTTTTTTGTAAAATTTTCAAATTTTGGACCTTAAGAACACAGGTTTAGGAATTTAAAAGTGAATACTTCCAAAAAGTTTTAAGTGCAATTTTTAAGATGAATATTTCCACAATAAATTTCTTAACATATGTGCCAAATAACACAAATTAACATTTCTCTTTAATTTTGGTAGAAAAAAAAAACATTTCTTGTTAATTGAAAAATTGATCACAAATCTTGTAATAAATGTAGGTGACATCTTTTCATTTAACCTTCCCTAGTAAAAGACAACATGTAGAGTCTCTTATTTCTTGTGTCTGACTCACATGCTGCTTGCAATTTTGGCATGATCTAACATATTGTTGACACAATAAAAAATTTAAAACACATTGTTGACACCTAAACCTAGTCAACCAACATTTGGTATAAAATTAGTGCATAATGGATTTTTCATCATCGCAACTAAATTCATCTGAGGTAAGACCACTAATATTTAATCCCCATTATCGTAACAATAATGAAGACAATGGTAATGTCAGTGACGCTCCAATTCAAAAAGTAAATGATGCAAAAACAAATTTCACCATTCATAAAGCAAATGATGCAAAACAAATACTGACATTAGATAAAGTTTTTTGGCGGTGGCTTCTTTTTTCTTTTTTTTACAGTAACATCTCATTCATTAGATTAAAATTAGAGAGTATAATAAACATTTAACAAAGATATTGTATTAGAACATTTCCCAAACATAATTTAACAACACTAATAATTAAGTCGAATAAGTTTTGGACATCAAGAACCTTTGAGAAATTACAAATCAGTAGGAAGGCACAAATCCAAATCCTTAATCCAAGCAACCAAGCAAAAATCTTCCGCAAGAGCCAAGTGAGTTTTGGAACCATAATCTTTAAATCTAACCAGTTACGGTTCATTTCTTTAGCTTTGACACTAGCTTTATCACGCTCAAATCAATTATACGGGTTCACAAGATTGATTAAACTCACGATTTATGGCGAAATCAATTGTTGACCAGAAGGATGAGATTGATTTGCACCAACCCAAAAAGGAATCTCCCTCATAAACACATATGCTCCATCCAAGCTTCTTTGAGGCATTTCAACAAACACCTTGAGCACAAACTTGCAGCAGCCTAAAACTAAAATCAGAACACACAACAAAACAAAACAAACAAGACAACACAACAACCACAACATCACAAACATAAAATCAGTACCCAAAACAAGAGTACAGCCACATAAATTGAGGAAAACTAAATGTTCCGGTGGTGGAGGCTCTGGTGGAGGCCGCTTCCCATGGCCGAAACACGTTTGTTCAACTGTTGGTGGCGGCGATTCTGTCGTTACAAAAAGTTGGTGGTCGATGGCAGAAAAGATGTAAAGCTTGATGGAGGTTGGAGGAAGAGAACAATTTAGATCTACCATGGATGGGTGTTTTGAAGGAATGAGAAGGGAGGGAAGAAAACTAATCGTGAGAGGGGAACCACCATTGAAGTGAGGATAGCCACCATATTGATGGTGAATAGCTCCGATGACGGAGGAGAAACTCCTACATGTAGAGAGGGGACGACTCTCACCATAAGAGAAAAACCCTAGTTTTAGAGAGAGGGGAGAGCTTCTACTAACAGATTAACTTGGCTAAAATTCCTTAGGAGAATTTATTTTGCTACCCCCAATTAAACCTGATACTCCTAAAAAGGATAATTTTATCAAAATATTCCTGTAGAATACCGGAAAAGTCACAATTTCCGGCACGTACCGTAAATTTTACAAGAAATACCAAAAAATTTGGAAAAATTACTATTTTACCGTATTTAAATACCGCAATTTTCATATGTTCGGTACCGTAAATTTGAAATTTTCGGTACTGTTTTGGTACCAGAAATTTCAAATTTACGGTATATATTTTAGTTCAAAATTGTACCAGAAATTTGAAATTTCCGGTACAAAAACAGTACCGGAAATTTCAAATTTACGGTACCTGTTTGAGCTAATACCCGTACCGAAAATTTAAAATTTCTGATACTGTTTTTGTATCGAAAATTTCAAATTTCCGGTATTACTGAGACTACAAATTTTCATTTTATTACACTTTTACTTAAATAGAATACATAAATATAATTAATGTCATACATAGATGCATTATAAATATAATTGATATCAACAAATATAATTAATGTTCTACATAAATGCATTATAAATAAATTACAATCACTTCCCAAACAGTACTGCCCAATGTTTGATCCGACCCGCATATGCTGATTCCTAACCTTTTGCAACATCACAACAATTATCCCTTCAACGCTCTGTGACGGGAGACAATGGACAACCGGGTTTTAATTTTAACAGAACCCAATGATTATCGTTGACAAAACCGACTGCAACGATTGTATGACAACTCGTGTACAGGGGTGAAGGTATGTGAAGCGGGAAAAATGTTGTGCTAATTCTCATGGATAAAGAAACAAAAACAACACCATATCTACAAGCAATAGGGTAACCCATATCTGGAAGCGACATCCATTTCTCCCTACCCTGAGGACCCAAGTGTTTCACGATTAATGAATTCCTCACATAAGACACAATGTCGTAGAACACCTTAGAAAACAATGTTTCTTGTTGATAGATATGAGTATCCAACTGCTTCCTAACATCAAAACATGCATTTGTGTCCCATCCCAATGCAGTTGCAATACAACGGTAACCACAATTTCCATCCGGTTCTACATCAATAATATCTTCAATGTATGGATGAAAGAAAGTAGGAAATTGTGGCAAGTACTCACCTTTTGCAGAATTGGTACAAGGTTGCCTATGAATCGGTATGGATGATTGACTCCCACTTGGTTGTGTGCATGATCTCTTTGTAGTCTGACTCCCTTGCGAAGCTTCAGCATATTCCCACTGACTTGGATCATGATGCACATCACTTTCCGTACCCTTTTTACTCTTCTTAACTCCTCTCTTTGATGACTTATATTTCAATGGCGGTGGACACATTGAAGTTGTTGATGGATAGACTATGTTACAAAAAAACATTAAACACTCTTTGTCCCACAATATCCAGAGCACTGAACTGTTTCTTCAACTCTTCGCGCTCCTCTTCTAAATCCCACTCTTTATCTTCAGGAACCTCCTCATATTCTAGAATTTGCAATTTTGTCCAAAACACATGAATTGTTCGAAAGGTATAGGTGTACCTCAAATTTGAAAACCTGCAAGATGACAGGCACACGGTAACCCATGTGTTGTTCTAATGTAACAACAACACCTCTCTTTGCTTTCACCAATATATTTGACTCTTTCAAGTTCATTTGCAATGAGTTGTATACACTGTCTTGAAACAAAACTGTGTAACTTGGAATAGAATGAGGTGTTATACATGTGATCAATATTGACGATAATTTTTTTAAATGACACCCTTATAGAACCTAACTGCAACTTCAACATTGTGTTCACAGCATCCCAGCTTGCACATAAATCACCACGACTGGTAGTCAACATGTTTCTCAGTCTCCAATATGTACACTCCACCCTTAACATCATAAACACATTACATAAACAACTCTTAATTTAATGCATAAACATAAACATATTTCATGTTAAAAGAATATACCTGTTTGTTGTTGTGTTCCCTAAATGAGTGATTTTGTTAGTCCATGCAGCAACAAACCGTTCTTTGTATGGTGTTAACCATGTTTCTTTCACATACTTTACAAATTTAGGAATATCACCACAAACACTCTCAAAATGGCTCAGATGTACATCAAATTCGTCTTCTGTATTTGAATACATCATGTTGTTCCATTGATCCATAACATGTTCCTGTCTCTCTGATTTCACATACTCATTACACTTCATTAATGCAAGCTCCCAATCCATCACAATGACATTTGGTAGCAACTTCTCAGAATAAAACAACTCTTTCAACCTCTCTAGCTCCCATGTGAAATTCTCCCCCCTTTCATGTTCCAAATATGCAAAAGCAACTGAAAACGTCAATTTTGTTGATGTAACACCAACAACCTCAAACAGTGGTATCCAGTACATGCACAATTACAAAACATAAATAATTCAACGGCAAACTCACTCAACGTATTTATAAGATGTCATGAAATTAAACTTAAAACTCTTACCTATTTGTTTTGTAAGTGCAATAAAATTTCGACACCATCGGAAACGTATTCAACAACTTCAGAGAATCAGGGTGTGTCCAAAAGATATCAGCCACCATATCTGAATTATCCTTATTTCTAGACCAATACAAGTATTTCTCTTGGTGGACAAGACCCAATAACATTTGCATTTCTGTCATTGCACCTCTCTTGTTCATTTTGTATGTTGCTCCAGCTTTATATATCTGGGTAATACTCGTAAGGTTTTCTGGATCTTTGTCTTTCAAAGCAAAAGCTATGTACCTTGGAGCCATATTGTGCTTCGTCGTGTCATTCACAAACTTGGCTAAATTAGACCAATTTATAAAAAAAATATGAAAATGCGTATAAAGCCAAGTATAGTGTACCGTATCGGTGATGAAGTATTGCGTAAGATCAGTACATGAATATGTTGAAGAAGCTGAAGGTGCCGGTTCAGGACCACAGGTATACAACACTTCCTCTGTCATTTCGGAAATTTCAGGTATTAACGAAATTTCCGGTATATACCGTAAATTTAGAATTTCCGGTATTGTTTGTACCAAAAATTTTGGAATTGTCGGTACCTGAAATTATGAAAGCAAAAATACCGGACTTTTTGGCAATTTTCGGTAAATTGTAAATATCTGGTATATTGGTACCAGAAATTTTTGAACAATAAAGAATTTATGGTATTCGTTTAAAAAGGGTACCGGAAATTTTAGAGACCTATTGGAAATTACGTTTTTGGTTTCAGTAAAATTTCCTTTAAAAAAAGTAAATTTTTGAGTAAATAGAATCATGGGTATTTTTGAAATATGCAAATATGGAGGGGTGCCAGGTATAAAAACGGGGGTGGCAAGGAAAATTCTCGTCCATTACATATTGGAAGCCCATTACAGCTAAAGCCCATTACTAAAATATACACTAATACAGCCAAACCAAACTATTGTCTTCATACCAATTTATAAAAATTAAACATCATATTTATTAAGAAAATTAAAATATGATAATTTAAAATATGGATTTTTATATTTTCTTTTGAATAATTTTCATGAAAATATTTTCAAAAAATCTGATTGATTTTAATTATAAAGTATATAAGAAAAAAATAAAACAAATGCAGTTTTGCTACACAACAACCTGATAGGTTTCTAGGCAAATAACAACTTGTTAGGTTTCTAGGCAAATATTTTACTAAGAAAAAATCAAAGTAATTAAAGTGATGTAAATGGTTAACATGTAGTTGCAATCGGTTGCAATCGGTTACAATTCGGTGAAAAATACTTATGGAAAAGAAAAAAAATCATTTTTGGAGTTAGCGTAACCGATTATACAGTCGCAATATCCGATTACACCTGATTATATTTTTAGATTTTGAATCAACCGTAGCCGGTTAACATTTTATGTTAACAGATTAAAACCACAAATTTCCGTGCAGTTTATTATTCTTTCTGCATAATTCTTACCCACCTATTTGAGAGTAGGTATTTCACGCACAAATAAAAAGTGGAAAAGGCGACACCCAATTGATAAAAATTTGAACGCCCTATAATCATATTGTAACGAGAAGGGGCATCAATAACTAGATACTCAACCTAAATCTCCCTGACCTGCTCCGACGCTCCAATGGTGATCCTTAACATCATGTAGCCATTCATCAACACTTCCTCCCTGGAGAATCCAACTAGTAATCCCTTGAAAGGTTCTAATCAATATAGATCGAGGCGAAGCCTCTAAAATGTGTCCTAGTAGAGGATATAAGCGAAACTACATTAGTCTAATAAGAATCTTCTAATCTCTCATTCATCACATCTAAAATTAATGATCATGGAATTGTTATTGTGCGAGCAAATTCCAGCGACAACTTTCTCGAAATAGGCGATTTCGGTTTCAGGTGTCTTTGGCTTGCCTTCATCCAACTCCTTGGGGAAATATTCTATGTTCATTATTTGGCAGGTATATCTTCTATGGACGGAGCTAGTCTCTCATTCCCCAACGAATTCTCCAACAATAGTATTGAGTGTGTGGTGCACAACTTTGTCATCTTCCCATGTTGATGTCTCCTTTCCCTTTCTTGAACATAGTAAATAATATATGCTATTATAAAATTGTGTAAGATTGTTATCACATCACAATGACAATGAAAAGAAGAGAAATTTTAAGAAGAAAAAAGATTAGGGTTTTGCCGAGTTTCTCGCTGCCCACAAACTGTGGAAAATATTTATTCACTTTACAATTGCAAAATTATGTGAATACAATGAGATGCAAAAAAATAGGGGATTTTCCCTCTATTTATAATCAGTTAGTTAGCTTGCTCCCTAAGTTAAAAAATCCACAATTGAAAAAACCCAAAGTAGCAACTTAACCTAATTCAGTTATACTTGCTAACATAGGTCTGGTCGAAATTCTGTCTAGCCGGATGCTTAGACATTTCGACCAATGTTTTAAAAACCGAACCGGAGATTGAACCGTTGTAACCTTTGGGTATTGGTTTAACCGGTTCAACTATGGTTCAACCGGATAGTAAATAAATAAATAATAAAATAAAAAATATATTACTTAAAATTATAAGTAATTTATTCAAGTTTCAAACGGGATGAAATATCAAGAAATCATAAATTTATAAAATGAAAAGGATTGCATTGTGATTAACAATGTAATATATTTGGTATTACACTAACTTAGTGCATGATGCTTATAAAAAGACACCTTATTGCATGATAATTTTTTCTAATCTTTCAGATTTTTGGATAAAATATGAAATAAACTGGTGAGTAATTCTTATTTCAAAATAGAATGCATAGAAAAGAGTGGTCATTGTAAGTTTGTAACTGTCTTTCTTGTTTTTAGTTCCTTAGCATGCACTTACACATGGAGATGCATGCTAGCCTTACATTAATATGAAAAGTATCATCATATGCTTTTTATTTTAATGGGTAAAAAATTTCATAAGTTATATTAAATAATTAATTGTACATCTCGATTATTATTTAGTATTTACAAATAAATTAGGTTGTATAACTCTAGCATATTTCTATACAGGTACAAATAGTCAACCATGGTTTATTTTTAGTCTCTCATGCTCTGCACATCAGTTGATTTGTAAAATCAACAAAATATTTAACATACATTCAGCATATATATATTTTGCAGACAAATAATATTAATATGTTACAAGTAATAACAATAACACTACTAACATACATATTTAACACAATCAATCTTGCAAAACATTAACATCAACATGCCAAAACATTAATCCATGGAAAATACTCTTGATTAATGATGATATTAGTGTGACAGACATAGAAGAGTTAAGTTACAGTAGAACTTCACAAGAGGAAAATAGAAGATTTAGACTATCCATAACATATTGATATCCCACTATAAAATTCTAGAGACCATGTTCTTTACTTATATTGCCTGCCAAAATCACTACACCAGACCAAACCATAAAATCTACCCCTAAGAAAATTGTGTGACCAAATGAAGGTTATCTATAGTTCTATACACAACTATAATCAAGTAAAACAATGGAAAATGGTAACCGACTCCACTAGTATTGCGAGAAACAATTGAAAGAACAAGATAATGGACTCCAAGATTGCAACCTGAGTTCACAGAAAAATACATTGAACTTCCATTATGACTTATCATAATAAGACAACCATGAGCATGTCTGTTGTGATATATCAAAACTCTTGGCCTGTATCAATCATGAGCGTTTTGTGGATCATTAGCACCATTGTAACTATTTACATTCTCTTGTGAAAAAGAATCCAAATTAAGTCCTTCGTGTTCAACTCCATTGGTGGGTGCTTATTCACCTAACATATAGTAATCATTAGAATTTAGAAGAGTTTTATCAAGTATGATATCATAATAAAGAATACACAAAAATTAACATTTCACCTTCTTCTTTATCTAAACCAACTATAGGAATCGATTCCTCCATGTACAGAGTATTTTCCATTTCAGTATCAAGAATAAGGACGGTATTTGCATCTTCTTCCATGATCCAAAATTCAATGTCATATATGCTCTCATAGTCAATAGGATCATATGCCCGATTCTTGTTGAAGACACTATTTAATGAGCAAAATATCAATCAATAAGTGATACTCAAATGATAATAAATAAGTAAATGTAAAGTACAATTAAATATCAATGCGTATACCTGTTTTTTAAACGCAAGTTATAATGCACAAATATAAGATCATTCAACCTTTGATGCTCCAATCTATTCCTCTTTTTTGTGTGTATTCTCTCAAAGACACTCCAATTTCTTTCACAACCGGAGGAAGAAGCAATTTGACTAAGTATCTTAATTGCCCATGATTTCACTTTTGGTGCACTATTTCCAAAAGTCTTCCACCACATATCTATAGATATCATAATATATTTGAAATCATGATCAATATAGATTATGAAATAAAGAGGCAAAATTTGTAAAACATTCTATAAACTATACTCACCGGGTCGCATAGTCTTAGTAGACTTGAGTGCCAATAGACGACCAAAATCAACAACCTTCTCTCGATAAAGTTCAGTTTCACTCAAAAATTCAATTTGATTACCATCAACTTGTGCGGTCAATACATCAAGAAATCATGCCATAACATCTGGTTTGTGGGACATGTTATCGCTGTCATAATAGAATGTTGGGTTTAAGACATAGGCAGCAACATGTAGTTTTTGACGAAGATGTTTATCCCACCTTTGTTTGATAATCCTTGTATAAGGTTTGTATAAATATTTCTTATTCATGAATGTTCGCTTAATAGCTTTCTTTGCTCTGAACATGCCGTTATACACATACGCAAGTGATGGTCTATCATCACCGTCAACAGTCCTTAACAAACGTATGAGTGGTGCAACAATTCTAACAATAATCTCAACATCATTCCAAAATCTAGAATCTAGGACAACAACAATGAAATCCCTAGCCTTATGGTCTCTATAATATCTAGACTCAACAAAAGCTTTGCTAGTTACCAATGCTTGAAGGTTGTGTTGGTGTTGGTGAATACTTTTTAATCCGGTAAAGGTTGATGCAAATCGAGTTTGATCGGGGCGTATAATTTTTGTCCATCCTTCCCTCTTCCTTAACCAAGCTAACAAATATCCATGATTGTACACAAACTTTGTAATTAATGATGCACGGTTTGCTAGACTTGCAACAGGCTCCATTTTTCCTATGCCACCTAAAACCAAATTTAGACAATGTGCGGCGCATGGTGACCAATAAATATTAGGATACTTATCATTTAACAACCTTCCTGCAGCTTTATAATTAGCTTCATTATCTGTGACAAGATGTACAACATTCTTTGGACCAACAAATTCAACAAATAAATTACAAAGAGTGGTTGCATCTTTAACAACATCTGAGGCATCAACTGATCTTATGAAACTGATTCCTTTAGGGAAATACACTAGAAAGTTAATCAATTGCCTATTTTTTTATCTTGCCACCCATCTGCCATGATAGTACATCCAGTTTCTACCCAAAGACTACGACAATTATCAACCAACAATTGAACGCTCTTTTTCATATCAGACAATAACTTGGTTCTCATAGAATGATAATTTGGCCCTTTATAACCAGGCCCAATGGAAGCAATTGCATCAATCATTCGTTGATAAGAACTAGAATTTAAAGTATTCATAGGGATGCAATTTTCAAAGAAAAATGTTGCAACAACAAGATCAACTTTATGTAAAGCTTCTTTACCTGCAAGCATGCTTTTAATTGTTGGTTGAGCTCCAGGGGTGGTCCTAGGAGCAAAGTAACTCTTTGTTAATAATCCAGGTACAACTATTCTTTTTTTTTGCAGGTCGTGCCGAAGGCAAAAGAATAACCTTGTCGACCATTTCTTCAACAGTTTGTGGATGTGGTATTTCAAGAATGTCATCTTCATCCAACTCTATAATATTAGAACCAAAAGGATGTTCTTCATCCCAATTATCTACACGTCTCTTCCTTCTAGATGCAATTTCCTTCAAGTTCTCTTCCATTCTAAATCTAGTGTCACCGTAAACTTTTTAGCACTTTATAACCTCACCAACTATTCCAGCAAGATGTTGTTTGATTCTATTTATTCCTCCACCTCTAAAAGAGGTTAAACAGTGCAAACATGTATATATTTTCTTTCCTCCTTCTATGGTTAATTTGCAATGGTTCCATGCAGGATCTGATTTTTGGCGAGACGATTGTATACATGTTTCGACCGAAGTCGATTGTGTAGAATCAATTGGAGTTTCTTCTGATGATTGAGCAGATGATGTAGACATATTCTTCTGAAATTAAAATATAACATGTGTAGTTTAGCTCATTACAATATCATAAACACATACTCAAAGACTTAAAATCATTAATTAAGAAAAAGAACAAATTTAAACAGGCAGTGGAAAAGACAAATATATAGTATAACAAAGCATAGAAATTTTGAAGACAAGTCACTTTGAAATTAATACACAGTGAATCACACAATATTCAAATTGTTGATAGAACATTAAAATAGAAAATAGAAGGTGTTTGTTACTTTTCCCTAATTAACACCTACTTGCTAAAAGTAAACAATTTTGAAAACAATATGAGTAACACAACATTCACACCACAAAGCAGATAACAAAGTGTTTGAATCTTTTACTTAGTTAACACCAATTTATTAAAAATTAAACAAATTAGAGAACACAATATTCATAGAGAAAATTCCAAGGTCCTTCATTTTTCCCTAATTAACATGAATTTCCTAAAAGCTAAACAAATTAGAGAACACACTATACACAAAGAAAATTCAAGTGCATAAAGATTTGACAAAAAAATCAATCAAGCAACAATGTTAACAGGAATGAAAAGAATCATAGGACATTGGAAAAGAATCACAAATGGGTGAACACGTGTACTTACTGAGAGAAATACTTTGAAAGTACAGTTGTGGGAGTCACAGTTGTGTCACGGTGGCGTTGATGGCTGAGTGGCCACATTTTGACGAATTAGGGTTGTAACAATTACAGCTGTTGAGAATAAACAAACTTGAAAAGAAGAAAGGAAATTATAAAAAGGAACGTGCAGAGAAGAAAAGAAATATGGAAACGAGATGAATAGTGGTTTTGGAAACGACAGAGAAACAACGAGATTAGGTTTTGGAGTGAAATTACCGCACCCGGTTCTCCAGTTTTCCGGTTATGGACGGTTTGTGTCGGTTTTACGGTTCTATAACGATTTGAAGTGTATTACGGTTTTGCAAGGCACTTTGGACCGGAAACTGGTTCGGATCCCGATTGAACCGGCCGGTCTAGTCTGGTTTTCACAACATTGATTTCGACACAACACAACTCGTCACACTAAGATTTGACACACCTTGTGTCGAGTAACATCATGCTTCAACACAATGAATTACACTTTCAACATAACAACATCTACTTTATGCAATTCTTCTAAATTAAGTTGTCACATCCAAGAATGCTATAAGAAATTAATTCATTGAATATTGTGTATATTTCATGCAGACCATCAATGCTTTATGTGGATTGATGAGTTTAAAATGTCTTGATCATTGTTACTTTATAAATGGACGACAAAGATACATTGATAATATAAACAAACCTTTTTTGCCCAATGTTGCCAACCTAATTGAGTGAATAAGTATTAAATAAAAAATATTAATAAAATTAACATTGTTGAGTTTCGAAGGGGGTTGACCATAACCTTTTCCCATGGTTTCCATCTCAACTCAGGTAATAAGTCATAAATAACAAACACGCTTAAGTGTAGTTGCTAGGATTCGAAGAGGAATTGAACTCTTTTCCTAACACAACACAACTGGGGTGAATAGGTAGTATATTTGTTTAAAATTGAAATATGACGAGTTTATAATTGTCACTTCAATTATTCATCGAATAACGTGAAAGCTTTGTCTAAAAATGTATTATTTATAGAAAGGACTCTTTCTTCAAACCAACCAACAACACAAAAAATTTAGTTGCCAATAATTTTAACAAGAGATCCTTAATCAACAACCCCACTGAAACATCGAACTCGTGTAATTATCTAACTTCTTACTTGACCCCAACTAAATGCGTAATGGACAACTATTTTGAATTGAGATTTTGGAAGACCTAAACTTAATACCACATCTTCAAGTCTATTTAAGCTTAGCATTTTTGCCTATCTAGATACACTTTATTTGAACTCTAAATATCTCTCATTTGGGCCCATCACTAACTATAGACATAAGAGTGTCTACAAATATACCTCTTCATTAGGGTCGATAATGAATATTTCGTTTAACACTGTTATTAAGTTGTGATCTATTGTCCCCTACGGTTATCATTGTGAATTTGAATTTTGTACTAGAACATAATTCAATTGCATGAAATACTTCAATTTTCGTTTCAATTTAGTTGTGTGCAATGGAATGAGCTTACATCTTCTGTCAAATTCACTTTCACCGAATTATAAAACTACTCAAATAATAGAATAAAATTTGAATTTCATTATGCTTTTTTCAACTCCATTGCATTGTGGTTTGTTATTATGCTCTGTAGACTCTGTGGTCTATCAATCGAAACGGAATCTCCTGCAGTCAAGTTGTTGGCGTAATCACACTGTCAAGTATTTATTGACCGTTAGATGTAATCACACTGCTAAAGAAAAAGATTTAATTTTCTCAAAACTATTAGTTTTAAATCAGAACAATCCTATTAAGATCGGACAGCCAGATTTGATTGAATGTGTATATGCGGATACCATGACTGCATTAAATCAAGGTCCCTATCAATCTAGAAAGTCTTAAAAACAACAACGATTAAATTATAAATTTATAGCTATATATTTTAAAAAAAAGTATAATTTATGACATCAATTAACTTTATTATGATAGAAAACGACATGCTCACTTAAAATCAAATTAAAAATATATCTGATCGTAAAATCAAATTAAAAAGATACTTGATCGTGAGTTATGGGGCTATTCAATTATACTTAGAGTCATTTTAAATAATATTAATTGTTATTTATTGGCAAAAGTATTAGTACTTTTATTAAAGAAATCAGAAAAAAGGGACAAAGGAATGTTAAAATTGGATTCCACTTGTAATATATGAGAAATGATATTTTAACATTTATTTGAGTGTTAAAAATATATATATTATAAATTTAAATGTTATAGTATATTATTGAAATTCGTATAAATATATAAAATAAAAAAATTGAAGAGAGATAGAGACGGTAATATATGATTGATATACGGTATTGCATACGGTGTCAAATTTTAAGTATTCGAATACACAACTCATAATATACTTAATACACAAATGAAGTATTATGAAAATGAAGGCAACATATAATATTCTTGTGCAAGTATTTTTTTTTTCTCCCCAAAGAACATGCCATGAATTGATGTAAATTAATGGATGTTTAGTATTGTCTCAAATCATAAATATTCAGACACTAAATTAAGGATTTTATTTGTTCTTTCAGATACAAAGTGATTTTAGATGTTTTTAATTTGGTTTATATATTTTTAAAATGTTGAAAGTAGTATAGTAGAGAGATACCATTCCTGCATATATGAATTGACATATATTATCAAATTGGAAGAGGAATGTTTGTCGACTTCCACATTTCTTGGGGAATAATTTAGTCCAGCAGGAAGCCATGCATTGACTAAACTAGATGCCAAGTATTAGCTTCAACAAGTAGCTTGAAGAATAATTCAATTTGAGTATTAGAATTGGCATTAGCATTAGATTTCTATGAATTTGAATCCACATACAAAAAAATCTCTATATTCTCCTCTACACTCTTTCTTGCTATGATAATAATCACCACTCTACACTATGCAATGCATTCGTTTGAATGAAACAATCCCTTAAGATAAATTATGAATTAACTTATAAATTTAAATTCTGTAACTATAAAAATTTAAAATCATTTGGATGAGAAGTTAATCGATTTTTTTAAATTAATCAAAAGTTTTAGATTCAATTTCAAATACATAATATTATATTTTTTGATATAAAGTTTTGACGTCTATTATATCTCTCAGATTATACATATAAGATCATTTTGTACCCTTCGATGAAACAAGAGGCATAATCCTTAGTCATATGGGAGGCGTTCCTCGTCCCTGAACTGATTGCAACTAGACTTAAGCCTTTTAAGAACTAAATCATCTTGCTCAGTTACCAACCTAACATTGTCTATCGATAGTTTGCTTTTAATCAATCAATGCCCAAGCTACTTTACAACAAAAAATGTGATTTATGCCTTTACAACAGGTATTTCTAAGGCTGAATATAACAAACAAATGTTCCGATATGCTGAGCCTCCTAAACTTACTCCAATCATCTTTCGAACATCCTTTTATTGCACTCAAGAGTTTGATACATGATGGAGAAAATATTACACTACATAGATATTTGATGTTCCTGCCTTAACTAAGCATTTGACAACTGTGTTTGCTTCCATACAGGAAAGGTTCAAGAAAGGCATGACAACTCAAATCACTTTGAAATTGCATACAAACCTGATGAGCTTAGCCAAACCATCCGTGAAGCAGCATTAATTTTAAAAGAGAAGTTTACAAAGAAACTCTCTGCCTTAAAAATCCCTTTGTGTGTCAAGCACGAAGACATGAATGAGATAGCTTTTAAACTTTAACCATCGAAGTTCCCACCACTGCCAAATGTTGATTTTGGCTTGGAATTTTGACCTTAATTCCCAATATGGTTCTTCTGTGGGTCTCACTTAAAACTCTTTCAATAAGATTCCCAAAAACTTGCCAACAGGTGGTTTCGACTAAGCATACTCTAGACAGTTTCAAAAGTCACCTTCATGTCGACATAAAGCATGTTCGTATACTTTCTCCAATACATGAAGGTGCGTAATGGGAGGTGTAACACCTCATTTCTACCCGGTAATTATAAACAAAATCAAAATGATAAAATTTCCACCAAACATAGGATATCACATTTTCAACTTTAAATCAACCGCATAAAACTCATTAAGACGGATACATAACACATATAAACAGGGAGAAACTCATAACAACTATTTAGTCTTCAAAAATAAATCAACTTTAATAAAACCATGCAGCGGAATTCACAACTTTAAACTTCAACTTATAGCATCTTTGTCCAGCTTGAAACAACAAAAATTAAACTTCTCCAATAACAACTTAAAATTCAACTTAAAATTCAACTTAAAACAACAAAGAGTAAAACAAACGTTCATCCCCCCTGAGTGCTACGTATCAGAGCAAATGACACCATCTCGAACTAATAACGGTAACAGTTACTCTCCTTGGTTGCATTCATGTTACCCACATAGAGGCAACATCACAACAGAAGGGATGAGATATCAAATGATATAAAGAAAAATATGATAATCAATATATTAGACTAGAATCATACAATTTTCACCACTTTGTAACAACCACTCAATAACAATCAACAAGCAATATAACACAACAACAACTTCAAATGCAACTCAAATGCGACTCAACTAATGCATATGTATGTGGTACCATTTGGAGCAAAACTCTCAACTTAAAATCTGCCAGGTTGTCGAGGCATCAACAAGGCATAAACCTTCAACTTTCAACGTGGTTCCATCAAGGCCAACTTAATCATGCAATGTATGCGATATTTATGGATGACGTACAACAACAACTTAGAATATGCATCAACTACAACAACTTAATTCAACACTGGTCATTCGACCTACAACTCAAACGTGTCCATAAATCGAAACAATTCAACTTATTCAACTGTACCCGCAAATCAACGTATTCAACATCGTTTCGACAAAACAAACCAGCCACAATTACCTATCAACATATACAAACTACCCCGACGAATTTCAATTAATTCTGGACAACTAATTTTTCCCGGTTATTGCGGCTAAATCGGTATTGTTTCACTGTTATACTATTACTGCTAGTTAACCAAACCTTCTGTTAATTTTATCCCACTGATATAATTGATTTCTATTTACTAAATAATTACACTAATATGCTAGACCAGTTTCTGCTAAAATTCCATGTTCCTTCTAACTGATAAATCCTACTGCTAAATTGTTTATGATCCCATGCCTATACAAATTCTTATATTCAATATTATTTAATATCTTAGCCAATCAATTATTACATCAATTAACATTATTTCTACTAACAAAATTTTACTCTGTTAGGTTAAACTAATTTTATGCTAAACATGTCAAGTCTCTGTTAACTGGTTTCTGCTATCTGCTACAACTTGCCGCTAGACTAAATTCTGATTTCATATGTTTACCAATTCTGATAATTCTTATTATTGGGTATTGTCATGATTTTCAATTAATGAAAATCCCATAATACCAACTATTATATCTAACATATATATTACTGAGTTACTCAAGAAAACACTTGCCAGAAAAACAAATTGCATAGCCATATACGTAACACCTAAGCATAATGAGGAGAGAGAGAATAAGAGATGTGGGGCGCCCACCCAAGCACTAGGGCGCCGCCCCCAAAGCTCGTGGGGTCCACCTCTCTCTTCTTCACATATTGGGACGATCGTCCCTTAATATTTCTTCATCTTCCCATCTTTTTTTGCATCTATAATTCCATCTATTCTTACTATTCAGCCCAGTTTCTTTGATCATAATTTCCAGAAATTTCTTCGATTCAACATTTCAATCATACAAAATCTCAAGTATGAAATTCACAACAACGCAAAACCAATAACATCAACAAAATCATCAATGGCAGATCACAATTTCATCAAAATCATACTAAACAAAATTCAACACAACACAGTAAAATTCATATAATTTCAATCCCACATATCAATCATGATATTCTCGATTATAAACTTCGAACCCCACCCTTACCTTGGATTAAAGGCAACTCTATGATTAACAGCGAATTTAGAGAATCTACCCGGATCCTAAATCTGGTATATGTAGGAGACTGGTTTTTCTACCCCTTTGGTGATCAACTTGCAAGCTCTGGTTTTTCTTTCTCTCACGTAGCAGGATTATTTTTCTAACTTCTAACCCTACTTGTTTGTTTTAATTTAGTTTCTATTCAATTTCTTAATGGGCCTACAAATAACACCTCTATTTTGCTATAGGTCACACACAACTTAACCCAACTATATTAATTAATGTTCTAATTAAACTAATATTATTTTCTAATATTAATTTCTCCCGGCTAAATCGACTATTTACCCAATTTTCAACTCGAACAACATTTCCACGACTACTCAGAAAATACTTAAAATATTTAATAAAAAAATTTAATTAAATATGGGTGTTACATGAGAACTTTTCAATTTACTCCTCTCCAACTTTTTAAATATATTTCTAAGGGTTACATATGTTTTTAGTCCCTACGAATATGCGCACCTGCAATTTTGGTCCCTCTAAAATTTACCTTCGAATAATAGTCCTCACAAATTTTATTCATGCAATTTTAGTCCCCATTATTTTCTCAAAAAATTTAAAACGGTTTAATGACCCTTAAATTTTTAATTTTTTGAATAATTTTTTCATATGTGTGAAGAATACTACAAAATATTTAGGCTTAAATGCACTTTTGATCCCCCTAGTTTCAAAATTCTGAAGTTTAAGGCCCCATAGTTTAAAAGTCAGGTTTTTGGTCCCTCAAGTTTATCAGAGTTGGGATTTTTGCAGTCCCCCTCCATCTGGCTGTGAGTTTGATGACTTGGCAAGGGGATTTTTAGCCATGTCATACATTCTAAAATTAAATAATTTGATATTATTCTAAAAATATTTTAAAAAAATTATATTAAAAAAATATGTTAAATTAGGGCACATTTTCATCCCCAATTCTATTTAACATATTTTTTTAATATAAAAAAAATAATTTTTAATGTTTTTAGAATAATATCAAATTATTTAATTTTAGAATGTATGATATGGCTAAAAATTCCTTAATTCATCAAAACTCAATGGAAAACAAAAAAACCGACTTTAAACTAAAAACTTCAATTTTGAAATTAGGGAAAAAGCATTGAAGCCAAATATTTATTTACTAAATTTTAGAATTTTTTAAAATGAGAAGAATTAAATCTCGATTTAGAAATCAAATTTTGAGTTCCTTTTTTTTTAGGAACTTTTTATAACGTTCTACACATGTCTGTAAAATAATCATTCAAAAATACACATCGGTTTAACAATAGGGACTAAAACTACATGCATAATAATTTTGCGAGGATCATTATTTAAAGGAAAATTTGAGAGGGACCAAAATTGCAGGGTCGCATACTTATAAGGACTAAAAATGTATTTAACCCTATTTCTGATTTTGACAATTTTGGCATGTCCATTCTTCTTAGTTGCCGATTGAAAACGATAGATATAAGGCAAGAAACGAAAACCTCCTCCAGTTCCCAAGAAACGAAAACCAACCAATCCTCAATCTCAAACAACATAATGAAATGTCGAAGATCTATTTCAAGACACCTCCAAATCCGCAAAGAAAAAGAAGAAGTTAAAGCCATCGGACTCCACTCCTCATCCAAAACCCAACATTTTTTAAATCAAGAAACAGAAGCCAAATGCTCAAAAAGTGATTAATGTTGATTTTGAGCCAGATGCCAACGTTGTGCCAAATCATGTTGAGAGTGATAACTCCAGTCTTGGTGTTTGTTGCACCCCAAAATTCTCCCTGTTCTTTTTTTAATAAATAATTGGCTTACACTTAATCAACAAGTGCATTACATGCATATCATTCATGCATTAACCATGGGTTCGAGATTTTCTAAATCGTATGAACCTGTACAATTTCGAAGAAGAGGTTTGGTTCCAAAAGCTGAGTATCTGAGGTTCTGTTATTTCAAGAGTCATCTCAATATACAAAGTTGTGTGCATCCAAAAGCTTCTGATTATCTCTCGAGGATCAAGGTTTTGGAGTTCTGATTTCCTCTCGTGCGGATATTGATTAAGGTTTTCGAGTTACAGTGTGTTGTGTTCGAATGTATGAGCCCGGAATGATTTCATAACCTTCTGTGAGTCTTGAAGTGTCTATATATGGCTTATCGATCCACGCGATTCATCAGAAAATCAAGAACGGTTGGATAAAAACATATTTGAATGTGCGTATTGAAAAGTCAACAAAAGTCAAAGTTTGACCGAGTGGAATTTCTGGTCAAAATTATGGTCAAAAGTCAAGATTCGAGAAAATATGATCATTCATTGAGAAAGATCGGAAGAATCGGGTGAAAACAAGGTTTCTTGCAATTTAAGTAACTTTAAACTTAGAAATTTTTTCTAAATTTTAAGTAATTTGTGTTCACGGAGCCATGTTGTCGACTCTCTATCTCACTTGTTGTGGTCGAAATTTCACGAATGAGCAGTCATTGGAAAGAGCGCATTGTGTACTCTGAATTTGTCCTTGAGAAGATTTCTCCAGAAATGCCTGGATTTCGAGTTATGAGGCTCCGAAGTTTAATGTTCATAACCTTTGAAGTTTACACTTAGTGAAATTTTAAGTGTTTTTCAATATGTTCAAGTGCTCGACTTCGAAGGTATTTTACACGTGTTTCGAAGTGCCGATTCGAGTTGAGTTCAACATCAAGGTTGTTCGTTTTAGTGGCAATCTACAACTTTGCTGAAGAAATCGAATCCATTCGGGAATCGGATCAAAAATTATGGAGCTCGGAAGTTACGGGTTATCATTTCTCAAAAATTCAACACTTAGAAATATTTTGAAGTGTTTGTTTCTATGCTCAAGCTAACAGTTTCGGGTTCGATTTTACCATAGTTATTGGCTCCAAAATAAAAAATGTTCAACTGCAAAGTTGTTCATCTTACGGCAATCTATAACTTTGTTGAAGGAATCGAATTCATTCAGGACTCGGAACGAAAGTTACAAAGCCCGGAAAATAAGAATTCATCATGTTTGCAAGGTTCGAATAGTTGTTGTGCGCGTGTTCAGGACTGTTTTTGTCATCGATTCGATTGCCGCACGGAAGAACTCTGAACATGAAAGTTGGAGTTTGCCATACCCTCTACAAGTTTCATTCACGAACTTTTTCATTTCGGACGTCGGAGCGTAAGATATTGGGCGCCGTAAGTGATAGTTTGAAATTGCCAAAATGCAAGATGACACACATTTTCTGCCATGCATACGGAAGCATTTTATCGAACTGTTTTTGTGCACATGTTTGAGGCTGTTTTCTCGTCGATTCGATCGCCGCACGGAAAAACTCCTAACATGAAAGTTGGAGTTTGTAATGTAATCTACATGTTCCATTTAGAAACTTTTTCGTTTTGGACGTCGAAGCGAAAGATATTAAGCGCCGTAGTTGATAGTTTGAAGTTGGAAAATTGCTAGATGTTACGCTTGGAACCTGCCCAGCCCAACCAGGACTTTCATCAAACAGCCATATGGCAAAATTCAAACACTTTTTGCTCCATGATTTAGGCTCCGTTTGAATTGGCAACAAACTACAAAGTTGGTCTACCACATGTCCTCTTTACAATGGCACCAGATTCATTTTATTCGGTCGAGTATCGAAAAATTTATAGATCCGTAAAGTGGTGTACGTGGATTGATTTAAGAATATGACACTTAGAGAAATTCTCAAACATTCAAGCCAGTTTGTGACATCGTAACTTCGAGGCTAAATTCGGCGAGTTTGTGATCAACTTTTCATCGGGAATTCAACATCAATGTTGCTCTACCAAGTGTGCTCTTCGAGTCGACGCTCTCGTTGTATCGGTCGGACTACTACACATCAAGACCGAAGCATCTAAAATAGCTAGCATGGGTTGATTTTCTTGGGCAAACCAATGGCTTATGAAATAACAGCATGTTATTTTTCCATAATTGGCCACACATGTAACATGTAATGCAGGCATGATGCAAGGAGGATACCCAAAAAATGACAACCCGCATTCATGGGATAACGAACTTTTTTCCTTGCTTTCACTACAGTGGACGGAATTTTCAATTCTCTTCAGGTCCCTCTCTAACCGAACTGTCACCATAACACATCAAAGCCACTCTCATTCTTTTTTTTTCTTTCGAACACTCACTTTTCTCACCACCTTCACCATTAACTGTGACACGATAACAGAAAAGAAAAAAGGGATCGCAACCCTCTCACCTATAACAACCTCTCCACCATTCTGTTACAGAATTCTCTCCCGCCTCCCTCTCTCATCCATCGCCACCTTCCTTCATCTAACAACCTCCAACAATCAAGAACCACCTTCTTTCTCGACCACAATCTCATCATCTCCACCCCTCACTCTCATTCTCCTGTTCACTATCACCCTCCATAATCGAATTACTCACATCTCTCTCTCTCTCTATCTCTCTCTCACGATAGCAAGCACTGGTTCACCACTGTCAACCAACATCCATCACCATTCTTGGCCATAACTACTGCAAAGAGAGACCACCATGCCATAGCCATCGCTCTCTTTTGTTCTAACAACCTCACGGCTTTCTTTTGCTAACAACCTCACCATTATCTTTATCATACTCGCCACCACCACCACGTCAGGATCATTATTGCTACCTCCTCGCCCTTCACTTTCAGTCAGTGCCCCAACGCCACGACTCCTCATGCCGTAACTTCTTGCTCATCACTCTCTCGCCTTCGACATTGCACATCTCTATTATCATCCAAGATTCAAGGTTAGAGAACGAGTTTATTCCCCATTGATTGAGGCTTCTTGAGGTATTCGTCGCCATTACCGGAGAGTGATAAGAGGCTGCAACATTTCTTTCCATCTGTCTTGCCAAACTTCGAACAAGTAAGCCTTGAGATCTCTCCTTCAAATGTCTAGATTTATCATTTCGAATCACATGAATACAACGTTAAGACTGTGCATAGCCTAGAATGGTAGAATCCACGTTTTAGATCTGATTTTGTCTGTGTGATTTCTCGATGATTGAGTTGGTTTCTGTGAGTTTATGATCCAAATTCGGAATCAGTGTGAATTTTTGAGTAGGTCAAGTGTTTCCCATTTAATTTTCCGATCACCATGGCCATCGCCGACGTTAAGCTTCGCCGGAGAAGAAGAGTAATTTCAGCGAGATGTTCTTTCTGTTGCACGAGCCCTATGCGTGGCTTCCAGCTAGTGGTCCATGATCAGCCCATAACAGCCAACCAGATGCCGACACGTGCCATTTTTTATTTATAAAAAAAATCTGAGGTTAAGTAATCTTGACCAATTGATAATCATGTTACATGAAATAAAAAATAAACGTGACACACATTAACTCTTTTTGAATAAAATGGTTTTTTTGGACAAATGGACTTAGTATAAGATTCAGACTGGGCCTAACAGAAATGTTATAACACCCCTGCTTAAGCCCAGTTTTGTGTTTTTAACTAGATTTAGTTCATTCTGCAGATTCAGTTTTACACCCCAGTTTTCCTTGCTTCACAATACTAACACCTAATCAAAAATTGCTCCCGATTTCGATTCGAGTGACTTATAAAAAATGCATAAAAAGTAGTTTCTGACATTTTAGGATCTTAGAATGTTTTTGATATTTTTTGTGATATTTTTGCAATTAATTTCTTTTAATTTTTAATTCATTTTCAATGATATGCTTAGAAGCATGTTTCTCCTTGGTAGTTTGAGTTGACTAATCTTAAGAGTGTAATGACATGTGTTTCTTAGAAACTTTAGGTTGTTTTTCTACCATCTAATTGTAGTTAAATGTATACCTTACCTTAGGATTTAAAATAGAATTACAAAGCTAACTTGTAATGGTTCGATTCTTAAGAACTAGTTTGATAATTGTATAGTTTTTCTAGCTTCCTTTCGCATGTTTAGTTTGTAGCTTTTTCTCTATTTGTTTAGATGTTTAGGAAAGATTTAGAAAATATAGTTGCTGCCATCTATTAAGAATTTACCTTTCATGCGTTGTTTTTTTTTTGTAAATAATGCATTTTTAGTGTAGATTTTTGATTTCTAACTACTCTAGATCTCTAACTATGTTTAACATTGCATTTGAGGACTATTGTGATGGACTTAGCTCGATTTTGATATCACTCATGGGTTATTTTTCATTATGTGTGCGTTGCTGCCCGGTTTTCCATTCTTATGTTGCTATACACATTTGCATTCCATTTCTTCACCTTTGGATCATATTTTGACATGTGATGTGAATATGCAATTATATTCTTGCCTCCTTGTTATTTTTGACATGTTTGTTGACTTGTGCGAGGTACATTGAGGATATTTTGGTTAGGTACCTAATCTTGGTACACTAACCTACCACTTCTCCTGTGGTTACCACTTCTCCTGTGGTTACCACTTCTCCTGTGGTTCTGTTTGCGTTTGAAACGCATTTTGCTTTGTGTTTTCTCATATTCGAACGCATACATTGTTTTGTGCGGATATGTACCTTTGTGCAGGTGTTCTGATTGTTATGAAGACTTGTTTGCTACACGCACATGTTGCACGATATCACTTTGTGGATTATATTGATCGAGCTGTTTCTTATCATTGCTTTGTTGATGGCAGTTTACTCGAAGTTTTTCGGAGTATTTCTTAGCTCGTAGCGCTCTTCGGATTATTATCCGTTTGGTATTTATTTTACTTTGTTTTCCGCATTTCTTTTACCGCTTTTCTAGAGAGCATGAGAAGTAGGGTTTTACCGCTTTCCTTGCCATGAGAAGTAGGAATAGAGATGTATGAAGGGCCTTCCGTAGTTGGAACATGTTCAGGAACCCCTCTGGTTTATCTAAAGACCCGTTTAGGGCGATTCTGTTTGCTAATTGTGTTTGGTTTGTTTAAAATCCTCCATCTGCATTGGGAGGTAATTCTCAGTAAGTGTTTATATTTGTGCTTGCATAGGTCAAGAGTGGTTAAGACACCCGATGTGGCACCACCAAGCAAAGTCCCGTTTTTTATATTTCCTGTTATCGAGTCATGATGATATGATGGGCAAGCGGAAAGGGTCCGCAATCGACCCCCGCACCGTTCTAGTCCGTGTCAGCTCAGCACACGCAAATCGTGTTGCTTTCTTTATCGAGTCAATAATAAAAAAGTGGCAAGAGTTCCCTATTCTGACTCTCCACGCTTTCATGGGGTTCGCATTTTATTGCAGAGCTCGCATCATTTGCTCTTCACACTTGACAATTCATGTCATGCTGTGATACTATTCACAGGAATCAGATGTGTCGGCTCCTGGTTGACTCACGGTATGCTCGTTACTGTTCGAGGCTTTGGGACTTCCTCCTTTTCCTGCGCTTGTGTGCCATTTGTTTATTTGCATTGCATTGTTTGTGTGCTTCTGCCAAAACACTTGTTTGCTTCATCCCTTTTTGTCGTCTTCGATTCTACATTAGGTAGTGATTCGAGATAGACATAGATTTAGGTTACAAACCTGTTCCATTCCTTTTGTCGTCTTCGATTCTACTTTAGGTAGCGAATCGAGATAGGCATAGATTTAGGTTGTAAACCATTTGCATGTTCCCTTAGGATTCTCTTGAATCTACTTTAGGTAGTGATTCGAGTTAGACCTTAGGTTGTAATCCATGCATGATAACATTAGGGATAGAGTTAGATAGTTTCCCTTGATTGTTTTCTAGTTTCTTTTGCATCCATGCATGTAATAAAACTAAAACTTGTTTTCTTTTTCTTTTGCAAACCAAAACACTTAATAATGGTTCAAACTCCTTTTTCAAAGGTAAAAGCAACCAACCAATGTAAACTCTTTTTTTTACCTACGGGTTTTCTTTTGTGTTTAAAACTCTTTTGTATAAGTAAAAAACACATAACCTACCAAAACATATGAGCCGAACTACGGCGCTCTGACTTTCCCATTGCACGAGGGAATACGTAGGCATCTTGTCACGAGGCTCGATCGAGCGAACTTTGTAAATACTTCCTTCTTTTCCCCGTGTTTTCTTTGTTTTCTTTTCTCTCACATGCATTCTTCTTCTGGCATACAGATATAGCAGTAAATAAATATAAACACACTCATTAGATAGAAAATAGAAGTGGATATCGTAGAGTACTACGGGCGTGTGGGGTGCTATTACCTTCCCTTCGCGTAATAGATTCCCTTACCCTATCTCTCGGTTGCAAGACCGTGTCTTATTCTTTTTAGGTTTTCGCAATGCGTTTACCTTTCTCCTTTTGCTTGATAAAAAACGTTCGATGGCGAATTCATTGATATAGTTATCGGATGATGTTCAGCCGGTTGTTTCAGTGTTGATGAGACTAAAGGAAATACAAGCTCGCCTCACTTGATAATAATTCTTCTTTCTTTTGCAGAATAATCAAACTGGTACCGAATACTCCATCATCAAATATGTTATTCCCAGAAGTACTAGTTCCCCTTCAGTTCATCCTATATATAATAAAGGTTCAAACAAAGGATTTACATGCAAAATGAATCAACATGACGAAGTCCAACAAGATATTCCTCCACCCCTTATATAACCCTAACAATCTCAATAATCTGACTCTAAAAAAGATAGTGAAGAGTTAGTTCACATCAACATGGAGATCCGAGATATAGAAGAGCTTAATAAGGAAAAACCTGGTGATTCTTCATCCAAAATTCCCAACCATGATGAAGATGGGCAAGATGACGAAGACGAACATATGTCCAACATCTCTGAAGATCCTCAAGGCGGAGAAGGACATAGAAATGACAATGGGGGATGACAACAGGGTCGGTCGGGGACAGTTATTACCTCCCCTAAACCCAAACCCAAATCCCTAATCAATATCCATTCTCCACCCCAAACCCAAACGGGGATGAAGAATTAAAATCCAAACGGGTACGGGTATCCCCGCCCTACCACCATCCATTTAGTGAAATCAATTTTTTTAATAGAAATACTTTTTTTTCTAAAATCAAATTACATTATAAATATTTTAAATAATAAATACAAATCAAAGTATCAAAACATTAGCCACATATTTAATATTTTAAATTATCAAAAATAAATAATAATGTACATAATAAAATAAACGGGGCGGGTTCGGGATGGATACTAGTATCCTCATCACCCGACCCATCCCCATATTTTGTAATCAGGGAAAACCCAAACCCAGTCAAAGCTGGTTTTCCCGTCAACTTCGGGGCGGGTTCATGTGGGTACCTGTATGTATGGGTTTTGTTGTCATGCCTAAGGACAATGCCCATCTGAATAACACAATGAATATCAAACAAACCTTTGGGACAATTAAGGGTTTCAAGGCCCATTTGAATGCCACCTCTGCTACTTTTTCCCAAGAAGAGTTAGAGAATTTGAAGGAAAAACAAATCCATTGAGTATCTGAAATGGATGATGAGCACAAGAGGAAATTCAACTGGTAAGTTTTCCAGTTCTTCGAACGCTTCTAATGGTCATTTTACTATCGAATCTACTGACAAACTACTTCAATAGATCAAAGAGAAAGTATTTAACGTCGGCTTGATCCAAATTTTAAAAAATAATACAAATGTATGCTATGAGATTAAGGAACTACTGTAAGAAGTTGACATCATAACTACTCATCTAGAAGATGCAGATCTTATTGTAGATCTTTGGTTCTTCATTGATCAAGTTACTGTTGATCTCACATGCAAACAAGAGGCTTTGACCAAGATTTAAAATTGGACGGAGACCCAAACAACAGAATAAGATGCAGCCATTGACTCTACCAACAAAGTCGAAGAGTTAGAAAATACTTTTCAAAAAATTCAAGAGGAACTCAATACCTATGCTACCAATATGTCTAATTGGGAACAATAAATCATAGAGTTGCATACCAACATTCAAAAAGTCAAGGAACATCAAGAATAAATTCAAAAACTTGATCATAAACAACTTAACAATGAGATCAAAGTAGGCGTTTATCATGTCAAAAAGGCCCAAAAAATTGGGGAACAAAATCTCCACCCTTACTTCAAGCAGGTCTGTGATCGAACGTTGCTTGTCGTTGTCTAAGACAAAGTATGCACGAATATAGGCCACTCTACCCTTTTGATTTATGTACTTTTTTATTTGTTATAGCTTGTTTAACTTTTGGTTTCAACCTCGAATAATTTTGTAACGAATTTAGCCATTTTGGCATTTAATTTCAATTAACAGTTTGGCTTCTTATGTGCACTTATTTATTCTGTTAAGATTTTAACCACCTGAAATATATGTTTATATTTTTTTTCAAATATTTCCCATTTACCCTCAGGAGTCTTCGATTCTCCTCTAACTCTTCGATTTGATAAGCATTAGTCGAAAAGACTTGGATAGCCTGAAATAGACCTTCCCAATTTGGGACCATTTTCTCAACTTTCTATCTTTTCTATCTATGGGTAAAATTACTTTCTAAACCAAATCTCCAATCGAAAATGTTTTAATCTTGACCTTTTTATTATACGTTTTCTCCATTCTCGTTTTCTGTCTTCATAACAATTCTAAGGCATTCAACCTTTCCTCATCCAAACCAATTAGTTCATCAAACATCATATTCCAATAAGAATCTGATAGGATTTTGTTGTCTCTTAACTCTAGTTGATTGGAGGTAAATCTCGACTGGTGAAACTGCATCATGCCCATAAGTCAATTGAAATGGTACAACATTTGTAGCTTCCTCACGGGAATTTTGACAAGCCCGTAAAATTTGATCCAATGTCTTATGCCAATTTTTTGGGTTTTTTCCCACATTTTTTCCCATTAATCCAATTACAACTTTATTTGCTGCCTCGACTTGACCATTCGTCTGAGCATAATAAGGCGTAGATGTCAGCTTTTTAATTCTTACTTATTTAGCAAACTCTTGAATATTTCGACCAGTGAACACTGATCCTTGATCAATTGTAATGGTATATGGGATTCAAAATATATAGATTATATGTTTCTGGATAAACTCAATGAGTGCTTCTTGATCAACGTTTACCAAAGATATTGCCTCAATCCATTTAGTAAAGTAATCAATACTCACAAAGATGTATCTATGGGCCAATGCTTTACTATAGAATGCAATTCGCTTGCAGGGACGTGCTGGATACTTGCATGTATCTGGAATTCTTGGCACCCTTTAGAGAATTCAATGCACATAGTAGGCCAATATACAGGCCAATATATTTCTTGTCAAAACAATAACCATTTTATTTTATGGTCAACTTGATGAGCCTCACATGCTCCACTATGAACATTCCACAAGACTAATATGGCTCAATATCACTAAGGCATTTGAGTAAAACTCCTTCATGCGTCTTCTTAAATAGTTCATTTCCCATAAGAGTATAACTTAAAGAATGATACCTAATTTGTTTTCTCTGCAGATGTTGTTGGATTCTCCAAATAATCAACTATTAGTTTTCTCCAATCCGTGTCTGTTAAATTATCAATAGCCAATATTTCGAAATTTTATTCGTCATGATAACCCAACTTTGTGTCGTTTCCAAATCTAATGGAGATATTCTGGTTGCCATTATTCTTCCTCGAACTTCAATCAAATATTCTAACTTCTCTTTTGACACCTTGTATCTAGAAGCAATTTGGTCTAAGTCATTGGCTTCTTGATTCTCGAGTCGAGTGACGTGTCTAATGTGTTTATACCAATTCAAATTTTCACAATAGTCAATTTTCTATAACAAAATACATTATTAAATTCTCTTTGACGCATTTGTATTCTCTTTTTATTATAAATCGTTAATGAAGAACAATTTTGTAAAAGAATTTCTTAATTTCTCATATAACAATCATTATTGTTCTTAATATACGTGTGAGAAGTTTAAAACAACTTATAATAAAAATCGAAGGTAATAACATGCACCTATAAAACACTATAATTAGTGAATCAAATTAAAAATAATTTAATTTTATTTGACAAAATAATGTTTAAATCTTCCTCCATATGTTCCATGTTATGGACATAACTTTAATTTTTAGATTTTTTAATAATTAACTATATCTTACCCCTCCTTTCTTATTTATAAGTAAATTTTAATTTTTTAAAGTTATTAAATTATTGATGTATCTAACTTATTTATAGATCAAAATTATAAATAGGAATGGATGAAATATCTATTTTAAACTTAAAAAAATAAAAAGTTAACATTAAAAGCACCATAGCTAAGGAACCTATAAAGTCACACTTTGGTTATAAAAACATTACACATGTATTAAGCAAAAAAAAGAAAAAAAACATTATACACATATAAAGCATCATCATTATTGAATAAACTTATAAATAATTTGACTTTATTAAGAAAAAGTCATTTTTAAATCTTCCTCCCTATGTTTCTTGTTATGAACTTTATTCTATGTATTTGAAAACATAAATTTTGCTTATAATTGGGAGAAGGATTTTCATTGAGTGCTTTTAATTTTCATACCAAATTTCTTTGATATACGCACATAGCAAATACAAATAGTCTAACATAATAATTAAATTTAAAAAATGAATGTTAATTTAAATATAAACGTTATTATTTTTTAATTATGAATAAATTATAATGCACTTTGTCATAATTAATGAATAAAGCTTCATAAATAATTAATAGAATTAAAATTAAATTTATGAGACATAATAATTTTTATTTTAGTTATAAAAATAACTTGTTGCTATAAAGTCAAATTTTGGATATAAAAATAATATATAAAGCAGCATAACTAGCGAACTAAATTAAAATTAATTTAATTTTATAAGACAAAAAATTTAAATCTTCCTCCCTATGTTCCATGTTATGAACATAATTTTAATTTTAAAATTTACTAAATAATTGATATAAAAATAATAATTATTCAATTAATCGAAAAACTAAAATTTTGTTTAAAGATGAGAGAGATGCATTCACATCAAATATTTTTTTATTTTTATCAAAGAAATTACGTAGAGATATGCATATAGGAAATAATAAATAGTCAAACATAATAATTAAATTTGAAAATTGAAAATTGAAAATATTAATTTAAATATAAACATTAAAAAAACTTGATTATAAATATTATTTACTAAAAAATTATTTTTAAAAATTTTTATGCACTTAAGAGAATCATAATTATTGAAGAAAATTGAACATAAATTAAGTTTTATGAGACATTATAATTTATTTCTCTGTTTTCAACAAAAAATTAATTTTTAAATTCATTGAATATGAAATGTATTTAATTTATATATAGATCACATAGGTTAGGACTAGGTGCAGTGAATTTAAAAGTCAAATTTAAATATAAATACTACATTTTTTAATTAAAAAATATTATTTAATTTTCTCAAAAAAAAGTTAAATATAGATTATAATGCACTTAAAATGACTATAATAGAGTTCATTTTCTCCTATATATAGAGTTCATTTTGAGACAATTTCATCAGAGCATCTAGCTTAATTTCAATTCTACTTTACTTTAGAAATATGTTGTCTAAACTAGCCTTGCTCATCCAAGGCTTCTTGGTCACTATTGTTCTAGTCTCTTCCTTAGGAGAAGCTAGGAACTTGGGTAAGAATTTCTCAATCTTTAGAAAGAGTTAGTTTTAACTTTGATTTTAATCTTTATGAGTCTCGACTTATTTTATTTTTTTCTAAGCTTTGATAATTTGAGCAGTAGGACATTTTTATCTCTTTCACACTCTCTTCGATTATTTTTTTGTATTAAGCACTCTTGTGACTTTTTTTACCTTTTACTCTCTTCGATTATTTTTTGTATTAGACACTCTTGTAACTTTTTCTTACCCATAATAAATTCAAGGTATCAAATCACATACTAATACATTTGTGAATTTGTGTATAAATTTATGTTATTATATACATGTGACAAAAAAATTTAAATTTGTGATCAATATTCATAAATATTTGACTTCAAGATATATTTGATGAAAAAAATGTGTAACTTAAATGATTTGTTGTATATGTTTTTGCAGCTGAGGTTGCTACAAAGAAAAATAATGATGGTGTAAGTTTTGATTCCTTAATACCTGGAATTCCACTACCACCTATTCCAGGCATCCCAGGTCTAATTCCAGGCATTCCAGGCATCTCACCTCCAAAGGCTCCACCCCTAATTCCAGGTATTCCTGGAATCCCACTCCCACCCATTCCAGGCATCTCACCCCCAAGTCCTCCACCCCTAATTCCAGGTATTCCAGGCCTAATTCCAGGAATTCCAGGTATCCCAGGAATCCAACCCCTAATTCCAGGAATTCCAGGATTACCTAGTCCTCCCCCAAAAACGCTTAGCCTCCCTTCTAAATTTTCAAGATTACCTTCTAAATCGCCTAAAGTTGAATTGGCTACAAAGAAAAATAATGATGGTGTAAGTTTTAATTCTTTAATACCAGGAATTCCTGACATTCCAGGTATCCCGAGTATCCCAGGTATCCCGAGTATCCCAGGCATCCCAAGCATTCCAGGTATTCCCAATCCTCCCCCCAAAACACTTAGTCCATCTTCAAAATCTCCTAGTTCACCTTCTAAATCATCGTAGCTCGCCTCCAAAAACAACATGTTCAACGTCCCTTATCCCAGTCTACTTTTTTTAGCTATATTTTATTTTTGATAAAAAAAAAATAATGTTGATTGGATTATTATGGGATACGAATTTGAACTCAATAATATTATCTTTGATTTATTTATGAGAATGCATTACTAAAATTCTTACACAATTCTTTCAAGAAAAGTATGTGAAATGTGCATTTTTTTATTTTATAATATCATAGTTATCCAATAAAATTAAGTCTCTCATCTATTAATAAGCATAAAAAACAATAAGTTTGTCATTTATCGGAGTCGTAACTTAAATAACATTTTTATCAACAAAAAAAGCAATACTTTAAATTGATCTAGTCCAATATTTTAGTTATGGACCTTGTTAGAGAGAGTTAATAATAGGAGCATTGATATAAAGTTGAGGAACAAGCACTCTTGTGAGAGACACACTGTTTGTCCTCCTAAAACCTTAAGGTGATAGGTGAATGGGTTCTCCTAGTTATATATGCTTAAGTCTCCATATTCCTATTCAATGTGGGACTATTTCCCCACCTCACTTACTCACACTTGCTATATTATTCCAACACTCCCCCTCAAGTGTGAGTCCACAATGCTCCCTCACTTTTACCGTCGTTGACACCTTACAACAGTCGATACTAAGTCGGTCCCTTTTTCGAACCAGGTTCTGGATACCATGTTAGAGAGAGTTAATAGTAGGAACATTGATATAAAGTTGAGGAGCAAGCACACTTGTGAGAGATACACCACTTGTCCACCTAAAACTTTAAGGTGATAGGTGAGTGGGTTCTCTCACTTATATATGCTTAAGTCTCCACATTCCTATCGTCGTTGACACCTTGCAACGGTCGATACTAAGTCGGTCTCTTTTTCGAACCAGACTCTGGATACCATGTTAGAGAGAATTAATAGTAGGAACATTGATATAAAATTGAGGAACAAACACCCTTGTGAGAGACACACCATTTGCCCATCTAAAACCTTAAGGTGATAGGTGAGTAGGTTCTCTCCTTATATATGCTTAAGTCTCCATATTCCTATCTAATGTGGAACTATTTTCCCACTTACTCACACTTGCATATTATTTTCCAACACTTCCCCTCAAGTGCGAGTCCACAATGCTCCCCCACTTGTAACGTCGTTGACACGTTGCAACAGAACATAACTCTTGGGCACATTTCAATACTAATTCGGTCTCTTTCTCGAACCAGACTTTGATACCATATTGGAGGGAATTACAAGGTGCGTGCATCGATACATAGTGTAGAAATAAGCACCTTTGAGAGAGACACACCATTTGTCTACCTAAAAACTTTAAGATGATAGGTGAATGGGTCTCACTTATATATGCTTAAGTCTCCACATTCTTATCTAATGTAGAACTATTTCCTCACTTCCTCACACTTGTTATATTATTCCAACAGACCTAGCGCTTTAGTAAGCTAAAGAACATGTACATCTCAATAAAATATCAAATAGTTTTTTTATTTACTTCAATATTTATATAGATATATATTATAAGAACTATTAGTAAAACAATTTGTTTAATTAATAAAATATGGATCAATAAAACGTAATTTATTGGTGTAACATTATTCAAATTTACACCAATTTACTATGATACATCCTCGTATATAAACGCATCATAATCTTGTGTTTTACTAAAAGAAATTAAGGTCATTGACCCTAATAAATATGCTCTTTAAATTATCTCCACAATTTAAATTTTTTGGATCTTTAACGAAATTACTTTCTCTGTTTAAAGTAAATGTCGTCCATTAAATTTTTGTCTTTCGTGTCTGTTTTCATTTTTCTTTAAATATTATTTCTTTTCTCGATTTTCATAATAGGAAAATTAATTGAGGGGGACATGCTTTGAATTTCAACAAATTTTATGTTTTTATTTTTTAGAAGTGACACATTTCTTTTAATTTTATTTTTTATTTAAAAATTAAGTAATGTATTCATTCATTTATACTACAAATTGAGGTGTTTGATATTCATATTTAATTATAAAAATATGGGAAAAGCTAACATGTGTCTCAAAGGCACATGTTAATAAATTATTTGTGAAAATATTCTATTGGAATGTGTGTATTTAATGTTTTGAAATTTTAAATATAATTTTATTATATTTAATTACATCTAAATTATAGTATCATTAACACGTGCCCTTAGGACACATGTTAGCATAACCTTAAAAATATTCATTCATTAAGGTTTTTCATAAACCTAACTCATCTACAACCACTCCAAACTCGTAAACATTATATTCTTTGGGATGGATTGCAGGACAGAAAAGTCTTCAAAAAAATTTAATTAGTTGAGAAATCTTTCAAGATTGTGTGTTGTGTGTTGTTGTTCTTCCATACACGCATTGGAGAAACTAATTTTACTAACCTTGAGTAAAACATATTTATGTACTTGCAATTTATCTCGCATAATGGTGTTGTTGTTGTTTCCACATATTGCAAGGTGCTTGTTGTATTTTGGAATAACTTCCCTTTATAATCAGTCAAAGAAAATATTCTATAATTTATTGTTTTCCTCTGGTGACAATATTGAAAAATTTATTCCTAATCATAGTGATAATATATTACAAGCAACGTTGTTGTTTCACAAAACAAGATCTTGAAGAAAAAATTAAACATTGTTCTTTGTTTGAATATTGCAACATGGAAAGAAATTGACAAATGATAAATAAAAATTGAAAAAGAAAACAATAAATGTTACTTCTATAGATTTAGACACTAAGCGAAAAAGTCTCTATTTTATTTAGTTTTTTATTTAAAAAAGAAATAATTTTTTACCTCAATTTTACTTAAGAGCCAAGGCAAAAATTAACTGAATTTTGTCTATAACAATTTTTTTTGTCAATTTATAAAATAACAACACTCAAAATGAAAACGCCACAACTTTTGGACGTTATGCTTTGAAACTCAAACATTGATAATAGGAGTATTTGGGTTGAAAACAGTGAAACTTAAAGAAACTTGAAAATAATCTCACAGATGAATTGTAAAAGCAGAAGAAAAAAATTGGTGCAAGATTGGTGTTCTTACATAATCTCTTATCTTGTAACTAAAAATTTATTTTATTTTTTTAACTTTTTTATTTTATATCAGAAACAAATGCTTACAACAGCAATAAAAAAATATATTACATGAAAAAACCATTGAACTTGAAAATAAATAGGTACGCAGAAAATAAACATTTATACTTCTTTAAGATTAACAAGTTAAAGTGTCATGACATCATATAATAGTGTAGTCTCTAATGCATAAAAGCAAAGGTGATCATGAAAGACCAAAATTAGGGTTCTTAAATATTATGTACTATATACAACACTAAGTAAACATTGAGTAACCATAAAGAGACAAAGAACAAAAACTCATGAGCAAACATTAAAGAGTTAAGCTAAAGAAAAAAAGCAACAATAAAGGGACCAATTTAGCTTCTCACATGATTCCAAAAATATATGACAATGAAATGTCTCTCTATGGTTCAAAGAAGCATAAGAAATAAGATGAAGAATAGGTATGAAATCAAGATTCAAACATCAAAAGGAGTGGACATGAAAGTCCTCAAGCAATCACACACATTAAATTAGGTCAAAACTAAAAGATGTGGCTCCTAACTTGTCACCTTGATGGGTGGACAATGAAATGTCAAACAAGTATCATAGGAGAATTGTATAATAGCAAGATAATCATGAAAGATCATAACCATGATAGGTCATATTTGAAAAAGCTTCACATGAGGTATTCAAGGTGGTGCACAAAAGCTACCTCCTAAACCTTGATCATGAGCAATCATCAAACAAAATTGAAGAAGAAAGTATGTTTAGGGGAAGTGAATTGTAGATTGATGAACTCAAATCCCTAAATCAGAAATGAAGATGAAAAGAAAAGAGAAATTGATTCCCCAAGGGTTGCATAAATGCATTCCAATATACCTCTAAGTCAAAAGAAACACCAATTCATCTATGGAAGAGATGCTTAGTTCAAAAATAGCAACAAGACTTAAAATCAAAACAAAAATTCACAATATCCCTAAGACAATTAAAAGTCAGAAACAACAAACACAAGTAAAAATTGGCAAGGTTCAAGAGGAAAATGAAAATGCACAAGTACGCAAAGTTCACAAGATAATCAAACTAGAAACCCTAATTTGACAATGTTGGGAAAATATCAAATCAAGTCCTAAAATCTAAACAAAATTAGTTCTAGAATTATAAGGGAGCATACAACCCTAATCTAATCAAAAGTTGACTTGAAAGTCAAGGGAGGTTAGCATATACACTCTAACTTGAGGCCTAAGCAATAAAAACCACTCAAATGATCAAATTAACTAAAAAAATTCAAACAAATATAATTCAATCAAGAAAAAATTAAATCAAAATTCACACATCAAGGCATAAACCTCAAAAAGTCAGAGAAGTCAACATTTGGCATTTTTTATTAATAAAAATATTAAAAATTAAATCTAGAAAGATTAATATATCAAATAAACCATGAAAAGTATTCACAAAATAAAAAATGCTAAAAATATTAATTCAAGGTAAGAAACCAATCACATATCATGCAAAAGGACCAAAGTAAGTTTGGTGAATTTTTATACTTGAAAAACTATTTTAAAATCAATTAAATTGCAAAAATAAGCTATTATTCACATATTTTATAAAATTAATCAAAAATTAGGAAAATATGAAATAAAAATCAGATATCAAAAATAGACCAATCAAATAGCCTAGAATAATTTTTGTGTAATTTTTGTACCTTGAAAATGATTTTAATGAAAATATTACAGAAAAATTAAATAATTAATCTCTGATTTTTTTCACCAATCAAATAATTTTCAAAAATTAAGAAAAAAATACACAAAGTCAGAAATAATATTCTAAGCCTATCCTAATTTTTTCATAATTTTTATGAAGTTTTGATCAAAAAAATAAAATCAGCAAATCAATTAATTCAAAAATATTAAAACAAGAACACAACCAATGAGATGCTGCCACGCAGTCATCTGCAACCTCACGCCATGATCAAAAAACGTGTGCAAGCTCAGAACCATGGCACGGCTTCAGAACATCATAACTTAGTCATTTCTTAACCATTTTTCACGATTCAAAGCACAAATTTAAGACAACATGGCAAGGAACAAGTAGCAATTCATAAATTTCAAAATGATCAACCACACATCAAGAAATCAACCCACGGGAATCATGAAAATCATCCAAACACAAATTTTCAGAATTCAATATTATGCAACATACTTCAAAAACAAGCACATATATACACCAAACCTAATGTTTGGCCAGTTATACCCACACATACATGCTTTATTTCAACAAAAACTAACTAAAAATGGAGATTTAAGCTTGACAACTTACCTCTTGAGTTGAGAAATAAACTCAATTGGTGCCTTTGAACACAAAAATAAAACTAACCCTCTTGATCTCTGAGCTTCAATGAAGAGTAATAGAAGGAGAAACAAGCTCTTAAATGGATGAAGAAGAAGATTCGAAGCAAAAACTTGAAGAGAAAGAAAATTTTCAGATCTGATTTTCTGTAGAAATAGGCGTCTAGGGTTCAAATGAACGACATTGTATGCTTATATAGAGCTTAAATAGTGAGGGTATAATGGTCTTTGGCTTCCATAAATCCTTTTTGAAGTTATTTGCACAAAAATAGAAACATAAAGTGTGACTGGAGTGTTTGCGTTTTGCTCCTCATTCCTCTTAGTTTGTGTGTGTTTTGACAAGCCAATGATGAGAGGAAATGAGTGAGGTAGGCACGAAATAGTGAGCTGGACTAATAGTACAACCTTGGTGAATTTGCAAAAATCACAAAATTGCCTTAAATGGCAATATTTGAGGGAATGTGATATTATGCCTATGATGCACATGCTTTGCTTCTTTTGGCAAGGAATAGGATGCTGAAATCGTGCCAAGCAAGTTTGAACAAAACTTGTAATTAAACAATGCAAAAACCTTTAAAATGGCCATGGCTTCATACAAGTCTTGTCAGTCAACTTTGAGCTTGGGCCAAACAAAATTGGCCCGTGCATTTTCTCGTTCCCTTGAGCCAAATGAAGAGCACCTCTTAAGCTTTAGTATGAACTTCGGATCATGGAAAATGGTGGAGAAATGAGTGAGATATCATCCCTCAAAGTTTAAGAAAAATAAGTCATGGAAAGGAAAAGTCTGCGCGCGCAGGAGTGTGCATGGTGATCAGGTTTTGACACGAATTTGCAACGATCATAACCTGCCCCATAATTAGCCATTTGAAGTGATTCAAAGCTTGATTAAAATCTCTCCATGTCAACTTGGAATTGATTGAGGCACAATTTTGAAATTCCCTTTGAATTGAAAGAAATAAGCTCTCACTTCTTGCACGGTACAAGTTTGTTGAAATGACGCGCACAATGGCCAGGAGAAGGCAAGTTTGCTGGGCATTTTGCATGTTTTGTGCACAAAACTTCAAACTCAAGTATCTCTCAAATGGTGCATTTTTGAGAAATTTTACAGATTGACAAACTTGTAGAATTTTTCTCAAGCTTTCCAAAAATGTATGGTATGAAACCATTGAACAAAAATTGAGAAAGTTATGACATGTCAAAGTTATAGAGGGTGGACACTTAGAAATGTTTTCAAACTTCAAATAACTTCAAGAACAAGTTAACCCTAATTTCTTCAATTCTCTTAATTCAATGGTGAATTTGGTCATGAAATATGAAAAATGGTATTTGAATTGATGGTTGACCAAAAGTTCACTTGGTCAACTTGTGACTTTGAATGATTTTGACCAAAATGACCATTTTACCCCTTGTGTTCAATTGATTTGCCTCCAATCAAAATTGAACCTCAATATTTCAACCATGGATGCTCAACAACATATAGAAACACATGAAATCAAGTTTGAGTGAAAAATCTGAAGAAATCCCAATTATATTCAAAACCCTAATTTTGATCCTTGTGTTAGGAGATAGTCAATCAAGCTTCAAAACCTCAAATCTTCTGAATGCATTAAGCAATTCTTTGAACCATGATAACTCAAATGATAATAGAAATATGATAATTCAAGAAATTGACTTAACCAAGCTTCAGACTTCATAATGGGCCAAAAACCTAATTTCATCAGATGAATGACACAGATGAATTCCTCTTCAATTCTTTGTACAACTTCAACTCTTGAGGGATAAATGAAACAAATGAGATGTATTGAGATATTATACACCATTGTGACTTGGAATATCCAAATACATGATAGATTGAGACTCCCTTAGAACAAAATTCTAACATCATCAAACTTCATGGCTTGTAAGGGACTTGAGAACCACCAAACTTTGATCCTATCACAATGTATAAATGTAATGCAATATGATGTTTATGATGAAATATAAGCCTAAATCAAGAGGGTAAATTTTGGGGTGCAACAAATTTGCAGGTACAGCCAAATAAGTTGAATTGACCCGATTTATGGGCATGTTTGAGTTGTAGTCGAATGACCAATGTTGGTTTAAGTTAATATAATTGATGCATGTTTAAGTTGTTGTTGTTGATGTTGTTGACCTTGATGGCACCACCTTGAAAATTGAAGGATTATGCCTTGGCCTTAATGGAACCACGTTGAAGGCTTATGCCTTGTTAATGCCTCGATAAACTAGAATATGTTTAAGTTGGGAGTTTTGCTCCAAATGGTACCACATGCATTTGCATAGTTGAGTCGCATATTGAGTCGCGGGTTAAAGTTGTTGTTGCAATAAGTGTTGTTGTTATAAGTTGTTGTTGTTATTGAGTTGTGTTTATTTAAGTTTTTACGTTTATTGAATAAAATGTCTTGTTGCTATTACTAAGTTGTTTGTCACTTGTTGCATAATTGTTGTATGAAGCGGTGACAAATTCTATGATTCTGGTCTAATATATTTATTATCATATTTTTGTTTATACCATTCAATATCTCACCCCTTCTATTGTGATGTTGCCTCTACATGGGTAACATGCAGGTAATCAGGAAGATTAGTTGATGCTTAGGGGTTGTTTCAGTTGTTAGTTCAAGTCGGTGTCAATTGCTCTGATACGTAACACTCGGGGGGTGAATGATAGTTGTTTCTTTGTTGTGTCTGTTTTTGCTATTACTTTAAGTTGTTGGTTTTCAAGTTGAACTTATGAAGTATCATGTTGTTGCAGAAGATGTTTTAGTTGAATAAAAATATTAGTGAATTGTAGTTGATTAAAACTTGAAATAATTTATTACAGTTTCGTCCAGGTTCTAGGTGTTATGTATCTGAATCAATGTGATTAATACATGTTGTTTTTATATGAAGTGAATGTGGTATCCCATGTATGATGAATTTTTGCACTCTGATTTTTATTAATATTCGATGGGTAGATTTGGGGTGTTACAACTAGCACCCTCAGAAGCTATTGGTTCTGACTAACAGACCTAGAAACTTCTTAGTCTAACAACAACTTATGAGTATGAATTACTTCTAACACTACTTTTGATTTACTACAAACAATATTCTAAATATTTTATAAGTTTTTCAAACCATAATCATATTAGCAAAGAACAAACATATTATGAGATTTTTTTAGTCATTATTCTTTGTTAGGAGATTTAAACACTAGTTATCAAGTTAAATACTCTGCGTGAGTTGTTCTAAGGAAAATGCTTTGGTAATTTTCCTGTTTCCTCGAGTGTGAGACAAGGAAGTTCTTAAAGATTTACGATAAGGAAGTCCTTAATAGCATTTTCTTAAACATGACATTTGGCCCTAAAACTGAGTAATCTGAATGAGATCAATCTCATTGTCCACTTGTGGTGGTCATTTAGATCCAGATTAAAGCTTTGTATGAACTAACTCATCACGTGAATTGTTAGCACCTAGTAGAATTCAAACATGAGATCTTGGGAGGAGCACACTCTTAGGTCTCAAGTCGTCACCAACAAATAAACGATAGAGGGTTAATAGTGGTTTTTATCGTGGTTATTGTTGAAAGTAATTCCTTGTGTTAGAAAATATTTGATTTGACTTAAGAGTATGGAAACAGTTTGTTACACACATATTTGATTTTAGATTTAGATAGATTTGATTTAAATCCAAGATAGAATTTATTTGATTTAACTTAGGGAGCAGGCCTACCTAAATCTATAAATAGAGGGAGTAACCCTTATTTTTAGTAATCAAGTTGTATTCACAAAATTTTGCAGTTGCAAAGTGAATAAGAAGTTTTCCACAGCTTGTGGGCAGAGAGTTACTGCAGAAAATAATTCTTTCTTCTTCTTATTTTCTTTAATTGTTCATTGTTATTGTGTGGTGATATCAATCTTGTTCATCAATATTGGTAGAAATTTATCATTGATATTTGGTGGATTTCCAACATCTGATATCAAGAGCTTCGGTTAATCGATTCAAGGGAAGAACAATCAAGAACGATCGTGGAAGAAGAATTCACGATGGCAGTGAGTTATAGGAATGTGAATTATCCAGCAAGTCTACCAATTATGAAAGTAGATAACTATGAGAATTGGTGGAAGCAGAAGAAGATTTTATTATGTTTCCAAGGTCTTTGGGATCTTGTAAAAGATGGAGTAGAAGAGCTTGAATAAAACACTTCAGAATAAGAAAAGAAAGAACACATAGAATCATAGAAGAAGAGTTATAAAGCTCTCTTTATAATTCATCAATATTTGAGTCCAGACAACTTCAAAAAGGTTAGTGATTCAGAATCTGCAAAAGAAGCTTGGGAGATCCTTGAGAAATATTTTGGAGGCACTGAAAAGATGAAATAGGTGAGGTTACAAAGTCACAAGAGAACGTATGAATTGCTTCAGATGGAATACAGTGAAAGCATATATGATTTCTTCACTAGGGTTACAAAGCTAGTGAATCAAATCAAGACTTGTGGAGAAACGTTAACAACAAGAGCAGTTGTTTCAAATATTTTGAGATCTTTGGCCCCTAAGTTCGACCACGTGGTGGTGGCTAAAGAATAAGGAAAAGATTTGTCAAAATTGACAAAGGAAGATCTTCAAGGGACACTTGAATCTCATGAACAAAGGATGAATGAAAGAGTTGTAGGAAAATCGAAGAGTGATATGGATCTGCAGGCTAAATCAGCAAAAGACAAGAAAGGCAAAGGAAAGTGGTTCGACAAAGGTAGAGGTGGCTACACCAATTCGAATGGTAGAGGAAACCAAAACGAAGGAAACATGTCGAATCAGAGAAGACCATACCAAGGAAACCAAAAAGGTGGTGTTGAAAATAGAGGAAGCAGTGGTAGTCGAAAGCCTGACAAGAGTCACGTTCAATGTTACAATTGTCATAAATATGGCTACTATTTTAGTGATTGTCCAAAGAAGCGAAAGAATTAAGAAAGTGATACAAAGTTCGCTAAGTATGAAGAAAAAGAGATGATGTTGATGGTCACAACAAGAGATGAAGAAAATTTAAGGATCAATGGTACTTGGATTCAGGATGCTCATCACATATGTCTAGAAGGAAAGATTGGTTTGTTAATCTAAAGCCCTCAATGAAGAACGTGGGGAAATTTGCAAATGATAATACTCTAGCAGTTGAAGGTATTGTAGATGTTATGATCATGAGAAAATATGGTAAAAGGTCACTAATTTCAAATGTGTTATACATTCCAGGCATGAAAAGAAACTTGCTTAATATAGGGAAGTTGGTCGAAAAGAATTACAAAGTGAATGTCGAAGACAAGATGATCAGAGTCGTCAACGCGAATGGGAGATTAATCTTGAAGGCCCCTATGTCCCAAAATAGAACCTTCAAGATCTAACTTAATGTGATGAAGCACAAATTCCTTTCGACTACAGCTAGAAAAGACGAATGGATATGCACTATCGACTAGGCCATCTCAACTTCAGAGACATCAGAGATTTAAAGAAGAAGAATATGGTTTCAGAATTGCCAAAAATTGACATTCCAAACAAAGTGTGTGAAGAATATGTGCAAGCGAAGCAACACAAAAATAGCTTCAGCAAGGATGTAGGAAGCAAGTCGAAGGTCGTTCTCTAAGTCATATACTCTAATGTATGTGGACCAATCTAGGTGCCAGTTGGATTCATTTGGAGGAAATAAATACTTTGTCACAATCATAGATGATTTCAGTCAAAAACTTTAGACTTACCTGATCAAGAAGAAAAGTGAAGTGATCGAGGTATTTTCCAAGTTTAAGTCTATGGTCGAAAGACAGAGTGGTCGAAAGCTCAAAGTTTTGAGAAATGATGGTGGTGGAGAGTATGTGTCGAAAGACTTCGACAGGTTATGTGAAAAAGAAGGGATTGTGCATTAAGTGGTTTCACCCTACACTCCACAGTATAATGGGATTGTAGAAAGGAAGATTGAACCATCATGAATATGGTTCGAAGTATGTTGAAAGGAAGGAATTTACCTAAAGAGTTTTATGGTGATGTTGTGTCTACTGCAACTTATATTTTGAACAGATGTCCTACGAAGAAGCTAGAAGGGATTACTCTAGAAGCATATTGGTCTAGCATTAAGCCTAGCTTGAGTTACCTTAAGGTATTTAGATCTATTGCACATAGACATGTGTCATATCAGTTGAGAAGAAAACTTGATGATAAGTCGAGTCAAATGATACTAGTTGGATATCATTCGACATAAGGTTACAAGTTGTTCAACCCAGTGAACAAGTAGATGGTGATCAACAGGGACATGATCATAGATGAGATGAAAGAATGGGATTATACTCAAAATGTCAAGAAAGATTCAATGAGAATCTTACTTGAAGAACCAGAAACTCAAGTCAAAATAGAAGTTCGACAATAGGAACCAACAGTTATAGATCAACCAAGTACAAGTACAAGCAGACCTCAAACAACAAGATGTGTGCCTGCAAGATTCCAAAATTATGAGTTTACATCAGATGATTTGGTTGATAACAAAGGTGAGCTGGTACATTATGCTTTCTATTCAGATGTCGAACCTTTCAATGCAGCTGAAGCATTGAAAGATTTGAAGTGAGTGAAAGCAATGAACTAAGAAGTGAAATCCATCGAAGATAGGGGTGGAAATAGGCTACGCTTTATAAGGCCTAGGCTTGGCCTATGATAATCTTACAAGGCATGAGTCTGGAATGTGGCCTACTATAGGCTCATTATTTTAGCAAAAGCCTGGCCTAACCTGAAAGCCTATTTAAAAGCTTGTTTCTCATTATGATTTTCAATAAATCTAGATTACTTAAAAAATCTTATAGTTGGCCTATATATGCATATATAGGCTGACCTATTTAGTATTTTTTTCTAATATATATGCATATATGTGTCATTCTATTTAGCCTTTTTATCTAATATATATGTATATATAGATCAACCTATTTATATATATATATATATATATATATATATATATATATATATATATATAGGCCGACCTATAAGGCTTTATAGACTTTTTATTAGCCTAAAGTCTGACCTATTTAATTAAATAGGCTTTTGAAAAAGTCTAAGCCTGGCCTTTTTAGGAAATAAGTTTGGTCTGGCCTCATATAGGCTAGGTCATAGGCCCTTGTAGGTCGGTCTAGCATATTCCCACCCCTAATCGAAGACACTAACACTTGGTCACTTGTCGAATTGCCTCAAGGCAAGAAGGAAATTGATGTCAAGTGGGTATACAAAATGAATATGAATCCTAAAGGGGAAGTAACTCGACACAAAGCAAGGCTAATGGAGAAAGGATTTATCTAGAAATAAAGAATTAACTTCGATGAGATTTTTGCACCTGTGGCTAGGATCGAAACAATCAGGTTGCTTGTTGGTTTAGCATAAATAAACAGTTGGCACATAAGTCATATGGACGTAAAGTGTGCAATCCTGATTGGACCCTTGGACGAAGAAGTTTATGTTAAACAACCAGTTGGGTTTGTGAAACATAACGAAGAAAGAAAGGTGTACAGGCTTCATAAAGCCCTGTATGGATTGAAACAAGCTCCAAGAGCTTGGAATAATAAGATTGATTGTTTTATAAGGGAGAGGGAGTTTGTGATATGCACAACTGAACATGGATTTTATGTAAGAAGAAGCAATAATGAATTGCTTATACTATGTCTCTATGTCAATGACTTGTTGATAACATGTAGCTGCAAGAAGGAGATCAAAGACTTTAAAGGTGATCTCAGCAAGGAATTCGAAATGTATGATTTGGGTGACATTTCATATTTCTTGGCATCAAATTATACAAGACTAGTAGAGGTTTGATGATGTATCAAAGAAGATATGCAGGAGAAATTCTCAAGAGATTTGAGATGGAAGAATGTAATTCAACTTCGACACCTGCAGAACCAAGACTGAAACTGTCTAAAGACTCTGAAGAAGATGTTGTCGGCCCAACACAATATAGAAGATTTATTGGGTCCTTAATACCTTTGTCACACGAGGCCTGATTTAACATACAGTGTGGGTATGGTAATTAGATTCATACAGAAGCCAAAGGTATCACACCTAGCAGAAGCAAAGAAGATATTGAGGTATTTGAAAGGTACTTTTAACTATGGCATTTTATTTCCAGTAGCTGATAAAGGAAAACATGCAAGTTAGTGGGGTACACAGATTCGAGTTGGTGTATTAATGTTGAGAATCGAAAATCCATAGTAGGATATGTGTTTATGTTAAGTGGTGCGCCAGTTGCTTGGAGTTCTAGAAAGGAGCCAGTTGTGGCATTATCATCATGGGAAGTAGAATACATAACTGCTTTTCTTTGTGCATGTCAAACAACTTGGATGGTGAACTTGGTCGAAGAGATTAGAGGTAAAGATCATGGAGCAATTACCATGAAGATCGACAGCACGTCATCTATCAATCTGGTAAAAACATGATAGCACATGGTCGAAGCAAGCACATCGAAATGAGGTTCCATTATCTTCGAGAGCAGATAACTGATGGGAAGATAAACTTGAAACACTGTAGAACTGAGAATCAGATTGCATATATCATGACAAAGAGTGTGCATGTTGAAGTATTTCGAAGACTACGAGCAATGATGAATGTTGATAGCTTAGACACAATGAATTAGGTGGTGTGTTAAAAGTAATTCCTTGTGTCAGAAAATATTTGATTTGACTTAAGAGTATGGAAACAGTTTGTTACACACATATTTGATTTTAGATTTAGATAGATTTTATTTAAATCTAAGATAGAATATATTTGATTTAGCTTTGGGAGAAAGCCTACCTAAATCTATAAATAGAGGGAGTAACCCCTATTTTTAGTGATCAAGTTGCATTCACAGAATTTTGCAGTTGCAAAGTGAATAAGAAGTTTTCCACAGTTTATGGGCAGAGAGTTACTCTGCAGAAAATAATTCTTTCTTCTTCTTATTATTATTTTCTTTAATTGTTCATTGTCATTTTGTGGTGATATCAATCTTATTTATCAAGATTGGTAGAAATTCATCATAGATATTTGATGAATTTCCAACAGTTACATGTAATCAATGTATAATTATAGTGAAAATCACTTAAGTGTGAAGGAAACTAACTAACTTCTAGTTAACAGGATGAACGGATATAATTTTATATGTGATTTTATAATAACATTGTTAACATATTCCCTAAAAAACACATAACGTGGATTTAATACCCTTTTTTTATAAGGTGCTATTAAAGAAAGAACTTTTAATATAATATAAATATATAAACTCTAAAGTACTGGTAAATTACATTAATGACTATCTTAATTTAGTCTAATCTCAAGGACACTATAGTCTTTTGCTACCACAAGTCTCACCATAATTGTTTGATATTTATGACGTCTGATATGTCATCTCGTAACAATTTGTGAATATTTTTTTATTTTTTTAATAACTGAATTAAACATCAAAAGCAATTAGAGTTATTGGCACTAAAACCCATTGGTCACTTTTAACTACATGTTAAAAGATTCTTTAACACTTCCCAAAACCTAATACCAAGCGTCATTCAAAGGGATCAGTGGCGCTGGAAAACAAAGAGTTGGGAGATCAATCCTTCATTTTCGTTGTCTTTCCAATACTTCCTTGATTGTCTCCATATCAAACCATTGTTGTATACCTGTACCCATGTCTCTGGTCTGTTCAATTTCACACAATGTTTCATTCATCCAATTGTTGGAGACAAAAATGTGAGAATTTCTTTTCACGTTCATTATCAAAGAATCTTTCTTGTTGTGTGTTGAATTTCTTTTCATTTTGTTTACAGATTCAAGATATCCATCTATGGCTCGGCCTATTGAACCGGTCAAAGACATTAACAATTCCAAGGATTTATGGAAGATCGTTGTTAGGTGTAAACATTTGTGGACTGTCACCAGTTCTCAAAATAAAGAACACATGGAGATGATTTTGTTTGATTCCAAGGTTTTTCATTTTTTTTTCATCTACTTTTGTGGTTTCAATAATCGAATTGGAATTTTTGTTTGATAGGAATTGAAGAAGATGAAGTGGTGGTTGGAGTTCCCAGATTCAGATCCATATATTTTATATTGTTAATTAAGTCTTAACATTTCCAAAGATGAAATTGTTGTTGCATCTCACCAGGTATAGTTGTCAGTATATTTCAAGTATTGGGTCACAATTAATCTTCTTTAATGAGTTTCCACTGTCGTGCCAATGGTGGTGCATGAGGATTCAAAGTTGCAATTTCATTTCTCCTGCAACAATTGTTGTTTGTCTACAATTTGTTCGTGAAAATGTATGTGTGAATGTTATATTTTGTAGCAAAGATCTATTGTGATGTATTCTGATGGATGTATCTTAAGTGCTTAATGGTATGTTTTTGTGGTCTTCCAACTTATATATTCGGGTGTATTAAATCTGAAACTTTGGAAAATTTAAAGGATGCACATGAAAAGCCTTTGAAAGGAGGGGAAAGGTTTTTTGCAGTTGATAAATTCAATTTGATGTGTTGTAGTCTAGGTTGTATGTTGCAGATGTGAGTATAAGGAATTTCAAGGTGTTTGATTAGTGGAAACTGAAGGTATTGGTGACGGCAAATCCAACGGTGATGGTGGAAGCGTTTGTGAAGGAGTATCTTGCTCTGAAAATAAAAGAATACTAAATTATGGATTCATGTCTATATGCATGGTTTTGTTTCTACTACTAAATATATTTGCATTCTTATATATACATCAATACTGAAACACTTCCAAATTATTGATTACTGTCTAAGTGTGTTTGCATACTTCTACAACAATTATATATATTTTGATATATATTATTAATCAAAGTTTTCAAACCTTCTTTATATATACTTATAATTTCACTGCCTTTTCCTCTTTAATCATGCAAATTGAGACACAGTGAGGTAGTAACAATTTATTGGAGTAGAGATTTATCCATTATTCTGCTGTTAATCTATAGCAATAAATATTTTCGATTCGCAGATATAATTTGTTAAGAAGTTAATACTAGAAGCTGGTGGTGGTTGTTCTTGAACAAGGATTTTTTTTATACCAACAACCTCTCATAAAATGAATCTTCTAATGCAAAATGTGACTATCGAGAAAGATACATCAATTATATTGTAGACCAAAGTTACTTAACATTGAAGGGTCAGTACCACGGGAGTTCTGGCATGATGCATGATCTAAATATGCTTATTAAATATATAAAAAATTAGATGTTAATAGCTCATTTATATACAAATAAATAGAGTATTCATATTTTCAAAGATAATTTTTCTTTTTGCATTGCGTATTCATATTTTGAGTGTTTCCCTTCTTTGAAAATTGAAATTTATATCATAGTACATCTTTTTCAATTGTTCATTAATATTTCATTTGTAACAAATTTTTTATTTGTATAGGTATTCTAATACTATTAGTTTTTCATGATGATTGTTCAGCACATAATTTAGTTTAGCAATTTAATATCTAAAATATGTATAATAAATTTTTATTACACTCTTGTATTATTTTGAAGATTGTTATTGAATATTAGGTATTAAGTTTGATTTTAATCTTCATGTAATTAAATTTGCATAAGCAAATTTACTAAGTTTATTAAATTTTGACGAGATAATGTCATATATTTTTAGATTTGTAAAATTCATAAATATAATCTAATAAGAAGTTTCTAAAATTGAAATGTAACGAGGAGTTCTCATACAAGGTACGTTGTAAAAAATATAAATATGATATAATAAGAAAGTTATAAAACTGATATTTGACGGATGTACGTTGTAAAAAATATAGATATGATATAATAAAAAAGTTATAAAACTGATATTTGACGGGAAGTTGTTATGTATTTTAGGTTTTTAAAAATAGACTAATATCTAAAATATATTTAATAAATTTTTAGATTTAACTCATTTGGATACAACTGTGGTTTATTAACTCATCTAGATATACGAGTAGATGTTAACGTATCTATAAGATATCAGTTGTAGACTGTTCATATTAATGTTCATCTTTTAAATTTTTCTTTTGTTGTTGTTTTGTATAATTGAAGTTAGAGAATCAAATGTGATTTATTGTAAGTACAAATCAATGTCTAAAAGTTGGTGTTTATCATTAGTCTATGTTTGTGACTATGTGAATGTTAATCAATTGAAGAATGAATTCAAATTTTATAAATGATGATTTGATAGACGTGTAATGTGAATCCAAATGAGTCTCGTGCGATAGCACGAGTTTCTTACTAGTATCACTTAAAAGTGTTAGGGTGCGTTTGTTTCAAGTTATAAAATTTTATTCCTTGAAAATATATTACTGGGATTTATATTTCTAGGAATAAGATTTCTAATATATGTGTTTGGTAAAAATAAAATTTTCTGGGAATGTTTACACATTTTATTAGATTTTAAAATTATAAAAAATAAATATTAATATGAATATTAGTAGAAAGTTATTGTTGGTTAACTTTATTCTCTTGGAAATCTTGGATTTCCACCCTTTAGACATGGGAATAAAAAGGAAAAATCATGTGTAAAATAGTTCCTGGGAATAAAAGTATCCAGGAATAATTTAAAAAAACTTGAAACAAACATGGTATTATTGTCTTTCCCATGTCACACTCCCAAAAATATATTTTTTATCCGTGAAACAAACACACCCTTATAATTTTTTTAATCACTAATATAACGGAATATTTAATAGTGATTTTTAAAAATAATTAAAATGAAATAAAAGTGTTATTAAAGTTTTTTTTTATAAAAAAAGTTAGATATTTCTTGCACTCAACTGTATATATTAATTTTTCTGAGTTAAAAAAGATCATGACCCGCAAAACTCTGCTTTAAAAATAATATTTTTTGAAAGTTATTTTCAATTTAATAAATAAAAATAAAAATAATTGACACATATTGTACGAAAAAATGGTTAATAGAGATATTTATGACTTATGTTGTTCATGCTAAATTTCTGCTAGAAACTTAAAAATGATAAAGATTGATAAAATAGGTAGGGGTGAAAGTTATTTGTAAAACAAATTGTGAATGAATCACCTTGTGTTATAAGGCTTCCTAATAAAAATATATTTGAGTATATGGGGAGACTGATGTTCAACATCAAAAAACATAGAGAATCAAAGCGAATAAAAAATTAAAAGACTACAATGAATATTAAATAAAAAATGAAAAATATATTTAAACATGTTTTATTTTAATCAAGTTCAAAGAAATTCAGAGCTTCAAAACCACAATATGTATTGTGCAATGGGACCCGTTTTGATCCTAATATCCACCAGATTTTGACTTACATGAAACATCACAAGTCTGGCCCATGCTGTTGGATATTTTTCTTCATAATTAAAAAAAAAGTAATATATCATATAAATTCAAACCATACCATTAAAGTTAACCTACTTTACTGAATTCGAATTCAGTATTTAAAATGTAAAGATGTTAAATTTCTCAAGTAAAATTTATTTTCTATTATAACCGACTTTAAAAAATTAATTTGATCCCTAAACCTGAACTAAATTAACAAAAATTAATACAAAATTCAAACTCTGGTACTCATAATTGTGTGTATAAATTTTCAGTGACTATTATCACTTCATTTACTATAGAAAAAACCAACATCCATCCATAACTTTCCTTTTTCATATAGTTTTATTTTGCATATGCATTTTCTTATGTCTCCAAATTTTGAGCTTTCATCTCTTAAATCTGAACGTTGCCTACGAATCCTTTTTGCCATAGCCTCAGACAATAATTCAAAGCTACTTATACCATTATTTTAAAAAGTAAAAGTAATTGGTGCTTCAACATTTCAACCCCTCCTCTACATAAATGGATAAAAAGAGACTATATATAGTATAGTGACTTTATGTTTCAATGTAACGTCTCTGTTGACATCGGTAATATATTTCAATTCGAATTTTGTTTGAAAAAGATGTTATACAGCTGGTCACAGCTGGCAATCCAGTTTTTAGATAAAAAAAATTGTAATTGCTACTTTGAAAAATTCTTGTACTTTAAATTATAGGACTTTGATATGACATGCTTACTTTACTTATTTTCCACCGTTGCTATTTGAAAATAAACCCACTACTTATAATTTATGGTTTTTTATGTCAATGTTTACACTCTACTCCAAACTATATACTATGTGTATTGGAAAAATACCAGAAGAAAAATCAATGAATTATAGTGAAGCTTTAAAAAATCAGTGAAAAAACTCTTATTCTTGGTCGCAGTTGCCCCACCAAACACATGCTATGACAAAAAGATAACATATTTTTAAGGTTGTTTCCCGTTGATTACTAGTACTATTTGACAAAACTAAGCCATTTGCAGGCAACCTGTTCCTAAAAAATTATTCGCCAATGCCTCTAAAGCACCGACATTTCTCGGTGTCAGACACAAACACTAACATACTCCAACAAATCGACATGTAATTTTTTTCAATTTATTTATTTTTCAAATTTCTATCGGTGTCAGTTGTCGGTGTATCATGGTTTGTGTCGATACTTTGTAAGCACTAAGCAAGCAATTCATTCATGAGAATAAACAAAGGTAGTAGAAGGAGAACAAGAGATAAGAGATATATACAATCACAAGTATAAGGAAAACCACTTCCCATGGGAGCAGCACATTATAATCAAAGGCTAAAGGAAGCCTGAAAACTTCACTCAAGATCCAAGTTGTTGTTGGTCACATATCTACATAAGATAACTAGGTGATACTACAAAAGAGTCATTCTATATATAACCTCTTAATCAACCTACTACTAATTGAGATCCGAAAGATACTTACTACTTAGTATTGCTAAATATGTTACATAGTACCAAGGGAAGTGGATACTCATATTAGGCACCATTATCTTTGTTAGCATTAGAATATATAACTTGATAAATATCAGCAGCATTTTGTTAAGCTCAGCTCAGCTCCATCATTTGCACATGGTTGTCTTCAGCCTCTTTGCAGCTTTGACAAATCCTCGAATGACTTGCAACTCGTCCATTTGCTTCATAAACAAAAGAACAAAACATAATTTCAGACAAACAAATGAACAAAATACTTGTCCTACTCCTACTTCAAACATCATGAAGCAAGTTCATTTTGATTTATCTGGATCCAATGGTTTGATCACAATCTCACGCATTCATGTAGTTTGATCAAGACCAGTGATTGTTTTATCAAGATCAGACTGTGCAGAAAGCAAGTATAAAAGTGATATAGAAACTGAACAATTACTAACAAAACAGAAACAGAGATCGTAATGCACCTGCGACATGAAATGCCTTTGAACAACATCTACCAGCTGCTCTTTGGACGGGTTTGGAACAGCATCCACCTGCATATCCATCTATTATGTAATCTTTATTCCACACTAAAGCAGCCAAAAAATATGAGTAAAACAATTTTCTTACCAGATTGAAGTGTCGCCAATATCTCCACAATGCAGCCATTTCCAATTTGCTCAAATCAACCTTCTACATAATATGTATAACAGTTAAATAATCAATAAAATAATTTTCTAACTTACAACAGAGTAGCAAAATAGATTAGTTTAGATAAAAAGGTGCAGTTGATATACCGTCCACCCAGGAGGCATAGAAATGGATCCCTTGGATTGTGAATCAACAGAGAAGGACCTGCTCATGCTCTTATGAGACGATCCTAATGATCTATGCATTCTATGCCTTGATCTGTGGGACTTTTGAGTTTCATCAGATGCTGAGAAATCAAACATAACACAAACAAAATCAGCAATCACGGCGAAAAGTAGCTATAAAACATAGCAGTATCAGTTAACAATTAAGACAAATATGAATCATCAAAACTTTTCCAATACACTAAAAAACAATAAAAGAACTGAAACTTCACAAATTGAAACTCACCCATATCTGATCCATGCCACTGAGTATTTTCAAACTCAAGGTCATCATCTACCTCATTACCAGTAGGTGGCTCAATCACACTAAGAGCATTCCTCTGCAGCTTCACTTCAATACCATTGGTAAGAACCTGAAATTTCATCCATCAAACACATTGTAAAATAATCACATAAAAATCTACCATCTCTAAAAAAAATAAGACTAATCTAGATCCATGTAGAATATGGAGGGAAAAAAAAAAGCTTACTAAATAGAGTTATGATCAAAGCATGCATGTAAGTAAGAGTAATAATCAGAGATTGAACATCAACATAAGTTGAAAAAAAATCATAAAGTAACATTTTTTACTCTTTAAAATAGGAAATATTTAATAAAATAGGAAAAATTCAAGTTCATAATAAATAGTACCTCATTTAACAAAAAAAAAATTTCACCAAAACCCATTTTAAGAATTACCAATAGCAAAAATCATATTCAAATATCAAAATTCCTTTGAACAAACACCAGATCCATAAACATTAGAATTACAAAACCAAAAACCCAATAATTTGAAATTAATTTGGAAATAAATTAAATTAACTGAGTTAATGAATTGATTAAGAAAAAATCTAGAAAAGATTGATTGAAACAAAAATAAAAGAAGACATTGGTTAGAGTAATTATGAATAGATAAAAAACACATTTTGAAAGTGAAGAAAATTACCAGCCAATGCCAACCTCCAAGTCCAACAGCTTTCTTGACAACACCACGGAGACCAACGAGTACCGATTTGGTGCGATTGTTTCCGGTAACAACGACTTTGGTGTGACGTGGAAGAACGGAGAGTTCTTCTTCACTGCTATCACCGAAGCTTTGTAAATGTTGCGAGAAACCACCGTTCACTGAACTTTCCATTGCTTCCAGCATTTTTCTGAAACGGGAAATTGAAATTGAGAGAGAGAAAGAAGTGATTATTGTAGATCGAAAGCGCGATGGCGGTGATGATTCTGCATTGGTGATGATGATGATGATGATGGAGGGAGGGAGTGGGAGTTGAGGGAGAGAAAATTGGGGGAAAATTGAGGAGAGAGAAATGGGGTGGTGGGTGGATAGAGGAGAGAGAGAGAGAGAAGAAGAAGAAAAGGGGATGTGTGTTTAGTGAGAGACAGTGAAGAGGAGAGAGAGAGTATAAGGGGGGTGTAGGTAGGAATCCCGACGAGAGGGAAAGGACGAATAGGAGAGTGACGCGTGGGGAAGAGAGGTTGATATCTTCAATCATAGTTGTAGGAGAGAGATAGAGAGAGAGTGTATGAAGGCATGATGCAACGCCCCCACTAAGCAGGTTGTTTGATTTTGAGGAGAAGTTACTCAAGTTGACTTGTTGACTTGTTGGCTCTTTCTTTGTTTTTTTCTTTGCCTCCTAATTACTACTATACCAATATTACCCTTCTCTTTTTCCATGTATATATGAAATTGTTTGACAAAAGAGATTATTTTTATTCGTAATAATAATTTTTAATTTTTTTTAAAATACATATCAATTTTTAAGATAAGATTTCTATATTAATTTCTTTGACTAATGTCTTGAAAATGATAATGATAAGTATAATTTCAGAGAATATTGCTAACATGTATTTATCTAGATATTATTATAAATTAATATGTTTATGCAATACTCCTAATATATTTAAATTAAATATATTAATTTCTTTTATATAATCTCATGTTATAAAACAAAAAGGAAGGAGGGGATGAGCCAATCCCATAAAGAATCCAAAAGAGAAATCAAAAGTGAGAGAATCTAAAAGTTATGGATGTCTATCTTGTTCATCACAAAATTCTTTTTAATTGAAAATAGAAGGGTGTGTTATCAAGTGAATTCGTGAAGATCAATACCTATGTTTACGAGACCATTCACACACATGTTGTCTTCCCTAAGGATATGAAAGATCATAAAGGTCATATTCTTTGAGATTGAAATGCAATTACATTGTCCATTGTAAAGGCTCCGAGGAACAATAGCTGAATTATAAAAGGCTATGGTAGCAATCAAAGAATCTATTTTTATCCACATGTGATTCCAATTTCTAATATTAGCATTCTCAATGGCCAATATTATCCTCATAAGCTCTGCATTGAAAGAATTTTGAATATCGATGTTGGTTGCAAAATATCGGATGCACTCATCTTTGAAATTTTTGGACAGGCCAGCACAAGTAGTCATACCAGGATTGCCTAAAGTTAAACCATCAGTGTTACATTTGGTCCAAAAATGAAGGGAGGAATCCATATGACTTATTTGATTCGAGGTGCCTTTAGATGATGAGTTTGAACATGATAAGCCTTTAAAAATATTGAAGTATAAGATAATTAGTTCTATAGAAAGAAAGCAAAGATTTCATGTAAGAGATGTTGAGGCAATGAAACTAGCAGTGATGTCATTGAAAAGAATTTGAGTGTTATTGAATATGGCCTGATTCCTGTTATTCCAGATGGCCTTGAAAATTTCCATAATAGCAATTATGATAACAAGAGCATGTTGCTTGCTCCATCCCTTGTTACAAACAACAAAAATAGATAAAAAGGAATCTAAGCTTATGGGGTGCCTGGTGATGTTTTGAAGTCAAGTACACAACTTCAAAGTAAAGGGGCGTGACAGTAAAAGATGCTTGGCACTCTCATCTTTGCATAAACTGGACATAAATGGCAAGTAGGAACCTCTAGTAGGCAAACCATCATTAGTTGACATCTTTTTGTGCAAAATCGGCCACATTAGAGTAGACGTAGATAGAGGAATATATGGATTCCAAATGTTTTTGGCCTAGGGAACAAACTGAAACAACCCATTAGTAGTAAACGTGTAAGCATTTTACAAAGATAAAATGCATGTAGTAGTGTGATCCCAAACCAGTCAGTCATCGTTGGGGTCCAAAGGTATGACCATGTTATTTAAGTGAGTTTGGAGAGGGAAAATTGTTGTATAAAGTGTGGAATGGTTCATATATTAATTATTTAATGAATTTGAAAATATAATTTTGTTTATAATAATGATATGTTAAGAGTAGGGCCAACCCTGTGCAGGAGTAGCAGGCTCTACAACATAGTGCCTCATATTTTAGGGGCCTAAAATTTTAAAAAATCCAATTTATTTTTATATTAATATTAATAAAAATAAAAATATATTATAAAAAATTCAATAAATCAAAAAAATACTATGATAAAAATCTAATACATTATAAAAATGAGATTGATCAAAATCAAAATAATTATAATTATATTTTTTATTTGTCATTTTTAATGTATTATAATTATATTTTTTTTAAAACTTAGGCGCATTTTTAAAATTATAACGGGGCCTCTGTTTGATTAGGCCGACCCTGGTTAAGAGTATCTCTAATGGAAGTATGATAAAAGATATTATAAGATTATATAAATGTAATCTTTTATTTTAATTTTTTAGTAGTGGAAAAATGGTTTGTCATCTTTTAAATTTTGCAGAATTTGATATGGATATAAACTGTTTGGTTTGGTTTTGTTTGAAAAATATAAATCGCAAATTAAATCGAACCGTACAATTTTCTTAGAAAATGGCTCAAACACATCTGAATTAAAAATGTGATTATTTCTATTTTTTAAATTTATTTGGTTCAATTAGTGATTTTTCAATATGAAAAGGGAGTACCAACATTCAATATCAAAATAAATAGTGTAGCTTGTTTAAGGGTTGCATAGTATTTCTACTAGTTAAATAAAATGTGGATAGTTGCATAAATAAAATTATGGACATGCCTTGTGGAAACCATATCATAATAATTTATTGGTATAAATTTACATGATTCACATTCATAACTTTTTGTTATAAAAAAATGGGCCTTTTATCATGTCATTTAAGTGCTCTTGAGTATTATTTTATTTTTATAAACAATGCCTATTGATTAATGGGTTGCATCCCTTTTGATTAACGGGATTTTACTCAGTTTGGAATCTCTTTAATCCATATAATTTGATCATAAGAGTGGGACTTTTTTTCTAACATATGAGGTAGCTTGTTGTTGTTTCAATTAGTTCAAGAAACACTAAATTGCTGCAATTTGTTCACCTCTCTTTTGATTGTATTGCAAATCCCCCCCTAAGGATATGTCTTCCTCATTATTATTCAAAATGTGTGCAAGATTCTGGTTATCAGTTTTGAAGTGAACATTTCTAAAGCAAAAATCAATTTTGATCTTTGTTGCCCTTTGTCGTCTCCATGCCCGCTACTATAAGCTTTTCTTTCTTGTTTTTGAATATGTATCCAAAGCCTTATACTCTTTTCACCTTGAGGCTTTCATCGAAGTTGCATTTAATCTAACCATTTTTAGGAGGATTACACTTTTGATTCTCATCTTCAAGTTTGTTCGTGTTTTTGTTTGTCATTCCTATTTTGTTCGTTTCCTCTTTGATTATGTTGTGACTGGTTTTTTTATCATGGTTTGTGTTTTGCATGTAATCATTTTTGTGCTTCAAATTTGCCCGGGGTTTGTTGAGCTTTAAATGATGAACTTTGAGTTTTGTTGGTACTTGAATTGGTATCTCTTGTCTAAGCCTCATGCTCTAGTCTCTTGTATCTTTAAAGGGAGGTATTTCCCTGAAACCTCGTTCTTTAATGCTAAAATTTCCTATAATTATAGTTATGTATTGATGAGTATTCGGAAGGCTACAAAGGTTCTAACTCTAGAATACATGTGGAGTATAGGAGATAATAGCCATACCAACACGATGAATGAACTTTGGCTTTGAGGGAATAGAGAAGGGTGCCTAAATAGACCACAGAAGTAGGATGTGTATAATGTTAACGTTAATAATCTTATATCGCCTAATGTTAAATAATGGAATATAAGAGTATTACATGATTTGTTTGATTATGTAGTTGTGGAGGATATTGTTCATGTTCCACTGGTGGAGGATGTTACAAAGATAAACTGTTTGGAAGGAGGGGCAAAGTGGAAGTTATGGCGTGAGATATGGGTATATGTTAATACGAAGTGCCAAGATGAGAGGTTTAAATAAGGTTATATGACGAAAAATTGGAGTAACATGTGGAATACTAAACCCCCATATATAGCTAAGTGTCTGTTGTGGATAATTTGCATGGATTGTGTACCTTCTACGATGATACTTCATAAACATCATGTCCCTTACTCGATGGATTTTATGTTTCGTGATAATAATAACAAAGATGACTGACATGTCTTCTTTGAGTGTCTTGAAACGAATCAGTGTTAGAGGGCAGCAGGCTTGAGCAATATTAACGAACACCGTTTTACATGTTTTCCATGATGTAAAGACGGTTATACTTGATATTTGTAGCAGGGAGGATAGAAAGATAGTCGATAGAGTTGTCGTTATGATGTATGTCATGAGGAAAAATAGAAACGACATTATTCTGAATAACAAGCATGATGAGGTTTCCAACTTTGGTTGGCTTGCATTTCATTAGTGACAAGAATGGTTTTCGGATCAACATATCCTAGACAATAACAACGTGCAACCAAATATGTTAACTTGGAATCTACTATCTTTTGGTTGGCTTAAGTATAATGTGGATTTCGTTTTCAACAAGCATAAGGTAACAACGAATAGAGGATGGTGTGTTTGAGATAACTCTGGTAACTTTGTTACTACAGGTGTAACTTGGGATGTCGATAAAATATTTATTATCGAAGCGGAGACCTTAACCCTCAAAGAAGTTATGTTGGGAGCTATAAATATGCATCTAGATCAAGTTATCTTTGAAAGTGATTTTCGCATAGTTGTTTAGGCTTTGTGTTCCAATCTTTTTGAAAATTTAGAGTTTAATTTAATTATTAAAGTCATTAGATCGTTGTTGCAATCTTTTTCCAACTTTGAAGTTGAGTTTAACAAAAGTCAAACGAATATTGTTATTCAGTCATTAGTGAAAACGGTCAATTCTTTACTAAACATAATTCTATTTATATTGTACTTTTTTGTATAAACTTTTGATTAATAATAAAATAAATTAGGTTTGTTCTTGTAAAAAAGAATTAAAGCATTAAGGACCGGTCCAAAAGTGGTAAACAATATCGAAGAAACATAATCACTTAACTACAAAAGTCCAACTCAAGTTTAATTTGTATATTTATAAAGAAATTAATAAATATACATCGTTAATGTGAAATTTATTTACACAACCGTCTAATAAGAAATTAAGAATCTGTTAAATTATTTATTTATTTTTTAAATTATCACAATAATGTGATAGAATGTGCATAATTTATTGAGTGACGGTGAAAAATTATTTTGCACCATATATATGTATGAGGAGGGATCAAATTACACCCGAAGAGTTACACCATGACTTACACTCGTTCAAAAACGTTACTTCGGATTAATATTTTTTAAAATCAACCGTTGGATTGAAACATACTATCATATAGATCATACCTATAAAGTTTTAAATTAATCTATAATGATTTACTATACGATTAAGATATGGTCCGGCACATGTAGTTTATAGAGTAACTAAGAAAGAAAGAATTTCAATTTTCCATCAATTAAAAGACTTGGAGGCCATGATACTGAACCTATATTACTCAAATATAACTTTTTTCCACATGAAAGAAACATTAACTTAATTATGTTTATTCTTTAATTACTTGTTTTACTATCAAAGTGTTCGTACGATGAAGAATAAGTTCATCTATTAATACTCTTTCGTTTTGTCTAAAGAGAACGAAGAAAATCTCGAAAACAAAAACACTATTGCATTTCAACTTTCTTTACATCTAACTACCAACTTGTTTGATAATCCAACCAATTTATACACCTAGTGAATAAAATTATGGATCACACGCTATTATACTTTGATTGACTGTAGCACCGAAAAAATATACTCCATTTAAGTAGATGTTTGTTGAAATATGTTAAAGAGTATTTACTACTCTCTTTTTGTTTTAACAAAAGGAGACAAAAGGTGTCCAAGAAAAAGAGTCAAAAGGTTAAGTGACATTAAATCAAAAGCTCCTAAGAACAGGTGACTCTTGTATAGTATCCTAAAAGAGAAACAACTTGAAGAAATGAGATAAATTTTAAATTAAAAGACAGAGAGATTTAGGAAAAGGAATAACTCTAATAATATTACACATAGTTGTAGGAAGCGTGGACACAAAGGCTTGCATATTGTTGAGTGGAACTAAGTAATTCAAGTCCTCTAATTGGTTAATATGATGTGTAATCGGTTACAATTTAGTGAAAAGTATTTCTGATTCGAAGAAAAAATAATTTTGAAGTTTGTGTAATCGTTTACGCTTTTGCAGTAATTGATTACTCTTTATTGTATTTTTATAATTTGTGTCATCTGTAACCTGTTTTAAGTTTGTGGTAATCGATTACAGGCGTGACTTTTTGCTTTTTCTTGTTTTTGGATTATGTGTTTTGTATCACAATTATTTATAATGTTTGTACATATGTCTCGGAGGCATCCTCATCAAATATAGTCTTGGAGGCATCCTCATCAAATATAGTGCAAAATAATATTTTTATCCTTAGTCATCTCTCTAATTATCTTTTCTCTCACTATCTCTTTCTCCACATACTCAATAGTTTTCCAATTGTGTGATTGTGTGTTCCAACGTTTAGCATCAAGAGCCTGTTTTTGATCCACAAACATCTAGTATGCAACATAAATTCTGTCTGTTACCCTGAAAATTCTTAAGGCATGTAAAGACACTTGTTAGGTATATTGGCCTTAATTAGGGTTGACATTTAAAGAGAGTTTCCTGAAAAGTCGAAATATATGACCAGAAGGAAAAAGGGGCCAAGACAAATTATGTCGGAAAAAAAAACTATATTGACCGAATAAATAAGATAAACAATGGTGGCTGATTCGACAGACTGTGGAGTAAGCAAGAGAAATTAGTCAAAGATTTAGAAACTATCGAAAATGGAGTCTTTTGGACTTAGAGAAATTCCATTCTTTCTGAGGTATATCGAAGCTAGGATTGGTTAGCCCTTTGTATTCACGAGTGGAGAAAAATCAAGCTTTGAAGATCGTGGGCAGTTACTTCAAGAGATCGTGTGTTCTAGGCGCCAAGTGGATGGCGAAATCCTATGAAGCAATTACTTTTAGTTTAAATTTCATCCGTAGATTTCCTTAGGCAGTTATCTTGTAAATTACTATATATAAGTCACTTTACTGTAATTTTTGGTTTGTTCACCTGTACGCTCAAATTGCTTGCCAAAACTCTGCCCAATTCCGTGCGTAAGGAAGAAAGAGTTGTTAAGCTTTTGATGTACGTGAATCACCACCTTTATTTCAATGCAATCAGTTTATCTTTTCATTTTATCTTTTAAATGTCTTTACTGTTTTATATTCACCTTCGAGCAAAACCTTTACGTTTTCGTCTGCTTCACGTGAACTTTTCAACACTGCTTGTCGGTCACGAGTCACCAGCTAGTTAGTTTGTTGAATCTTATTTCGTCCAGAACCTGATGCCAGTCACGAGTTACCAGTCAGTTAGTCGAATCTCTGTGAGGAAAGTCATTATACTTGTTCCCTTGGTCTTAGAAAACTGTTTCTTGACCAGGGTATAATTCGACAGAACCAGTACAATATCAAAAATCTTAGCACGTGTCTTAAGATCAACTGGTCGATCTTGCGAGTAACCATTAGTTTTAGGACATAGGGAGGACCGACGTTTGTTTACCATTTTCCACAGTAAACAAATTGGCACACCTGGTGAAACAGTGCAAAGTGTTTTTCTTTAGAGTTAGAAAGTGTATGAAACTTAAGAGTGAGAACTTAACCAAAGAGTGTAATAAACCACCCAGAAGACGTGCACCCATGATGTCTAATCCTTCTAACCCAAATAATGTAGATGTAATTCCTCCAGGGTATTTAGAAGTGTCAAGTGTTATACTTACTCAAGTTTCGTCTTTGCCTCCATTAAACAATGTCACTAACCCTGCGTCGACTACAGCAGTGTCAAGATCCAGTCCTCAAACCACACTGGTGAGTCCAAGGACTATCATGGCTACGAATGATATGACTACTATACCACGTTTTGGTACTGTCGAGCCTAGGTATGGAATGTCGTATTCCATGATGGCCGGAATATAGTCGACAACAAGTCCAACCATAGTGTCAGATAACGTTTAAAGCACAAACCCACCGTTATAGGGATTTACACTAGGAGGAAATAGAAATAACCAAAATAGAGGAACGTCATCCCAACAATTGGTACTGACTCTAACTAACACATATGTGTCGGTGTTAAGGCAACAGATGGATGATAGTAATCATTAATTGGTTAATATGTTTACTAAACAAATGGGTAATATATTTAACCCTATAGTACAAGAATCAGTTGAGATTAATAGGCAATTCGCTGAAACAAATCGACAAGTAATTGCACAATTGACACGTTTGTGTAACTTCTTGGTGCCCCAAGTGCACGATAGGGCCACCGATTCGACCATACCTCATGGAGACATGGGGGCAATAGAGGAGGAGACTGTGTATCAAGGTCAAGCTGCAACGCCTCAAAGAAATGTTGTTGTCGACCCACCCAGGGTGTTTGTTCGTAGACACCAGGTTCTTGATCAAATTCGACATTAGGAATTAGCTGCCAAAAATAATTTGACCAATATTGTCGAGAGAATTATGGCCAGAAATGGTATGAATACCACACTGCAAAGGCCAACGTACTCTTCCCCATTATCTGAGTATATTTTGCAAACTGGAAACCCTAGAGGATGGAAAATTCCTAAGTATACTAAGTTTGGGGGAGAAATAGAGGAATCAACAGTTAAGCACATTGCTAGGTACTTGACTGAGTAGGGGGACATGGAAAATAGTGAAAGCCTGAGGGTAAAACATTTCCCTTCACCCTTACTAAGGTTGCCTTCACGTGGTTTACCACCTTGCCCCCTGATTCTATTTATTCATGGTCGAAGTTAGAGAAACTTTTTCATGAACAATTTTATGAGAGGCATTCAAAAATTAGTTTGGTCGAGTTATTAAACATTAAGAGGAAGTTTGCTGAAATAATAGATGACTACCTAAATAGGTTTAGATCATTAAAAGCAAGGTGCTTTACCCAAGTGCCTGAACATGAACTTGTTCAAATGGCTGTTGGAGGTCTAGAATATTCCATTAGGAAGAAATAGACCCAACTTTTGTCAAGAGTATGTCACAATTGGCTGACAGGGTTCGACACCTTGAGCGTCTTCGACTAGAAAAATTTATACATACTAAGGCTAAGGCTAAGAAAGAGAAGGTAGCCTACGTCGATTATGATGACACAGATCCCATATATGAAGCCGACTACATCTCGCCGACTGAGGCATACGTCGATGTGACTGAATTAAAATTAGGGTCTGCATATGAATGCAAGTCATTGTTTCCTGCCAAAGGAAAAATCCCTGCTTTCGAAACTAGTCTAAAAATCCCTGCAAAAACTTATACTTTTGATGTTAGTAAATGCGAAGATATTTTTGATGTATTAGTAAAAGATGGTCAAATATTAGTACCCCCAAATGCTAAATTACCACCATTAGAATAACGACAGAAAAGAGGTTTTTGTAAATATCATAGCTATCTTGGTCACACAACCTCTCAATGTTTTCTTTTCAGGTATTTGGTCCAGAAATCACTCCAGGAGGGTCGATCAAGTTCAAAGAAAAAATCGACGACCTCTAAGACAAGAAGAGGCTTTGTTTGATGAGCCTGTCGACATTAATATGGTGGATGTTACTGAATTTCCTGATGACAACATGGTCGAGCAAAGCACTGGGGAAAGCCCAACTGTTAAGCTAGCTGATGTCTACCCAAAAGATAATGAAGATTTGCTGGAATTTCTTTATCGTTGCAAGAATAAGGGCGCCCAAGTCGATTTGTGCCCCAAATGTAGTGCTCTGACTGATAGGGTTGCTGCTAAAAATTTCCAGAGGTTACAGTTGGAGAAAGGGAGAGCCCAATGGAACAAAAGGGATCCTAGGAAGGCATTTCAGGCCAACCCGAAAACTTTAATTCTGTCAGTTACTGCACCAAAAGGCACTTGGATTAAACCCCAAATGGATGTGGGGGCATCCAATGTCGTCGATGATGTGAAGGATGTGAAAGGGAAAGCTCCAATAAGCTACCGTCTCGAAGTTTAATCTGAGAAAAAGAGCCATGTATCTAAAAATTACATGGGAAATAATCCTATGAGTCGAACTCAATGGAGGCGATTTCAAAGGAAAAAGCAGGCTGAAAGACAAGTTGATGTTGCTATCAAACCAAGTGTTGTTGACAAAGATAGAGGTCAGAGGTAGTACATGGTGAAGGTCGATCGTGCTATCAAACAACAAATCAAGGAGATTATGAATAAACCAGTCGCTAAAGACTTCGACGAGGCAACAAATGATTTTGCCTCTGACTCAGAGGAAAGTCTTAACATTTTGGTCAATTTTGTGTCCATGCTCCTTGAGGAATACAACATCCCGACTAAAGTAGAGGACACTGATGATGTCGAGGCTGCAAAAATGGATTTGCACAAGCCAACTTCTTATTTTGTGATGAACAATGTCTCTATTGAGAGTCAAGAGGCCTTTTCGAAAGGCCTGACATGGATATAAGAAACCATCTAAAGCCTCTGTTGATTAGGGCAAAGGTCGAAGGCACAACCATTAACAAAGTGTTAGTGGATTGTGGCGCTACAGTTAACATAATGCCACATCACACATTGAAGAAAATCGGTAAATTTGACACCGATATTAGAACTCACAACGTGGTCCTGTCGGACTACGAAGGAAGAACAAAGAGTCAAAGACTACCATGGGAGTAATCCAGGTAGATGTAACAGTCGGCTTAGTGACTAGGCCGATAATCTTTATGGTTATCCAAGGGAAACTAAGCTACAATTTGCTGGTATGAAGAGAGTGGTTACATGGAATTGGAGTTATACCATCTTCCATGCACCAACGCCTGATAATTTGGCGAGAAGACGACTTCATAGAAAACATTGAGGCCGACCAGGGTTATTTCATGGCAGATGTTAATAATGTCGATCGTAATCAGTTCGACAGGAAGCTAGCCAACATTTCTCCTTGTCACCTAACTGAGGAAGTATATGCCAACTTAAACGAGGCATTTGTTTCCCTAAAACTACATGAGACCCATGGTTTTGTGTGGGACGTGGAACCTCTGGAGGATCCATATGCAGAAGACCCTGTGCCGATAGGCTGGGGAAACGACCATGACGGTGATGTCTGAGCTAGAGGCTCAAGGAAATGATGAAAAGTTTTTGATTTTTTCCAAGTTCTGAATCGTGGCAAGAGAGGGACACGTGTAGCAGGATCTTAACAGTAGCGTGGTGGGTCATCTCTGCCACCAAAAGTGCCATCATGGTGCACTTAATGGACCCATGTCTCGAAGCGTAAAGTGAGATACGAGGTCATGAGTGCCTGATGTCACGGAAAAGAAGGAATACTAATCCCACTTTTTGGTAGTGGAAACGACTCGTTCGAGTGGGATCCAGACACTTCATAGATTCCATTGTCTCATAAGTCGACAACTTAAATAAAAAAATGACATCTTGCCATTGTCTCAGGGGTCGAAAGTTCAATTCGAAAATGGCATCTCTAAGGGGCATTTTGTTACCTTGAAAATTCTTAAGGCATGTAAAGACACTTGTTAGGTATATTGGCCTTAATTAGGGTTGACATTTAAAGAGATTTTCCTGAAAAGTCGAAATCTATGACCAGAAGGAAAAAGGGGCCAATACAAATTGTGTCGAAACAAAAAAAACTATATCGACCGAATAGATAAGATAAACAATGGTGGCTGATTCGACAGACTGTGGAGTAAGCAAGAGAAATCAGTCGAAGATTTAGAAACTATCAAAAATGGAGTCTTTTGGACTTAGAGAAATTTCATTCTTTCTGAGGTATATCAAAGCTAGAAGTGGTTAGCCCTTTGTAATCACGAGCGGGAAAAATCAAACTTTGAAGATTGTGGGCAGTTACTTCAAGAGATCGTGTGTTCTATGCGCCAAGTGGATGGCAAAATCCTATGAAGCAGTTAATTTTAGTTTAAATTTCATCTATAGATTTCCTTAGGCAATTATCTTGTAAATTACTATAAATAAGTCATTTTACTATAATTTTTGGTGTGTTCACATGTACGCTCAAATCGCTTGCCAAAACTCTGCCCAATTCTGTGTGTAAGGAAGAAAGAGTTGTTAAACTTTTGATGTACATGAATCACCACCTTTATTTCAATGCAATCAATTTATATTTTCATGTTATATTTTGAATGTCTTTACTGCTTTATATTTGTAACACCCCCTTCTATTTACCCGCGTTTTATACATAATAATCAGAGTATTTTAATCACAACCAAGAAGGCGTCACAATTTAAATCATAAAATTTTAACCAAAACAACGTCATGCTTCACTGAAGAATACTCATCCATTAAATCATGCTCAAAATTATGTTTAACAGCGGAAATGAAACATAATTAAATCCCGAATACTTTACTCAACAGTTATTCCAGGATAATAAATCAACTTAATTCCAAAATTATTAAAATATCCATTAAAGGATTCCAAACAATCGTTTTCCCTGTTACATCTACGAGCACGACAACGACGCGGACTAAATCAACGACTCAATACTAGAGCTATCCTCACCAATCCAAGCGACTAATCACCTCGGATCGAAAATGTTGAGTAAGGGTGAGATTCCAATTCAATATAACATGCATTATACGCTTCTAGAATACAACAGAATAAACAGATACGTTAATTCATTAACCAAACACAAGTCATAATCAATGCACAAGTTCACACAATGAACATGTATATAATCAAACAATGGAAATTGCAACAGGAAACCATCCTAGCATGTTACAATCCCATATGCAATGCACTCTATGCATGTGGTACCAAAATGTGAACGCGCTCACCCACCGCTCCGCTTACTCGTGGAAAGACGAGTAATCCATGATTCGCCGAACACGAGTCAAGAATCCAATCCATGATTCGCCCATAACCACCGGGTCAAGAATCTAGCCTCACTACCGCACTGTAAGTCTATTGGCTCTCGATTCACCTTCGCACAATGGGAATGAACCAATTTAACAAATGCTCATGCATGCATCATAAAAGCATGCACATTAATTCAACGGAATATGATAACAACATAATTCCACATAATTGCCAATATCAACATATATCGCATGATAACAACATAATCATGAACTACTTATCACAAAGCATAAATATGTCGAACGCTTACTCCTCAATCAAGAAGACTATCACCAATATACAATAACAACCACACATGATATCAATACAATCATGAATAAACAACAAGGGAAAGAAACATCACATGAACGTCAATCTCCATTCAACTTGTCAAACAATCTAAACCAATTCATAGATTACGATCTCAACATAATTCACTTATTGCCAATCACCAATGTATCTCATTCAATCACAATGAATAATCAACACAACATTGTAAACATTAGTCCTCGACCGATAACTCAGGTCATTCATATTAATTTCCCATTATCCTTAATTAATCACTATTTTCAAAAATCAGGAACTCGACTATATTTAAAATAATTTTAGCAAAAGAATATTTTTCTCTTTTCAAAAGGTAGTATTTTAAATTTAAGAAATAACGAAACGGCACTTAATCGAGTTACGGTTTAGAAAATATGAAGTTTTGAAGTTTTGGAAATTTTTGGAAAATACTCGCTCCCGATTTTTGTATGGGAACCGGTTCCTACCTATGAACCGGTTCCCGAGTGTAAAATCCCAATTTTATTTAACACGAACTCGGTTCCTCCCCACAGGGAACCGGTTCCCACGACCTGTGACAGCAATTTTGCTACTTTTTGACAGCATTTTCCATTCTTACTCATTTCCAAACTTACTAACACGATTTGGTACATTAGGAACATCATTTCATCGTTATTTCACACCAATATAACATCACACAACATAGTTTATTCATCCCTATCAATTATCTGACATATTTATGATTCCTAATTCCAACACCGACACAAATAGGGTTTATTCCTATAACTCATAATCATCATAATTCAAATTCTCTAACATACCCAATTATCCCTATGATTCCCAAAACTCATAAGGCATATTAACCGAACGAAATGACCCATTACCTCGCGATGATCCTTCGATTCCTCTTGGTGTCGGCTTTTCCTCTCTTTTCCTCTTCTCTCCAATTCCACGTGAAACAGTTTCTCCAAAACCTATTATTTCCTTTCTTTTCCTTTTATGTTCCTTTAATTATTCCAATAAAATAAAATAATTAAAACTTAATAATTAGTAGAGTGATTTACTCTTACACCCACCGCTTACTCGCACACCTTAAAACATTTCCTCATTTAATGACCCAATTAATCCAACTAAAATTAATACTCGAGACTTCATTTAATTAAATAATTAAATCCTCACTTATTTAATATTTAAATTAAATCGGGGTGTCACAACTCTCCCCACTAAAAGAGTTTTGTCCTCGAAAACATACCTTAGAAAACAGGGATACGAGTCCTTCATCGACTCTCCGGCTCCCAAGTTACATTCCCTTCACCGGTCCTCCCAAGCTACTATTACTGCTATCTCTTTACCTCGCAATTGCTTCACTTTCCGATCCTCAATTCTCGCAGGCACTGCTTCAAAAGTCAAGTTATCCCGCACCTGAACATCATCTATTTGAATCTCATGAGACGGATCCGCAATGTACCTCCTCAACCGAGATACGTGGAAAACATCATGCAAATTAGCAAGTGGCGGTAAAGCAATCTAATAAGCAACTTTCCCAACTCTTTTGGTAATCAAACGGACCAATAAAGCGCGAGTCAACTTCAAGGCTCGACCAATACCGTCATCGGAGTAACTCTCATGAACACATGGTCTCCTTCATTAAACTCAAGATCTTTCCTTCTCTTATCATGATAACTTTTCGACGGCCCGAGAAGTTCTCATCTTCTCTGAATCATCTTAATCCTTTCAAGTTTGTTGAACAATCCGGTCCAATCACAACACTTTCTCCAGATTCATACCAACACAACGGTGTCCGACATCTCCTACCATACAATGCCTCAAACGGAGCCATACCGATGCTCGAATGAAAACTATTGTTGTAGGTAAACTCTATCAACGACAAATAGCTATCCCAAGCTCCACCTTTCTAACACACAAGCTCTCAAGAAATCTTCTAACGATGAATCGCCTCTCCGTCCACCATCTGCGGATGATATGGAACTCAATCGTAACTTAGTACCTAGAGCCTCCTAAAATCCTGTCCAGAACTTAGAAGTAAACCTCGGATCTCTATCCGACACAATGCTAGACGGAATACCATGCAAACCTACAACCCTTTCGACATACACTTCTGCCAACCTCTCCATCGGATAATCCATTCTTATCGGAATGAAGTGAGCAGACTTTGTCAATCGGTCGACAATAACCCAAATAGAATCACAACTCTTAGTTGTCTTCAGCAACCACGAAATCCATAGAAATGTCATCCCATTTCCATTCCGGAACAAACAACGGTTCCACCAATCCCGACGGCCTCTGATGTTCAATCTTCGATTTCTGACACACCAAACATGCGTACACAAACTCGGCAATTTCCTTTTTCATTCCAGGCCACCAAAATAATTTCTTCAAATCATGATACATCTTAGTAGCACGGGATGAATACTCAATCCACTATGATGTCCTTCTTCTAAGATACTCTTTCGATCTCAGAACATCCAACACACACTCTTTCACCAAATCTCATAACACCATTCTCGTCAATTCGAAATTCACCTCCTTGACCTTGGTTAATCAATGTCAGCTTGTCCACTAAACCAACATCAGACTTCTGTCCATCTCGAATCTCTTCCAAAATACCACTAGTCAGCTTCAACATGCCCAACTTCACACTATTCTGAGTAGTTTCACATACCAAACTCAAGTCTCTGAATTGTTCCACTAAATCCAGTTCACGAACCATTAACATCGACATGTGCAAGGACTTCCTGCTCAATGCATCTGCCACTACGTTTGCCTTACCAGGATGGTAATTCAACCGAAATCCTAATCCTTGAGAAATTCCAACCATCTCCTCTGCTGCCTCATATTCAACTCCTTCTGATCAAAGAGATACTTCAGGCTCTTATGATCACTGAACACTTCAAACCGTGAGCCATACAGATAATGCCTTCAGAACTTCAAAACAAATACACCGGCTACCAAATTCAAATCATGGGTCGGATAATTCCTTTCATGCACTTTCAATTGTCTCGAAGCATAAGTCACCACCTGCTTATCCTTCATCAACACACCACCCTAACCCGTCAGTGACGCATCATAATACATAACAAGGGACCCTTCCGGATTCGTCAAAATTAAAATCGGAGCACTAGTCAACCTCCTCTTCCACTATTGGAATCCTTCCTCACAATCAGAATCCCAAAACAATATACACTTGGTTTTACAAATCTATTTCTCTGAGCACCTTCCAATAGCTTCTCCAATTTTCTATATCTAAAGTTGACGTCTTGTACGGTGTCATAGAAATAAGTTTTGTACCCAGAACGACATAACAACGACTCCGGCTCTCCTCAACCATCATTACACGATAAATAAATTACTTACAGGTGCTGGAACCATTTTTAAAACAAAGTTCATCACATTATTTTTCCAACACTTCAAACGAAACTCAAATCAGACATCCAAAACTCCAATTATGGATTTTACAAGTTTCCGAAAAAAAACAATGCTGTCAGCTTCAGGAAATCAATTCCCTATAATAGGTAATCGATTTCTCACCTTGTGAGAGTGAAAAAAATCCCAAAACATCATAGAATGCAAAATTTGAGATTCTAACTTCAACATACCGCAACACATATCATTCACCATGATTAATTGCGTTAAGTTACGATTCCAATAACCAATTCACATCATTGCATACTTTATATCAACCATTGACACTGACACAATTAATCTTTTCAAGAACACAAAGAGGTCACTCACACTGACAACTTCACGATCAACCGGAAGCATTGCAACATTCCAATCACACCAACTTCATCTTCTAAGAGTCATTCTTCTCAATCACCAAATATCTTCTAGGCCAAGAATATGCATCGACTCATCAAAACGATTCATAATCACTTGGTTTACTTCAAACATTCAACTCAAGGGTAGCCTCAAGCTAATTCAACATCTTGCTCAAACGATGAGTCGCTATTATTCTCAGGGAACATTATAATTCACACCTAACTTTTCCAACTGTTTCTTCCACTCAGACAACTCAGATGCCGACATGCAATACGGCGCCATCGACACCGGACTAGTTCCAGGAATTAAATCTATAGTAATTCCTCCTCTCTCTCAGACGGAAATTCACTGACGTCTTCTGGAAATTCATCCACCACTGGCAATCCAACTTACTCGAAACAATCTCAAGACAATTCTTCACTACCGGTAATTCATCGCTCTTAGGTTTTCCTTTCACTTCCATCGAAGAATACAACATAGATACCACATCACCATCATTAATATCTACGCAACTCTAACCATCCATCTCAATTCATTATTCTTATTAGAGTCTTCGTCCACTCATATGGTTCACAAGCTTCTATCACACTTCATTCATATTCATCACTTTACGTCCCAATTAGATAGCAAGACAATTATATACCATCCAATACGATTTCGTCTACTATCAACAAGAGATTAAGGGTGATCAAGTCCTCAATTTGTCAATAGACATCCGATAATCATATCAAGTATAAACCATCACTACCAACACTTCTCTCGTAATCGTACTCACCTTTTGCACTTCCAACTATGACTCATGGTCCAAACGATTCCAACTCTAACCACACTTGCACTTCCTTCTTCTCAAGACTGCACCAATGACTTACAATCGAACATATCCGGAAGCATCTCTTCTCCCCACTTAGTTTCACACTACTCCGCAATAATCAATCGGTAACAAGTACCGATGTTGTTGTACACTTGTCGGCATAAAGGATAATAACATTAAGACACGGTCACAACGACCGACTATGCTCGATACCACTATTGTAACACCCCTTCTATTTACCCGCTTTATACATAATAATCGTAGTATTTTAATCACAACCAAGAAGGCCACAATTTAAATCATAAAATTTTAACTAAAACAACGTCATGCTTCATCAAGAATACTCATCCATTAAATCATGCTCAAAATTATGTTTAAATGAAATGAAACATAATTAAATCCGAATACTTTACTCAACATTATTCCGGGATAATAAATCAACTTAATTCCAAAATTATTAAAATATCCATTAAAGGATTCCAAACAATCGTTTTCCCTGTTACATCTACGAGCACGACAACACGCGGACTAAATCAACGACTCAATACTAGAGCTATCCTCACCAATCCAAGCCTAATCACCTCGGATCCGAAAATGTTGAGTAAGGGTGAGATTCCAATTCAATATAACATGCATTATACGTTTCTAGAATACAAGAATAAACAGATCGTTAATTCATTAACCAAACACAAGTCATAATCAATGCACAAGATCACACAATGAACATGTATATAATCAAACAATGGAAATTGCAACACCGAAACCATCCTAGCATGTTACAATCCCATATGCAATGCGACTCTATGCATGTGGTACCAAAACGTGAACTGCTCACCCACCGCCTCCGCTTACTCGTGGAAAGACAAGGTAATCCATGATTCGCCGAACACCGAGTCAAGAATCCAATCCATGATTCGCCCATAACCACCGGGTCAAGAATCTAGCCTCACTACCTCGCACTGTAAGTCTATTGGCTCGCGATTCACCTCCGCACAATGGGAATGAACCAATTTAACAAATGCTCATGCATGCATCATAAAAGCATGCACATTAATTCAACTAATATGATAACAACATAATTCCACATAATTGCCAATATCAACATATATCGCATGATAACAACATAATCATGAACTACTTATCACAAAGCATAAATATGTCGAACGCTTACTCCTCAATCAGTAAGACTATCACCAGTATACACAATAACAACCACACATGATATCAATACAATCATGAATAAACAACAAGGGAAAGAAACATCACATGAACGTCAATCTCCATTCAACTTGTCAAACAATCTAAACCAATTCATAGATTACGATCTCAACATAATTCACTTATTGCCAATCACCAATGTATCTCATTCAATCACAATGAATAATCAACACAACATTGTAAACATTAGTCCTCGACCGATAACTCAGGTCATTCATATTAATTTCCCATTATCCTTAATTAATCACTATTTTCAAAAATCGAACTCGACTATATTTAAAATAATTTTAGCAAAAGAATATTTTTCTCTTTTCAAAAGGTAGTATTTTAAATTTAAGAAATAATAAACGGCACTCGAATCGAGTTACGGTTTAGAAAATATGAAGTTTTGAAGTTTTGGAAATTTTTGAAAAATACTCGCCTCGATTTTGTATGGGAACCGGTTCCTACCTATACAGAACCGGTTCCCGAGTGTAAAATCCCAATTTTTAATTTAACACTGGGAACTCGGTTCCTCCCCACAGGGAACCGGTTCCCACGACCTGTGACAGCAATTTTGCTACTTTTTGACAGCATTTTCCATTCTTACTCATTTCCAAACTTACTAACACGATTTGGTACATTAGGAACATCATTTCATCATTATTTCACACCAATATAACATCACACAACATAGTTTATTCATCCCTATCAATTATCTGACATATTTATGATTCCTAATTCCAACACCGACACAAATAGGGTTTATTCCTATAACTCATAATCATCATAATTCAAATTCTCTAACATACCCAATTATCCCTATGATTCCCAAAACCCATAAGGCATATTAACCGAACGAAATGACCCATTACCTCGCGATGATCCTTCGATTCCTCTTGGTGTCGGCTTTTCCTCTCTTTTCCTCTTCTCTCCAATTCCACGTGAAAACAGTTTCTCCAAAAACCTATTATTTCCTTTCTTTTTCCTTTTTATGTTCCTTTAATTATTCCAATAAAATAAAATAATTAAAACTTAATAATTAGTAGAGTGATTTACTCTCTTACACCCACCGTTTACTCTGCACACCTCAAAACATTTCCTCATTTAATGACCCAATTAATCCAACTAAAATTAATACTCGAGACTTCATTTAATTAAATAATTAAATCCTCACTTATTTAATATTTAAATTAAATCGGGGTGTCACAATATTCACCTTCGAGCAAAACCTTTACGTATTCGTCTGCTTCGCGTGAACTTTTCAACACTACTTGTCGGTCACGAGTCACCAGCTAGTTAGTTTGTTGAATCATATTTTGTCCAGAACTTGCTGTCGGCCACGAGTTACCAATCAGTCGGTCGAATATCTATGTGGAAAGCCGTTGTACTTGTTCTCTTGGTCTCAGAAAACCGTTTCTTGACCAGGGTATAATTTGACAGAACCAGTACAATATCAAAAAATTTAGCACGTGTCTTAAGATCAACTGGTCGATCTTGCGAGTAACCCTTAGTTTTAGGACATAGGGAAGACCAGCGTTTGTTTACCATTTTCCACAGTAAATAGTCTACGATGATAGAGTCTCTACAAACCTACCAACCCTTGATGCAGAGAATTATGACAAATAGTGCAAGCAAGTGAAGGTGTAGTTTGGTTACCAAGATGTTTTTGAAGTAATCAAGAATGGGGTGAATCCCCTTGTTGAAGGTGCAACAGGTGTTCAGCGAGCAATGCAGAAGGAAGAAAATAATAAAGATTACAAAGTGATGTTCTAAATCCATCAATGTATGGATGGTGACAACTTTAAGAAAGTTGGTGATTGTGAGTCGTCAAATGAAGCGTGAGAAATATTGGAAAATGCATATGCAGTGGTTGATAAGACAAAGGTGGTGAGGTTACAAACTCATAAACGTCAATTTAAATAGATTCAAATGGAGGAAAATGATACAATCGATGATTTGGCGACAAGCATTACACGATTGGTGAACCAAATAAAGTCTCGTGGAGAAACTATTTTTTAGCATAATGTTGTGTCGAATCTTGTGTTATTTGACGACAAGATTTGAGAACATTGTAGTGGGGATTGAAGAGTCGAAGGATCTTGCAACGTTGAGCAAAGATGAGCTTCCAATATTTCTCGTGGCTCATGAGCAAAGGATTGAGGATAGAAATAACGATAAGGCAATTACGGGGATTTCTTTGCAAGCACAGTTCAATGAGAAGAACAAGAAGTCGAAAGCAAAAAAAACTTGAAAAGTAAAGGGGATTTTCAGAATTTTGGTGGAAAAGAGTCTTAAAATTTGAAGAATTTTACTTGTCAAATGGGTGAGAGCAACTACAACAAAAATGGTGGTCAATGTAACTTTCGAGTCGGGAGAGGAAAAATTTACATTAGCAAGACACAATTCTTCAATTGTCAAAAGTTCGATCATTTTGCAAGAGAATGCAACACGTAACAAAAGGATTCTCAAGGAGATGAAGCCAAGGTTTAAATACAAGAGTTTGACGAAGATAATATACTCTTGTTCATGATCATGGAAGGTGAATAAAGCAGTAGGCTGCGGGACAACAAAAGTAGTTTCGAGAATGATGTAGAAACGTATGCAAGAGAAAATGTTATGGTGACTATGAGAGAAGTAGTACAGTGTAGCAAATAATGGTACTTGGATTCTGTTATTCTATGCATATGATAGGGAGAAATGATTGGCTTGTTAAAATCTATCAAGCCACAAAGAATAAAGTGAAATTCGCTGATGACTTCACTTTAGTGGCCGATAGGATCAATGATGTTTTGATCATGAAAATGGATGGTGGACATTCCTTGATCAAAGATGTATTGTAAATTACACGAATTAAATATAATGTGTTAAGGGTTATAAGATTTTCATTTAAATAAGACATTGTGTGTTATGGGTGCAAACAAGGTTTTGGTCCTTAAAGCTCTTATGACTGCCAATAGAACTTCCAAGATTGAGTAGAAGGTTATGGAGCATAGGTGTCTTTATACAATGGTAAATCAAAAAGATTGGTTGGGGAACTACCATTTTGAGCATATGAATTTTCGAGATCTTAATGCATTACAAAAGAACGAAATGGTAACCGGATTGCCATCCATTAACATACTTGGTGAGATTTGTGACTAGTGTGTGCAAGTGAAACAACACATGGGTAACTTTAGTAAGGATTCATATTGTAGAACCAAGCATCGCCTTGAGGTGGTGTATTATGATGTGTGTGGGCTGATTCAAGTTGATTCGTTTTGTGGCAATATGTACTTTGCCAATTTTATCGATAATTACAGTTAAAAGCTATGGATATACCTAATTAAGCGAAATTATGAGGTATTCGAAGTGTTTAACAAGTTCAAGTCAATGGTTGAGTGACAAAGCAGACATAAGCTCAAAGTTTTCAAATAGATGTTGGATGCGAGTATGTCTCAAGTGACTTTGAGAAGTTTTATGATAAAGATGGGATAGTGCATGAGGTAGTACCACCCTATACACCATAGTAAAATAGTGTTGCTGAAATAAATAGTGAACCAATCATAAACATGGTGAGATGCATGTTAAATGAGAAGAGTTTCCATAAGAGTTGTGGGGAGAAACGATATCCACAAATTTCTATTTATTGAATAGATGTCTTACAAAGAAGCTTAAGAAGATAATACCGGAAAATGCATGGTCTAGATTCAAACCGAATCTAAACCATTTGAGAATTTTAGGTGTTGTGGCGTATTGACATGTTCCGGGCCAACTTAGTTAGAAGTTGGATGATAAGGGAAAGTTGATGATACTAGTAGTGTATCACTCCACTAGAGGTTACAATCTGTTTAATACTGCAAACAAGAAGATTGTGATCAATTGGAACATTGTGGTTGGTGAATTGAAACAAGTGGAGCAGCCTGTAACCGATTATAAACAATTGTTAACCGGTTACATGTAGTCGTTAACCAGTTACCAAAAAGGTGTAACCGATTATAATTCAAAATTCCGGATTCTTAAGAAATGGAAAGTGCATAAGCGTCGTACTTCGAAGCCCAGACTAATGAAAATGTAAGAAGACCAACTAGGAAAAAAGGTCTGTCTCAAAGAATATAATATTATGAGATATTATGTGACAATAAAATCAATGATGTGTTGGTTTTGTCCATTTTACTCTTATGGACGAATCAGAACCCGTTAAGACTGAAGAGGCCTTGAGTGATCCAAAAGGGATTTGTAAGAAGACCAAATATGCAATGAGGTTTTCCTTAAAGACTCTAAGATTGTGAGATATTTTTTGACAACGAAATCAATGATGATGGTGATTTCGTCCATTTTTCTCTTATGGCCTAATCTGAACCCATTAAGATGGAAGAGGCCTTGAGTTATCCAAAGTGGATTTATGCTATGAAAGAAGAGATGGAATCGATTGAGAAAAATATTACTTGGGAGTTTGTTGATCTACCGAAAGGAAATAAGATGATTGGTGTAAGATGAGTCTATAAGGTGAAGAAAAATCCCAAAGTGACAAACATCAGAATCAATTATTTGCAAAAGGATTTTTGCAGAGAGAATGTATAGAATTTGATAAGGAATTTGATTCGTTTGCTAAAATTGAAAACATAAGGCTAGTTGTTGGTATTGTGAGTAGCAATAGTTGATCTATCTATCAAATAGATGTGAAGTTTGCATTTTTTAATGACCCGCTTGAAGAATAAGTGTATGTAAAACAACCTCTAGATTTTGTTGTGAAAAACCAAGAATGGAGATTCTACAAGTTGAGAAAAGCGCTATAAGGTTGAAGCAAGCTCTGAGAGTTTGGAACAAAATGATAGACAATTTCCTAATTGAGTTTGGCTTCAAGAAATGTGTTTCCAAACAGAAAATTCATGTGAAGACAAATAGAAATGAAGGGATAATCATTTTGTCTATACATGGACAATTTGTTGATCACGGGTAACAATGAGAAGAGTATCTCTAAGTTCAAGAGTGAGCTTATTAAATAATTTGAGATGAGGGACCTTGATATCACGACATACTTCCTTGGCCAATTTTGTTTCCTTTTTTACACTTTGCAAATTGTTGGCAGTTCCATCAATTATTAAATTAAACTACTCTTGCTTTATTTATTTAATAAATATTTAAAATTAAGATAAAAAATGAAGCAAATAAATATGTTTGTGTTTTGACGATGTTCACATTAAAAAAAAACGGATAAACGGGCACTAAAGTGCCCATTTGGACATTAGTTGTGAATAATTAAAATACAATGATTTTAATTCTTAAACAAAATTACATCGGTGATTTTTTTATTGGTTATGAGCTAAATGAAAAGAAAGGACTAAGGTTCAAAAAGAAAATTCATGCGATATCAATCCTTACAAGAGTTAAAAGATAAGTACACATAGTACAAAATAGTTTTATATAGTCATTCATTAAAAATTTATCATTTAATTTTATCATTTAATTTATTTAAAAATAATAGTATAATTTAACACTTAACGTAGTTGTGATTAATTGACCATATATATTCTTTATTCTCATTGTCAAAATATTTCGTATTTTGGGAGAAGTGTCGTGCAATATGAGGTGAATGTTGACATTTAACATGGACAAGTGAATTTTTGGCTACTAGAGAGAAGTGGTGTTTTGAGCCATTAATATATGAGTTTAAATTGTTGAAAATTCACAAAAATATGTGATAAATTTCTATCAATCTTGATGAACAAGATTATTATCACTACACAATAACAATGAAAGCTATGAAAGAAAGAAAGAGGAGACAATTATTTTCTATAGAGTTTCTCTCTGCCCACAAACTGTGGAAAACTTCTTATTCACTTGCAACTATAAATTTTGTGAATACAATTTGATTGATTACAAAATTAGGGGTTACTCTCTCTATTCACAGATTTAGGTTAGCTTACTCTCTAAACCAAAACTCAAAACTATAAAAGCCCAAAATACCTATTTTATACATCAAAGGAGATATGCCCTTCAAATTTTAAAGAAGTGTGAAATAAAGCATTATAATGTTGCCATTACACTAGGTGACCAAGGTTGCATCTGTCAAAGAATGAAGAGGAGAAGAACGTAGATCTAACTCAATATAAAAGGTTGATTAGATCATTACGTTACTTATGCAACACACAATCAGATTTGGCATTTAGTGTCGATATTGCGAGTAGATTAATGGAGATACCAAAATTGTCTCACTTGGTAGCAATCAAGAGGATCCTAAGATACGTCAAAAGATCTATTGGCCGTAGAATTATCTTTCTTGCAACGGATACAGGCAGAAAATGTGACTTTCTTGGTTTTACTAATTTCAATTGGTGTAAAGATAATGATGATCAAAAGTCTACAGCTAGATACATCTTTATGATCGGTGGAACACCAATATCATGGTGCTCGAAGAAATAACTCGTAGTTGAACTCTAGTCTTGTGACTTGTGAGCTCGAGTATATTGTCGCTTTGTTATGTGTGTCCAACAACGTGTCTAATGAATCTATTGAATGAGTTGGATAACATTGAAGGTGAGGCTGTTACGCTCTTGGTTGACACTGCTTCCGCTATTAATCTTGCTGAAAACCCAATTGCACATGGGAGGAGCAAGCATATTGAGATGATGTTTCACTACTTGAGGGAGCTTGTTAGTGAAGGAAAATACAGATTGGGATGTTGTAGAAGTGAAGACCAAATTGTTGATTTGTTGACTAAGGGAGTCACAAATCATGTGTTCAAAAGGTTGAAGATGAACATGAGCATGGAAGATTTGGAGCACTTGAATTAAAGTGGTGTGTTAAGTGAAAACTAAGACATTCAGGTGTTGTAACAGGTTTAACACTTTTGGAATTTTCGTAACCGATTACACATTTACAATAACCGGTTACACCTAGTCGTGTTTTTGCAATTTGTGTCAACTGTAACCGGTTACAAGTTCGTGTTAACCAATTACACACACAACTTTTTGTTTTTTCTTGCTTTTGGATCGTGTGTTTTGTGTCCCAATCATTTTGTAATGTTTGTATAAATATCTTGAAGACATCCTTATCAAATATAACACAAAATAATATTATTACTCTCAACCATCTCTCTCTCTCTCTCTCTCTCTCTCTCTCTCTAATTTTCTTCTCTCTCACTATTTTTTCTCCACATACTCCATAATTTATTAATTGTGTGATTATATGTTCCAACACATATCTCATATCATTAAAGGTAAAACAAAATTTATTTACTCTATATTTAATATCTTTCAATTTTGGAAATTGGTTTGAGGATATGATTACATAGACTCCTATCGTCAATGATCCACCTGACATTCTAAAAACTCAAACAATTACATATCCCTTCATGTTTCTTCTCAACCTCTGTTTCACACTCAAATTCTAGCATTTCTTCATCATGAAGTATGTGCGTATATTTTTGGATGATTTAAAACTAAACTTCTTTTTTTAGATGATATGTAAAATATATAATATTATTTGTTGTGAGTAAAGCTGTTAAAATGGGCTAGCCCGTATGGACCGGTCCGTCCGATCCAATAAATCATAGGACTTGCGCCTTCAAATTATAGTCCATATTTTTAAGGTTTTTTTTAGCCCAATGCCCACTACCCATTAGGGCTAGTCCATATGAGCCGTGGGTAGCCCATTAGACCCGCATTATTAAAATTTTTAAAAAATATTATATTAATTCTTATATTATGTTACTCCAAAATAATACATTAATTTTTCTCACTTCACTAGATTTTGTCTCTATTCTATTCAATCTTTCTCTTTTAAATATTATACATAATTATAATCAACATTTTTTCTTCGTATTCTATTAGTTTCTCTTATGTTAAATATTTTGAGTATTATTTTTTATAATTTAGACATATATTATATTTAAAAACACATTATAATATTTGTAAAAGATAATATAGTACTTAAAAATATATTACATTTAGAATAATATAATTTTTTATTTTATTTTATTTATAGTTAATATTATAGATTTTTTACTTTAATTTTTTATTTAAAAAAATCCATTTAGAGCTGGGTAGTCTGTAGCCCATCTAAGGTCGGACTCGGTAGTAATTTTGAAATCCATATTACAATAGGACATTTTTGGCCCAACGCTAAAAAATTCATGCCTATGAAGGTCGACCCTAAATGGGTCTAATAGTCCATTTTGACAGCTCTAATTGTGAGTGTAAGTGGTTGAGTTCAATTCTGAATTAGTAGAATATTAAATTTAGGGTTAAATAAGTTTTTGATCCCTCTAAAATTTCTAAATTTCGTTTTTAGTCCCTCAAATATTTTCCTTCAAGAATCAGTCCTTGCAATATTTTTCGTCTAAAGAATTGGTCCCCCACGTTAAAAACCACTAACGCCTGCTGAGTTGGCATTACAGGTGGATATAATTTTTCATTTTATTTTAACTGAGATGGTATTAGGTGGCATAAACCCAAATTCTTTCAGCAAGTCATTCATGAACCCAATTAAACCCAAATTAAAGCCAGATTCTTTCAACAAGTCATTTGTGAACCCTAATTCCCCTTTCTCCATTCTTGTGTTGTGGTCCCTCCTTAAAAAAACGTTCTTTCTGAAAATAAAAAGCTTGTGGTGTGGTCCCAGTATTGACGAAGATGGAGCCTCTTGTTTCGGTCCCAAGAACGATTAGGTAAGTCCCACTATGTGTAGTTTAATGTTTATGAGTTTCGAATTGTCTGTGGTCCCAGAATTCTTAGTAATGTCTGATATACCCTTATTTTTCTTGAATTTCGTAGAAAATGGGGTTATTTAAGGTTGTTTTTCATGCAAAAGGGTCATTTGTAAAAGATGAAGGATTGAGATACAAAGGGGGGATGTTTATGCAGTGTGTGGTCAAGACCCAAATTTCTGGTCATACTTTGAAGCAATAATTAAGAGTATGGATTCATCGTTTAAATTTGAAGATGTGAAGATATGGTGGAAGTCTGAACATGGGTCACTTGAAAATGATCTAAAACCCCTTGTTAATGATGAAGATGCAAGTTTGTTAGCTATGTGTGCTGAGGAGAATAAGTGTGATGTTGAGATATATACAGAGGCAAAGTCATGTAGTGATGGAAAGACTTACATGGAGAGGTTAAAAGAGAAAGAAAAAGGACATGTTAATGTTGAGGAAAGTGAAGAGGGTGAGGGTAGTCAATCATTAGAAGACTCTTTAAATGGTATACACTTGGAAGATAGTGAAGAGGAAAGGATGCACGATTCTGATGATGATATTGGTGAGGGTCAAGTAGATACTGGTAATGGTTCAGGTTAAGCAGATGGTAATGGTTCAGGTCAAGTAGATGGTAATGGTTCGAGTGAAGTAGATACTGGTAATGGCACAGGTCAAGGCATACATAAAGGGTTCACTACAACAAAAATGGATATGGAACATGTCATTGATGATCATTACATCACAAATGGTCTAGATAGTGGGGAATATGATGATAGTGAGTATGGTAGACCTGCAGGGATAAGGTTTAATGAAGATGAAAACCTTAGAAAAGACATTAAATTCAAGGTGGGAATGGAATTTTTCTTCTCTGAAGCAATTTAAAAGGTTGTATTGGAACATAATGTGTTGAATGGTAAGGAGGTTAGGTTTGCCAAAAATGATGGTGTAAGGTTTAGGGTTGTTTGTAAGGAGAAAAAACTATGTGATTACACTGTATTATGCAGTAGAGTTTTGAGAACAACATCATTTAGGATTAAAACACTGTTTCAGAAGCACAAATGTGGAAGGAAGTTTTTTAACAAGAATGCAAATGTTGATTGGGTTTCTAGAGTTATTATTGACAAGCTGAAGAACAATTCAAGTATGAAACTGAATGAAGTTGTAGCAGATGTTAGGTTAAGGTTTGCTACATAAATTACTAGATGTAGGGCATTCAAAGCAAGACAGCTAGCTAGAAGGGTTGTTGAAGGAGACTCAACCAAGCAATATAGAATGCTTTGGTCATATGAAGTAGAATTGAGGAGGGCAAACAAAGGCAATATCTTTAAGTTGAACATTTCTGGTTTGCCACCTAGGTTTGACAGGTGTTATATGTGCTTTGATGGTATAAATAGAGCATTGAAGGTTGGATGTAGACCATTCATAGGGTTAAATGGATGTCACCTTAAAAACAAATATGGTGGAATCTTATTGATAGATGACAGTAGGGATGCCAATGACCAGTATCTTCCCCTTGCCTTCGGGGTTGTGGAAAATGAAACTAAAGATACTTGGAGTTGGTTTGTTAAATTAATTTTTGAAGACATAGGTTTTGACACTAAATGATGCTTTATTTTTTATCAGCAAAAGGTATGCTTACTTGATAATTTTGTGCTTAATGTGTGTTACTTGTTGATGACAGTTTCAATTATTTGCAAGGATTGATGAATGTATTTGAGGAAGAGTATCCTGAGTTTGAACGCAGGTTTTGCCTAAGGCACCTATATGCTAACTTCAAGAAGAAGTTTGGAGGTGGAACACTATATAGAGATCTTATTATGGCTGCAGCAAATGCAACATATTTTGAAGCTCATGAGGACAAGATGAATCAGATTAAGGAGGTAAGTCCAAATGCTTTTGACTGGTTAAATGTTATTCCCAAGAAAAGTGGTGTTAACATGTCTTTCCTCTATACTCTAAGTATGATGTTCTTATGAACAACCTAAGTGAATCTTTCAATGATACTATTTTAATGCAAAAGGATAAACCTATAATTACCATGTTTGAGTGGATTAAAAACTATCTTATGGGTAGGTTTGCTACTCTTAGGGAGAAATTAGAGAATTACAAAGGAGAGGTCGTGTCTAAACCCCTTAGAAGGCTAGATAGGGAGATAGAAAAAAGTGCTAACTAGCTGCCAACATATGGAGGTAGACTTACATTTCAAGTAACTCATATACAATTCACATATAGTTTTGTTGTAGATTTGCAAAAATATACTTGCTCTTGTAACTTTTGGGACTTGGTTGGGATCCCATGTAGACATGTTGTTGCAGCCATACATAGGAAGCCATATAATCCCATTAAGTATGTAGATAAGTGTTACCACAAGTCTACCTATGTATTATGTTACAATGAGGTTATCAGTCCCATTAATGGCCAAAACAAATGGCCAAGGACTACTGACCCTAAAATCTTACCACCAAGTTACAAGAGAGGTCCTGGTAGACCAAAGAAACTTAGAAGAAGAGAGCCAGATGAGGAAACTCAAACAAGGTAGAAAAGGACAAACACAAGCCACATGTGTAAGACTTGTTTGGAATATGGACACAATAAAATGACGTGTAAGAAAAACAAACAGCTAGCAGTTCCTACTAAAGGTGATGTTGCTACTGATGTTCACACTAAAGGTGAAGTTGCTACTGATGTTGCCACTGAAGGTCAACTTCCTACTGATGGTCTAGTTGCTACTGATGTTGCCACTGAAGGTCCAGTTGGTACTGATGTTGCCAATGAAGGTCAACTTGCTATTGCAGGACCCAAAAAGGGTTAGTATCTCAAACTGAACACAAACTTTGCTTTTATGCCATGTAGAATATTTCAATGAAATGCCACAATTTTGTTGGTTGCAGGCTAGGCCAACAGGTACAACCAAGATAGGAGGAGGCACTTCTAAGAAAACAAAGTCTACTGCTACAAAGAAAACAAAGTCACTGTTACAAAAAAACAAAGTCTACTCCACCAAGTCAAGCAACTACTCATGCCCTTGAAGCACCAAGTCAAGCCAATGAAGTTGCATCTAGTCATGCCCCTGAAGCACCAACTCAAGCTACTGAGGCTGCACCTACTCATGCCTCTGAAGCACCAAGTCAAGCAACTAAAGTTGCATCTACTCAAGCACCAACTAGTGCTACTGAAGCACCAACTCAAGCTGGGGTAAACATGTCACAAACTTCTGTTAGCTCAGTTGAGGCAATGAGGATGTATTGTGGTATAGATCCTGATGAGTTGGAAGCTTTGCTGAATGATGATGAAATAATAGATATTGTACCATTAAGAATTGACACTAGTCCTGGTCCTAGTCCTACAAAAAAGACTAAGTTTGGTCCCAAAACCTTTATAGTTAAATGTCCAAAGGTATCAAAGTCTCCTAAACCAACTGTCAAACAAGTATCTACTCCAGCCAACAAGTCAGCCATGAGTGACCCTATAAGTTTGTATTTTGTACTGATATATGCTTTTTTGGTATGTTGTCAAACTGGTATTTAACTCTTTGTGTTCATAACAGGTAAAAATGATGATATCACCAAAGAAAAAGACAAAGATTGTTGCATCTCCAAGTAGAAAAAATGACATAATTAAGACTCTAAAGACAAAGGAAATAAAGGGGTCTGGAAGGGATCCAAATGATCCAGTTGTAATTCCTGAAGAAGAATCAACTATTGGCAGTGCTTGTGGGAAGAAGAAATGGCGTGACATCAAGAAGAACATGACTCAATGAAGACTCATGATTACACAAAACTGTCTTGGTTACACCTAGTGTTTTATTATGTACTATGAATCAAACAAATGTATGATGTATTATGAACCAAACAAATGTTATGTACTATGAATCAAACAAATGCTATGTACTCTGTACTATGTTTTGTTATGTATGAATCTATGAATCTATTCTGTTTTGTATGTTGAATCTAATTACAGTTAGATTATGAATCTAATTCCAATTATTATGAATTCTATTATGTTTTGTTATGTATTATAAATTCCAATTACAAGCTTTTTATACCAAAATATTGCAAATTATTTCAAATCAATGATAAAAAACAAGCATTGCAATTTATTTCAACAACAATCATAATAGACAAATTTGAAACAACTGCATTGAAACCAAATTACTTGCAATTCATTACAATACACTTTTATGCCAAGTACACAATCATAACAAAGTGCAAATTACTTGAAATTCATTACAATACACATTTCAGCCAAGTACACAATCATAACAAACTGCCTTGAAACATTAAGCCAAATACACATTTCATTACAATACAACACGATTCAACAATTATAATTGATAACAAAATACATATTTATCAAAATGGACACAACAAGAAACATCATCTTTAATCTTCCATGGAATTCCTCAACTTTCAACTTGTTCTTCAATTTCTTCTTCTTCCTTTCATCTTCATACAAGGACTTCATATAACCCACAGATGCCAAGCCATCCAACTCTAAGTTCCTAATGGCACCATCTTCATCCCATATAAAGAGATTACAAGTTTCAAAACTACTCCAATTATGACATCTCCAAAACAACCTACCCTTGTTTGGTCCATTCTTGCATTTATACGGTACCATCCGATACTGACATCCACAAAGCCTCAAAACTCGAGATTTCACTAAAGCAGACGACATAATGTTTTCACTGAAGCAGATAAGTGTGAAAGAACAAACTGTAGAAAGTGAAAGAAGAGAACTGCAGAAAGTGAACGAACACGAAGATAAGAAGGAACAAAGTGAACGACGAGAAAGGGAGAAAAATTAGGTCAACCCTATTTGTGAATCTTTGAATCAATTATAAGGCAAAGGAAGAAGGGCACGTTGTCATTCATGGACATAAAAAAGCTAAAAATTATCCACTTGTAATGCCAACTCAGCAGGCGTTAGTGGTTTTTAACGTGGGGATCAATTCTTCAGACAGGCAGGGACCAATTCTTGAAGAAAAATATTGGAGGGACTAAAAACGAAATTTGAAAATTTTAGAGGGACCAAAAACTTATTTAACCCTTACATTTATAAAAAAGAATTATCGTATACTTAATCTTTTGTAGTCCTGAATTATTAACCAGACTTTTTTTGATTTCTTCTATTGTCGGGGGAAACCCATATTTTAGGGAGGTTAGAGTGAAAATAATTTATTTTCTAAATTTTGCTAAACAAAATATTTCATGTTAACGAGTTTTGATATGAAAATTATAAAGATGAAAAAAAATTTATATTAAACAAATAAAAAAAGAGTGGTATTTAATATAACAATTTTGTAAATTATCACTCATTTATATTTTATGAAATAATATAATGATATAATATATAAATATTAATCACAATCTATATTTGAATACAATTATGCTATATAAAATAATTTAAATCAGTACAAATGTACGAATATTTAATTAATTTTAATTTAAAAAATTGAAAGAACTTAAAACATGTTTGGGACTACATGTACACACAAAATTTAAATTTATTTTTTGAACTTAAATTATAAATAAGTTTAGTTAGTTTAAAACACGTTTAAAATAAACATAAATACATTTATTTATTTATTTGTGATTTGAATTAAAATATTACTTCTGTATAAAATAAATAATTTAAGAAAAAATAGAAGATACATCATCACCAGTATAAAGTAATTTTATTCCATGATCTACTAATTGATGTGCATTTCACTATACCACTTTGACAATTTAAAAAATTTAAATAAATTAAAAGATTTATAATTTTTATTGGACGGTCATGTAAAAGTTTTATACATTATCGTCCATTAAACTCATAATTTAATATATCAAAATTAAAATCACATAAAAAATCAAATTAAAATTAAAATCACATAAAAAAATCAAAGTCAAAATATGGCTTAAACATGAATAAAACAAAATTCATTTAAAACCATAAGCATAAGCAAGCAAAGGTCATTTTTGTTATTCATAGAAAACAAAAACATGAGTCATTTTTTAATCTTAAAAATGAAACTCTCCATTAAACATGCACTAATCAACAAAAATTAAAGTGACACCCGAAATTCATGGTAGGGTCCCACATGTATCTTGTTGTCGGTGTTGTTCTGTTCTATCCAACACAAGAAACTTCCATCCCACGCGCTTTCTGCTATCTGTTTCACACACTCACGCATCTACAGAAAACGACAAAAAAAAACCAAATTCATTTATTTTATTACTTAAATTAATAATTATCCTCTCCCGCCAAACTAATGTTCCTTCGCATGAATTTCCCGCGAAAGAAGATCAACATGAGCCGTCGATATTTGTTCGTTATATACTCACCGTTGGATTGTTTAAACGCAGCAACAAAATAAGAGAAAAAAGGTTATGATGGACACTAACAGTGATAAAGCTCGTATGCAATGATCATGATTTTTGTATAATTGAGAATTATTGAAAAGTAAGGAGTTTTAACCTTTTGGACAAAAACAAATCATGTTGATGAGAAATAAATAAAACCTACACTATTAATATCTTAGCTCAAACTTTTTTAGGGAACATTTTAATATATTGATTAACTTGTACTTGGCAGAAAAAAACTTGTAAGAAGATTGTAATTTTTAAGGAGAATTAATCTTTATAACTGTGTGAAGTGGATATTTATTTTTATAGAAAAATTAATTAAAATAGGTTTTACGTTTTATATTTATTTTGAGGATGACAATTACTTTAAAAAAAAAAAACATAAAATAAACTATATTGAAAAGGAACAGAAAAATGTGAAAATTTAAATATAATTTTTTAGATATAATTTTTACTATTTTACCGTGAAAATATGACAAGGGTATAATTTCCTCTTACATATATAATTTTTCTTTATTTTCACTATTTAAACGATATTTAAATACACGTATTATTTTTATTGAAAATAATAAAAAACACATTTAAAGAATTGTATAAGTCGTTTCCATACACTTATGATTTTTAAAGTATTTAATATAGGAGTTATAAAACGGGTCACCTGTTCTGCCTCACTTTAAGTAGATAAGAAAACTAAGCGATTGAGCTTAAAATTTAGTCGTCCCATCAAAATAAAGGGTTGGCAAATAAGTTGTATTATATGACAATTGTTTCAGATATGTAACACATATAACACATGGAATAACAATAACATTGGATAACACATAGAATAATGAAGAAACATTGATAATGTCTTGAAATAAACACTAACATAATTCATGAAACCAACTTAACTTAATTCATAATACATTGGAAATATGAAAACATAAAATTAAACTACCCTAATTCTAATTGAAACAAACACTAGGTTCAACCTAATGCTAAACATCATAATCACAATAGACATTTTCAACCATCCTCTTGTGTAAATAACTTCATTATTCAATTTGTTAATTTTATTCTTTTGTCTTTCAAGCTTCAAGTCTCTTCCATCGACCAACTCATCACCTAACCACTTGAAAAAATTGCAACTCTTACCCATATGATTTATGTAATTTTTACAACCCCAGAATTTTCTCCCATAGTTGACATTGTTCACATCATTAACGGTTCGAATAACACTTTGATATAGACAAAAACGTTCCATTTTTTTGTTCCTACGAATCACAGACCAAATGTACCATAGTTTTGGCCGTTTGACATTGAAACATTGCTTGCAATCTTTGACATTGAACCCTAATTTGAAGGATTAAAGATGGACGATTGAAGAAGGAGATACGAAAGATAGAAGAAATCGATGATGTAAGAAATAAGAAAATGGAATATGGAGGCAAGTCACAAACCCTATAAATATTAAAACATGACATTTGCTTGTTTGGCATGCCACCTAAGCGATACTTAACAAATTTTCACAAAAACTAACGGTGGGGACCAAATGATTTAACGAAAGTAAAATTATGGGATCATTAGGTAACATTTTTTTGTTCGGGGACCAAAGCGAAACTTTGTTCAAATTTAAAGGACGTGGGAACTAATTATACCTATTACATATCTATATATAATTGTATTATATGAGCTATAATTTTATAAAAATTTTAAAGGATTCATTTGATCATAAATCATATAATTATTGTATGAAATTTATCAATAATTTATTTATGTTTCAATATATTTTAAATCATTTAATTATTGCCAATGTTCCTCGGACTTCGTCGTATATTGCTGAGTTTCAGACCGCTCTTTATGCTATGGAAATTGCTGAGTTGGAATAAGCTTTCGAGTGAGTCAGATTTTCAGATTGTTGTGAACGCGTTACTTAATATTTCCGTTGTGCCTTGGCAACTTAGAAGAAATTGGGATACTTGCATATCATACTTTGTCAACAAGCATCTTTGTGTCTCTCAAATTTTTAGGGAAAGATAACACTTGTGCCGACCATTTAGCTAATTTAGGCTTAAATTAACTTCTCTAACCATTTTTTAATTCATTCCTCTTAGTATTATGAAGGATTTTGTAACTAATATGAGGACCGGTCCCAACTTTTTATGGGCTTGGGACAAGAAAAAAACAAACCTTCAAAAAATTGACTTTTAACTCTACTTGTAGAGTTTCAAACCATTTATGTCGAGGTTTCAAAGCAAGGGCCGAACAACTGAGCTACGAAGAATGAGTTGCTGAAAATTTTACCCTATACCCCTACAATTATCTCTCCACTCCTAATTTTTTTTAAATATTCAAATTCTATCCTTTTTACTTATTAAATAATTTTTTGGTTAGTAATTTTTTTCACCAAATAACCTACATTCAAGTTATCCGGTGTGTAATTTTTCTACACAAAATAACTTGTAATCAAGTTATCCGATGTGTAATTTTTCTACACCAAATAACTTGCTTTAAAGTTATCTGGTATGTAATTTTTCTTTACCAAATAACTTGCAATCAAGTTATCCGGTGTGTAATTTTTCTACACCAAATAACTTGCACTCAAGTTTTCCGTTGTGTAATTTTTCTACATCAAAAAACTTGCACTCAAGTTATCCTGTGTGTAATTTTTCTTCACCAAATAACTTGCAAACAAGTTATCCGGTGTGTAATTTTTCTTCACCAAATAACTTACACTCAAGTTTTCCGGTATGTAATTTTTTCACCAATAATTTGCAATCAAGTTTTTCTTAATGTAATTTTTATTCACTGGATAACTTGCAACGCATGAAAATTTGTATATACCATGCATAGTACTTTAGGAAACAATTTTATTTAGTTTAGGTCACATTTTTTTCTTATTGCCTAAACTAATATTTTTTTGGATAACTTGCTCAGTTATCTGCTATGAAACGACTTCCTTAATTTTAGGCCACAATTATTTATGTAAGAACAAGATTTTGACCTTTAATTTAATAATAACAATATAGTGTTTTTTAGGAAACAAATTTGTACCCTAATGATTTTATCTAGTGTGTAGTTTTTGCTAACAAGTTCTGACTCTGATAGAATGGCTTGTGACATCATCAGTTTCTTGAAACAACACATTATGGCTCTAGAAAGATACTAGTATGTGTTACAAAGATCAAGTCAAGTTCTAGAATGCTTCTAAATAACAATTCTCAAGAAATTTAGTCTAAAGCTTCTAATTGTAACCTAGAGTCAAAGTGTGTTGATTTCGAAAACCGATGACATTACACATCATTCTATCAGAGTCAGACCTATTAGCAAAAACTACACACTAGATAAAATTATTAGGGTACAAATTTGTTCTCTTAGAAACACTGTATTGTTATCCTTAAATCTAAATGTCAAATGCATAACTAAATCTTATTCTTACATAAATAACTGTGGCCTAAAATAAAGGAAGTCGTTTCCTAACAGATAACTAATAAGCAAATTATCCACAAGGAAATTAATTTAGGCAGCAAGGAAAAAATAGGGCCTAAACTAAATAAATTGTTCCTAAAGTACTAGGCAACAGTTTTTCATGCGTGATATATATAATTTTTCATACGTTGCAAATTATCAGGTGAATAAAAATTACATTCAAGAAAACTTGATTGCAAATTATTTGGTGAAAACAATTACATACCGAAAATGATGAGTAAATTATAACTTGAGTGCAAATTATTTGGTATAGAAAAATTACACACCGGATAACTTGAGTGCAATTTATTGGTGTAGAAAAATTACATATCGGATAATTTACTTGCAAGTTATTTGGTGAAAAAAAATTACACATCGAATAACTTAAATGCAAATTATTTGATGAAGAAAAATTATTTAATAAGTGAAAAGGGTAGAATTGAAATATTTTAAAAATGTAGAGATGAAGGGATAATTGTTGAATTATACGAAAAATATTTTTGAGTCACTAATAAATAAATTTCGCTAAAACATATATATATATATATATATATATATATATATATATATATATATATATAATTTTATATTATAATTTATTAATCATAGCTCTCAAAATTGAGATCTTAATTTTTTTGAGGCTCTGAGTTATGGGTCTGCTTGTCTGATCCAGAACCGACTCTGAATAAAATATTAGAATTTGTCTCTCATTCTTTTTTGTAGGATTGATTCTTTTCTTAGATTTGTATCGCTGTTTCTTTTGTTAATATACGAAAGAATTATTAAAAAAAATAAGATATTTTGTACTCGATTATCTATATTATTTAAAAATTGATAATTTTTTTGATATCATTTTATTTGATACGAACATCATAAATATTTTGAGGATTAAAAGGTGAAATTAGTTTTAAACCTCTCCTTAGGTTATGAATCAAATATGTTTTTGATTAAAAATTCTTCATCCTTTTCCCTCATTTTCTTTTAAACCAAACCTAGGTGTAATTAAAATACCTCTTCTCACCTCGCTTTCCTTCCCATCCTTCCTCTCCGATGAACCAAACAGAGCTTTATTTGAAATATATTGGTGGTGGAAAAGTTGCTCCAAAGTCTCATCAACCATTTCTCTGATTAGTTCGAGCTTGAACTCTTCTGGAGCTGTGGAGAGAACGAATGGAAGACTCACAAAACCTTGCATTGTTCCACCAATCCGGTATCTACCACTTCAACGATTCAAACACAGTTTTCATCGATCCCGTACGCGTTCTAAATCGTTCCTACAACCGCCACACCGTTTCTCCATCCACATACTACCCCCGTTTCTTCCAAACCCTAACCCCCAAAACCCTTACTTCTTCTCCCCCAAAACGCAAACGCAAAAAACGGAAACGGAGTCCCAAAGAATTGAACGAGAGAGAACAAATCGCATTTCAACGCCATCAGGTTTTTTATTTTTATTTTGACGACTGAACGTTTACAGTGTTGTAGTGTTTTGAATTGATTGTTGTTGTGTTTAGTGTAGGAATTGAGGCCTTTGTTGGTGAAGGCGCATGAGTGTCTGTTGAAATCGAATGGACTTTTGGATGCTTTGAGAACTTTGAGAACTTCGACAAGTGAAAGTGATTCTTCTTCTTGCTTGAAAGAGAAATGTGAGGGTGATGACGAACAATGCTTCGTTGAATTGGCAACACAATCACCTGAACTCGTTCTAACGCTGAATGTACGTGTTCCTGAAACTGATAATGACTTGGAAGGTGTGGTTTTTTGTTATCCTACATTGATTTTGGTTATTGATGTTCATGTAGTTTAGTGTATTGTGTTTGAGGATTTTATTGGATATTTGATCATAGGTGAGGTGAGTTGAGTCGAGCTATTCATTCATTAGTTAAATTGTATGGAGTTGCTGGTGTAGAAAATCTTATTGTGCTAATGTAAGTCTGTGACTTCTCAGACTCCCCAAATGTGCAATACTGTGAGCAGAGGTCAATACTTCCCGCATTCAATAATTTGGTTGTCAATGACACGGAGGATGATGCGGTGGCTGAGATTTTGAACAATCATTACATAATGCCTCGAGAGAGCTGCTTTTACATGGTATGTTGAGCCGCCGAGATAAATTTTGAGACGTGTCTAATTATACAGACTGTTTCTTATGTGCTATTTTTTTTGCTCATATTAAGGGTTTGTTTTCTTAGACTTTTTATTAGTTAAGCTTTTAACCCCAATGGAGTGTATCTTAGTTAACATGTTTTTGTTTTCATTTATGGAAGTCAGATCTGGGACAGATTCGCAATCTTATTCCCGGTAATGGTTCAAACACAACTCAAATTTTACTTCTTGTTGTATGCCTCAGTTTCTTCATCATATCTGTGGTTGTTTATTGATATAAAATACAAGTGTTTATTTTTATGCAACAATCACCTTCATGAAAGAATTGGCATCCTTTTTACTTATTAATAACTTTTCTAACTATGTTCATCCCTTATTGCTTACAATATTATTCCCAAAAGTTGCATAACATGTGAATATTGAGTCTTGCCAGTCCACTTGTATGTTATCAATGGCAACTGAGTTGCTGAAATTCGTTGTGGCATTTCTTAAAGAACTTATTTGGGTTTACTGTTTAGCTGCCTAGCTGATCATAATATTTAATTGTGATCTTTAATAAATTTTACAGCTCATACTGATTGTGGTTTCAACCTCATAATGGTGGATCCGCCTTGGGAAAATGCCAGTGCTCATCAGAAATCAAGGTGACAAAATAAATATTTATGTATAACATGCTTTCCCTCCCGTTGCTGTATCAATAATTTGATGTTACCACATATTTTCTGATGAAAGATATTTTTATGTTAGATAAATTAACCTTGTATTGACTTTGAAGACATGCATCACTTTGATCTTCATTTTTCAGAAATATCTTTCTCCCACAAACTTATTGAGAAGTTGGAACCTTTTTTAAAAATTTATTTTCACTTTTTTTTTATGTTGGGGGTGGAGAGGAAGGTTGCTAGATTACTTGCACGAAAAAGAATGGAACTTTATTTTGTTTTTGAGATACACTTCAGCATTCAATAATATTGTAAATGGAAACAGCTTTGCGACTAACTGATGAACTTAATAGCCATAACTCAGTCTAAACTGGCTGAGAATTGTGGCTTATTTTAAATAAATATCAAATATGGCGTGTTATCTATGTAGGTACCCAACCTTGCCCAATAGGTACTTTTTATCCCTGCCTATTAAGCAATTAACTCACACTGAAGGTGCTCTTGTGGCATTATGGGTCACAAACAGAGAGAAGCTACGTAGTTTTGTTGAGAAAGAGCTTTTTGCTGCGTGGGGGGTCAGCTATGCTGCAACTTTTCATTGGTTGAAGGTGGCTCGTGGTTACTCCTATTTGCTTTCCATACAAGTGTTTGATGCCATTCCAAATTCCAATCTCTTGTATTTGTTGTCTATTGCAGGTGAAAGCAAATGGATCCTTGATTAGTGATTTAGATCTTTTCCATCATAGGCCATATGAAAGTCTTATTTTGGGATACAGTCCTGGGAAGGTCCGGCCTTATAATGTTTAACTAATTGGCCTTCTAACCATCAGTTTTTTTCTCTCACTTCTTTTTTTATCTCACTTGTGTTATATGGTATTTTCTAGGTAAAACATTCTAATAACCGATCTAAGTTTAAGCCTTTGAAGGATGATCATGTGATTATGAGCATTCCTGGGGATTACTCAAGGAAACCTCCAATCGCAGGTATTGTTGTCTGGATTAATAGTGTGTTTTCAGTTTATGAAAGTGCAAGTAAATAAGTTGCGCTGAAAGTTGGTACACAATTTTAATGCTGATGTTTCTTCATACTGGTGTGGTCAGATTTATTACAGGAGTACATTCCTGGGATCAAGCCTCCCCAATGTGTTGAGCTATTTGCTAGAGAAATTCTGGCTGGATGGGTTGCTTGGGGAAATGAGCCACTCCACTTTCAAAATTCTAGATATTTTGTCAAAAAGATGGATAGCTGATTCTTTGAAAAGGCTATTCCTGCTTGGTGATAATTTATGATCATCTCTATATTTTCGGTCTGTATTAAGTTTTATTCTTTGAAGCTGTTCTGGGTGGCTGCCATGAATTTTGTACTCCTATTCACTGCCGTAGGAATTTTGTACTCAATCACTGCTTTTGGAATTTTGTACAGTCAGTGTGATACTCAAATTCACTGGGTGAAAATTTTGTCAAATTAGTGCAATCGGTCCATCTAAGTCGTTACGTAGAGACTGGAAGACCCAAATTGTGAGTAAGACAAATTGGGAAGTTAGGATCTCAATTGCATATCTAGATCCTCGATGGAGATAACTGACTTCAGAGTGTAGACTGTAGAGTTAGTTTTCACAAAATTTCTTTCTTTTTGTGTAATTGAAGAAAAGAAACAGATATATAGTGAAGCCCTGTTTTTACTGGGAGAGTGTAGTATTAAGTTCTGATGTATTCTTAAATTTCCTCTTATTTTCCAGTATCCCATCAAGGAAAACTGGATGGATATGATTTTGTTTAAATGTTTATTGGTAAAATCTAAACCAGTTTGTGCATAGAAAGAAAAAAAGTTTGTTTTTAAAGACTTCAACTTTAAAACATTGTGAGAATTAAGTTTCAAGAGGGGAAGTCAACCAAAAAATAGTCTAGTTCGAAAAAGACGGTACTTGGCGATTTTGTGTGATTGTTTCATTCACCTTAATTGTTGTTACCTTCTGTGATCATTTTCCATTATCCACAATTGATAACTCTTTGACGAGCTGGGTTCTGCATGTTGGTTTACTAAGTAAGACACTCACAAAACTGCACTCAGAATCTTTAATGAGTATTATGACATATTTTCTTTGAACCTTTCCCTCTTTTCTTAGAGTCTTTTTCCTGGAGTAATTGCCATCACGTATTCAAAGCTTTCAAACTTCAACCTTCAGACTTTGCATCCCTGCCTTTGACCTCACACTTTAAGGTATTTTTTTTCTTTCTGATTCATGCTTTTTTCTTCAAGAATTTGCGGTCTCTTTGTTAAGATGAGCAATAACAAGCAATAACATAATAGAGAGTAATTTGGAAAATAGCACTTATTCTTCTTTGAAAAGGGGAATGGAATTTGAATCACATTCCTTTTCTTCTATCAATAGGTACTTTGATGTGTTGGACAAATAACAATAACGAACAATCAAATGACATTAGTGAAATAAAAATATAATATGTGAGAACAAATAGAAAAAACAGAAAATTGTTTATTTAGTTTGATAAAAATTGATCTACATCTTGGTGAGGGTGTAACTCTTGAGTTTACTATACATCAAAGTTGTGACAATAGATTATAATATGAGTTTTAAGAAAATAGTCTTTGTTCTTTGTGTTCGGCGTCCGAGGAGCTGTGATGTTTATGTGACCTGAAAGAATGTTGCATTAAATGCATAATGATGGCTAAGGGTCTAGGGTTAATGTTGATTGTTCATTCTTCTAGGCTGGTGCATGTGCGCGTGTGACCAAGAGCTAGTCTATAAGTAGGGGAAAAGGAAACCATTTTTAGTTTTCGCAAAATTCCGCTCTTATACTCTTTCTGACTTCTGTTAACCAATTGTCGCCACCATTGTGACCACTGTAGTCAGACCATATTCATTCACTTCTTCTACTTCGCCAAACATTGTTTTCTTCTTGCTTTGTGTTAGGATTAATTCGAATCCAACTAGAATGAATATTGATAGTGCAAAATCCGTGATTCTGAGTGTCGCTCCGGTGGATGTTGGTGTTTGATGGTGGATGATGGGCCACCCTCGACGCTGATGAGGTTGTTATTGTCGTGTACATATGAGTTTAGATTTCTTGTTTTTGTTAGCTCCGATGCCACTGTTATGATGACGAGTGAGTCTGGTATCGGTGAGACTCAAGAGTTTCCTGATAGGTTTCAATCGTTTTCCGGTGATTGGTATGAATCTCTGATGAACTTCAACTAAAGTTCGTAGTTTATACGCCGATGAGCCTTTTCCTTCTGATGCTAACAAGTTCGCTTGTCAGGGATGTTAGGTTTTCCATCGACGACCCAATGATCTTACTGGTGATCATAACCTTTAATGGGTCAATATTTGCGTATGCAATGCTGGAATCATGGAGGAGGGGTGTACCTAAAAGGCACTCTGATGCTCAAGTAAGTAAGAGTGAAGGGGTACTTTAGAGAAAAAAGGGTTTGAGAATTGAATACTTGACCCTCACATGTGTGAGTGTATATATAGTGCCTTAGTCGCCTGACCATTGGTTTCTATTTTTGGACCTTGATATTTGCCCCAAACATAGGTAATTTATAGGATTCGTGCGTTAACGCAAGGACGAGCAACTCGTGCTCGATGCCCAAAACTAGTCGCGGTCAGATATGCGATCCTGGGTAGTTGCGGTCTCATCGACTCTGGTGTCACCCTATCACACGTCCCACTCGTATAACAGAAGGAAAAACGCCTAGTTGATTGGGCCAATGAGTTTGGGCTGTCATGGACGCAAGAGTGGGTCGTACCTAACCACTAGCCTAATCTAGAACTATATATATAATATGCTTGTTGGTACGAAGACCAACAAACACGAAACGACAAAATAGTTTTATAACTCTACGATAAGATACATAATATCACAAAATTTAATTATTTCCCTCCCATGTATTTAATTGCAATAATAAGTTAATGTTTTGTTGAAATTCGTTGGCAAATAAATCGTGCTATATAGCAGTTCTACACACATATATATATATATATATATATATATATATATATATATATATATATTTTTTTAATAACAATTTATTTTATATATAAAATAAGTAGTAAGAATAAAGTTAATAGAGAAGTAATTCACGTGTAATACAAGATTTGAATGCATAACATCTTTCAGTTTAACTGAGTTCCCTTTTCATTAATTAATCACAACCGTCCAAACGTTACCAACTCTTATTTTACCATTTTTGTGCATGATAGTAAACATGAGCAGCATGAACCTCGTAAGTAATTATTGGTCTAGGCACCTTTACAACTTTGAAATGCAAGACACGCGTAGAAAATGTGCATTCCTCATGACTAGTAAACTCGTTACTCTCACTCTCCCTCAAAGTTTAAATTACCCATGACACACTACTCAGACATTGTTCTCATTCATTCTCACTTCAACGCAATGACATCTGACAATGAAACTCCGACGATGAAGAATCGAAGGAAGCCAACATGGAGGGAGAAAGAGAATAATAAAATGAGAGAAAGAAAAAGGAGAGCCATAACAACAAATATATTCAATGGACTTCGAACTCAAGGGAACTACAATTTGTCAAAAAACAGTGACACCAATGAAGTCCTCAAAGCTCTTTGCAACGAAGCCGGTTGGGAAGTTGAAGAAGATGGAACCACCTATCGCAAAGTAACTCATACAATTTCGCCCTTTTTTTCTTACTGGGTTACTATGCATCTAATTAATCATACATTTATACCACATTTTCATTTGTCTAACTTAAATATCTAATCTTCTAGTTTCTATTTAATTATGAGTATGATGCTTTCCTATATGTAGATAAATTCAGTAAAAAATCACGTGTTAATAGTAATAAATGTTTTATGTTCATTTTCTCATTTGATAAACCTTTGTTGAGCTTGATTTTACTCCCTTATTTGCAATATTATTGTGCGTATTATAAGTGACATCTGATTGAATTTCTTTTTTGTTTGTAAATAGGATAATTGTAAGCCTCTACTGTACAATGATGCAGACACTTCCACCAGAACTATCCCTTTCACTTACTCACAAAATTATTCACAAAATTCAGCTCTTGTTCCTCCATCTTTTCCAACTCCAATTCCTTCATGCCAAGTCACTCCTATGTATTCTTCTTCTGTGATGATGTCAAACAGTACCATTGTGACACCTTCTCTCTACTCATCAACATCAAGAAACACAAAATCAACTATTTCCAAAGAACTTATGTCCATTACTGATTACTCTTTTGTTTCACCTTCTACCCCAGCTAGCCCTAAAAACCAAAACATTCATACTCCAATGAAGTTCCAACCTTTTGCACAAACTCCATCCAAGGTGTCAACTACTTCATCCTTCAAAATATTTGGGGTTCAAGTACAACCTAGGACTGAAAAAGAAAATCATGATGTTAGGTTGGATGATTTGGAACTCACACTTGGAATTGGGAAAGGAAGGAACTAGGCTGCTATGGAAGTCTTACATGATTTGAGTCATATGATAATGAGACAATAAGATTGTGCTTGATGGTTTTGGTTGTTTGTTCATCTTGTTTTGGATATGTTTTTTTGCTTATATCATGGATGATTTATTTCTGTTTGTAGATGAATTGCACTTTGCTTCCATTTTGGTTTTTCTTAAATGGTACCATGCGTGCTATAGTAGTATAATTTATGGTGGAAACTGGAAAGTACAACATTCATTTTATATTATGTTGATGTTGATTTGCGGTAAAAATTGATTTTGAATGAATTGTTTGAATAAAAGTGAATTAATAGATAGTATTTTGAATAACATAAAATTGTTAATATTAAGTCTTTTAATATAGGAGTATTTTTGTCTTTTAAAAAAAAAATTATATTTTGATCTCTTCTATTTCTCTCATATTCTAATAATATATTAAATCTATTATATTTTCCACTTCTTTTTTTCTTCTCAAATTCTATCCATAATATTAATATAGTACTTTTAAAAAAAATAGAGTCGGTATAGTAATAAAGATTGAGACGCATTTTTAAAGATTATTTTGTAATCCGACCATGTTAAAATATAAGATTCATAAATTGGTCAAATAAATAAATAAATCAGAGCCGTTTTAATAGCTTTAGATACAAGTTTTAACATTATTTTAAATAAAAGGAACAAATTTGTTTACAATTTTTTATGTGTACTTTATACTATTCTTTTAATAAAAATGTGAGAAGTGTGTTTAAATATCGTTTAGAAAATTAAAATATGAGAAACTTACATGTGTCTAGAAAAAACTATATAATTACCATGTTATTATTAAAAATTTAAATTTTCTCTTACTCTAAATTATTCTATTTTTGAGAATGTTATGAATCTTCGAAACAAATATATTAATTTAAACAATTCCGCAATTAATCTCTCATGAACATTTCTTAATTAACTAAATTAGTTGTATATATAAAAAGTAGAGAAAAAAAGAGTATGTACGTATTTTTATATTATTAACTAATTTTTATATTGTCAATCAATCAAAGATATATATTTCGTCAATTCTATTTTTAATTTTGAAATATTGATATGACTGTTGGCTGAAGATTTTGATATCTGTGATACAAATTGAAATCATTGAGCTCGAAACGAAATGATATCAGTGTTCGATGGAACAAAGTGAATGTCACAGTTCGAAATGAAAGAATTGGCTCTTCGAACGGACGTACTGAAATTTGGAGTTTCGAATGGCAATTATGATGATACATATAAAGGAAGCTTCGAAGTGGTAGTAGGATTGTATCTGAGAAGTGAGTTCGAATCGAAGTGGCCAAAGCATTTGAAATTCAAACGCGAGCGGGATAATTAGAAGTTAGAATATATGCGCTGGAGACGGTTCGAAGACGCGTGGAAGCTAGAGACGCACAGTGTCCTGCATGTTCTGAACGTGGCAAGATCTCATAAGTCAGACCGTTATGGTCGAAATAGTATAAATAGGAGTCTTAGTGTTAGGATTTGGGGTGTCATATCTATTGTACAAAAATTCAGTAAACATTCAAAATACCACATGGCTAGGGAAACGAATGCTCGAATGATGTACGTATGATTGCACCAAAACTTTTATTATTCAGTAAACATCTTTATCTTTCCAGTTTATCCTTTATCTTTGCATCAATGTCTTTTAAATTCTTTACATTCAAAGTCATTTAACTTTTCCTTGCATTTAAATGTTTCTTTTATTTCAAAGTCTTTTACATTTCAGAAACTCTTTACATTAACGTTCTTACTTTCCAGAAAATCTTTTACATTCTTGTCTTTTACATTTCATGCTTTTATATTCATGCTTTTATATTAAAAGTCTCTTACCTTTAAAACCATTTACGTTTTCCTGCATTTATACATTTCTTTGCAAATCGAACCTTTATGCGTTTACTTGTTCAAATCAATTTTATGTTATTTTGCTTGATCCTGTCATTAAGTTATTTAGCGTTGTGATCGAAATACTTTGGATATATATATATATATATATATAAAACACTTTAAATACAAGTCTTAAACATGAACACTTATTTTGTTATTAATTCTATCCAAACGACCAATACCCCATAGGATCAATCTAGTCGATCCTGCAAGTTACCAGAGGAGTTGAATAACAATTATAACGCTTATTCGATAGTTTGGAAGACTAGCGGTTGTTTCACCAGAAATCACTGTGAACAAATTGGCACACTTGGTGGGACCATCATTGGTCGTTACAAATTAAAATAAAATAAGGATTATAAGACATAATTATTATAAAAGTTCTTTCTGAGTAAATAAAGTTCGTTGGTATATGAACCTTAGGAGTGGTAGAATAACTAATAGTAACCAACCCTTACCTAGAAGAAAACGAAATAATAGGATGTCTAATCCAAACAATCAACAAGGGAACAAACGCCCACATGGAAGCACTAGTGCGTCTGCTTTGACGGAACGTCCAATACGATCCCTTCGAATGCACAGTCAGTTGCATCTTCGACTAGTAATATGGCCACGAACGGAACAAGTGGCATGTCAACAAACAATTCGACCCTAGGAAATACAAGGACCACTGGTTATCTTGGGGGATCTGTCCCACAAAGTGGGGTACAAACCTATTTCGCTACCCCACCACCAACTAGACCACCCAGTTTCGATAGAATAGACCGTAAATCCCTTATGGGATACCAACATCTTTTATGGCAGGTTTACAAACTTCGACTTCGAACACGTCACCACAATTAGGGTCTGCTTCTGGGGCTAATCAATTCATGAGAAATAACCAAGGGTCAGTAGGTTATAGTGCATTGCCTATCCTAACCACGTAAAATCGATAGCTTTTAGGCGCTTAATGGATGATAGTAACCATAATATGATAGGAGTGTTAGCAAACTATAAGAAATCTTTGCCCCAATAGTACAAAATGTAATCGTGACAAATAGAGAAAACGCAGATAATATGAGTCGAATAATGATTTCTTCGCTCCGAGAGGCGTAGGCGAACCGTGCATTGGTTCGAGCGAACATACCTATCATCGAACAAGTTGCGATGACCCACCTTATAGGCCGCTAGAGAGGGGTTAATTTGGGGCAAGGGCACAAAGGGTAGATGCCCCAATGATTCGAGAAGAACCACAAAGGGATTGATAGAACCACTAGCAAGGGTCGAAGATTAGATGCCCATGATTCGAGAGGAACCACAAAGGGAATGATGGAACCGGGCAAAGGTCGAAAGATTAGAAGCCCCAGTGTTTCGAGAAGAACAACCTAGAGGAGTTGTCATAGTGGGTCGAAACCAAGATGCTGATGCAGTTGTCCATAGAGTTCGAAATGACAATATCTTGGCAGAAAATAACCTAACCACCATGATAGAGAGGATTATGGCCCAAAACGGTATTAATACAGGGATTAGAAGGCCAAATTATGCCTCCCCTATAACAGATTATGTAATGCATACTAATTTACCAAGGGGATACAAGATCCCTAACTTTACAAAGTTTGCTGGAGATACCAATGAATCAACAGTCGAACACATAGCTGTAAGATATAGCAAATAATGAGAACCTTAGGATTAAATATTTTCCAAGTTCCCTCACTAAAAACGCTTTCACATGGTTCACCACTTTACCCCTGGATCCATAGATACTTGGACCCTTTTGGAGAGACTGTTCCATGAACAATTTTATATGGGACAATCCAAGATAAGTCTAAAGGAACTAGCAAGTGTTAAGAGGAAGTTTACCGAACCCATAAATGAGTACTTAAATAGGTTTAGACTCTTGAAATCTAGATGTTTCACAGTAGTTCCTGAACATGAGTTAGTTGAAATGGATGCTGGTGGCCTAGACTATTCTATACGAAAGAAATTAGATACACAATACTTGAGGGATATGGCTCAGTTAGCAGATAGGGTTCAACAAGTCGAAAGACTAAAGGCCGAAAAGGCCAGGGCTTTCAAAAGTAATAAGAAAGAAATAATTTCCTATGTCGAAACTGAGGAAGTCGAAGACTATTCTGAATTCGAAGAGGTCGAAATAGATCTCATTGAATTAAAACAGCTCCACCTTACTCCTCAGAACTATTAGTTCCCACAAAAGGAAAGAAATTGTTGAAAATGAGAAAAGTGATAAATTCCCAAAGAAGGTATATACCTTCGATGTGACAAAGTGTGATGAGATTTTCGACTTGCTTGTCAAAGATGGCCAGTTAATTGTGCCATCAAATGTCAAAATACCTCCTCTAGATCAAAGGAAGAAAAGAGGGTTTTGTAAATATCATAGTTTTCTAGGCCACAAAACCTCAGTGTTTTCTTTTCGTGGATTTGATTCAAACGCAATTAAGGATGGCAGATTGAAATTTGCTGACAAACCAAAAATGAAAGTAGATGAAGACCCTCTAGATGTGGCAGACACCAACTACTCCGAGCCTTCGTGCATTGGAGAAATCAATATGGTGGAAGCGGACCAAGAGGCCACTCCATTGGGAGAAGAAGGCACTGAAAGTGAAAGCTGGGTGATAGTCGAAGTCAACAATGGAGTCACTGAGGACGTCCACAAACAACCAGAGGCTTCGACCGAAACAATGCCATCAGGTGTTTCGAAAGAGATCCAGGCCACTGAGGGCCAGGAAGACTTGAAGCAAAATTTGACACAGGCCACTGAAGGCCTAAGGCTTAAATTGGAGAAGGTAAAGATCACAAAACCAGCATCCCCTCAGAAAGAAATCTGGGATACCTTGGGAGAACCCAGTTGGAAGTTTGATTATCTGGTAAAATATTCTGCTCCAGAGAGTTCAAAGATCCCAATCGAAGATGTCAAGCCCACAGGATGGGGAGATGATGATACAAAAGGGGAAGATGGAGGTGGTAGCATTCCTCAGAAGAAAGTCTGGGATACCTGTTGTACCCCAAATTTTACCCTACTATTTTTCTACTCGCATTGTATTTATATTAAAAAGAACAGTCAATTTTTACATTTTTGTTACACATCTTTAGTTAATGATTAAGTTAATTTCTAGCATTTTACTCTTTATAATATTTTTGAATTTCTAGTTTGTATTTAACTTTGCATTGTAAATTTGTAGTTAAATGCGTTTCACATTGAAATCGTCTTAATCATATTTGCATTTGCATTATTTTTCACTTTAATTTTTATTTTAATATTTGACTAATTATAATTATTTGGTGAGGTTTTACTAAATAATTTCTATTAGTTAAATAATGAAATAACAATTAAAAGGAATTTTGTTTTTTTTCTCTAAATAACAATGTTTTGTTTTTAATAGTAATTATGTTTGTATTTATAGATTATTTCATGCTTGATTTTTGTTTTTTTTATTAGAGCTTTGGTTTAAATAAAATCTTTCTTCATTGAAATTATTTTCTATTTTTATTAACAATTAGTTTAGTTTTTTTATTTTGAAATTGATTTTATTTTAAAATTTTATTTTATTTTTAATCTTTCATTTAAGACAATTAAAGTATTTTCTTTCACATTAGCATTAATTTCTTTTTTTTAGGTAAATCATAGTTTAGTATCAAAATCTGTTTTATCATATTTACATTATTTTATTAGATTAATTAATTTTTATGTTTGTATCTTTTCATTCTACTTTTATTATGATATTTAATTTCAATCATTTTATGATTAAAACTTATTAAATGATTTTTATTAAATAGAATAATAAGAAAGGATTTAAATTGAAATTATTATTATTATTATTATTATTATTATTATTTTTGTTAAAATAGTAATTTATTTATTATTATTAAATTATTTTAAGAGATTGTTAGTGGTTATTGTTAAAAAAACAAAGTAAATTTGGTCTTTGATAAAATCAGATCGATCAAGATGGAGGGTTTGTTGCAAGTTTCCACTATCCCACATTCCCACCTCTTGTATTACCCAAAATTTACAAAGAAAATTCAAACAAAAATCAGTACAATTTTAACAAAAAAAATTCAAACAAAAATCAGTACAATGTTAACAAACCTCTGCTCCACTACCATCCCAATTCTTCCTTTCCACCACCAAAATTGTACTACCTGCAAAAACAAAAACACAAAAATATCATAAAATTGTACAAGCATTTTCACCATCTCAATTCCACTACCTCGCTCCACTCATCAAATTCTAACAAATTCACCTAGCATTATGGATGGTCCCTTGGTTCTTATCCTCACTCCTCACTCAAATACCACACGACACCCACACCATAAGGGACTGAAAAGAAAAGACCCTCTGATCTTCACAAAGGAGAAACCTCAACTCACATCACTCATATTACCAGCATCTCAATAACCAATATTCACCTTCAATATCAAACCAGAAGAACCGAAATACCACCTCACCACCTTCATCTTCCTTAACCCTCTACAACCGTAAAACCTCCATAAACCATCACACCTTTGTACCCTTCCAACCCACACCTCAAACTCACTGTTTTCCTCTTACATCCATCGCTGCAACACCACTCCTTCCATATTCATCACACCTCTCAAACCCCACTGCTCCACCGTAATTTTCACACTTCAACCTTAACCTCAATATTCCACACCTTCATCATCTCCAATCTGAAACCACACTCAGAACCACAGAACCATATCCGCACAGAAGAAACACAAATCCAAACCCAGAAGCAGAAGCAGATTAGAAACGAAGAAGATAGAGTTTTGAATCAACGTACCTTTTTCTCCATTTGGTATCTTCGTTTTCTATTATTTTCTGCAACTTTGACCTTGTTGTAACTTGTAATAACATCGATTCGGGGCTTCAATTTGGGGATAGGGTTTTTGTTAATTTTTTTTACAGAAGGGAAAGTGAAACTTGATGAGCGTAAATAGTGAGCGGTTAGAGAGGATGTATCGTTTCTCTTTTTTTTCTCGTTGTTTTTATTGTTAATAAAATAAATAAATAATAATACTGACAATAAGTTAAGCAAGTGGCGGCTGGTCCCATTTGGATATTAGGGTTTCTTATGACTTTTTTCTATTTGGGCCTTATCACATGAGAGTCCGAATTTTTACCTTTGGCCCAGCAAATTTGTCCACTTTAGGTTTTTCTTTTTGGTTTGTTTTATTTACTTTCACAATTTTTTTATTAGATATTAATTTTATTTTTTTTCTTCTAAAGAACAATACCAAACAAATATATAGTTTAGAACTAATTTTCTTTAATAGTCAAAAATATTTTCTATTTCTAAAATATTTTAGCTTTTTTTTTAGTTGATTTAGATTTAGTTTGGTAAAATTTAGGATTTTATTTTATTTAGATTTAATATAGTAACTTTAAATTTTTATTTAATTTAGATTCAAGTAAGTAAATTTAGGATTTAATTTGATTTAGATTTAATTTAGTAAACTTTAGAATATTTATTTGATTTAGATTTAATTTACTAATTTTAGGATCTTTATATATTTTATATTTAATTTTATGACTTTATAGTTTTTATTTGATTTAGGTTTAGTTTTAGACACTTTAGAATTTTTTATTTATTTTAGATTTAATTTAGTAAGTTTGGAATTTTAATCTAGTTTAGATCTTGTTTAATAATTTTTTAAAATTATTTTTATAATCTTAGACTTTATAGTTGGTTTAGTATTACTTTAATATCTTTAGTTTTTTTATTAGGATTAATTTAGTGATCTTAAATTTTTAGTAATTATTATTTTCTTATGAATTTAATTCATTTAATTTATTATTTTATTTTTATTTTTTTTCTTTTATATTTGTTTGAACTTGTAATTTATTTCCGTCATCCCCATTTGTAAATTTGTATCCCCATCCCTATGGTTTGTAATAATTTTAGTAAATATTTATTGCTTTATTATTTAATTATTTGTCACTTACACAAAACCAAAAAAAATCCTTTTTTAAACTAATATTTGTAAATCATTTTTAAACCCGTAAGTCGACAAAGCTATGAAGCGTCGCGATGACCACACATGCACACATGTACGCTTGATCCTGGACCTTCTTACAGTGAGCCTATTTCGATTAATTGTTCCAATTAGTCGTTATAGTAGACTAGCCCACTTTGCTAGTACACATGTAATTTAATTATTTTATACTTAGGTTGGCCACCTTGTATGGGCTTTGTCGATTTTATTTGTTATTTACAATTATCTCGATCTTATTCTTTCTCCATTCACCAAATAAATTAAGACACTTTCAATAAAACTCGACCCAACGTCGAGTCTTCTTCTCAAACCTCGATCCAATGTCGAGTTATTTTCAAAAATGAATTTCTACAAAAAAACATAGTGCTATGGTATTTAATTGAACCGTTAGAGGATAGCCCGACGATTTAATTAAAATGTAAAGTATTTGGGCCATTAGAGGGTAACCCAATGACTTAAATACTTTATTCCATACACTTAATAAAAGTGAACTTTGTTTCACCTCACTCTTTTCATAATAAAGATTTTGGATGAGAGATGATCGGTTGACCTCAATCACCAATCTCGAGTATTCGAATCGTTAGAGGATAGCCCAACGTTTTGGTACTTGTCATCCACAATTTAAAATCAATTCCAACACATTCAATATCTTTTGTGCGCTCCAAGCACCAATTACCTTTAAACCCTTTTCAAGATTAGACATGATTCATTTATAATTGAGACGCTTCTTCCTCTATTCCCAAGGTTTTCGACTTCTCCACTTGAGTACTAGAGGTGTTCTCAAACCCTCCCTCATGTTGGTGCGTAGTCTTTATCCTTTATCACACCTTGTGGACGTTAGACGAGTCTTCTCCTTTAAAAATGACGACTTGTCTTTTCATTTAAAATCAATCAACAAACAATCATTTTTTTAGAAGAACTACGGAGTTTTGACTTTCCCATTGCACGAGGGAATACGTAGGCACACGGTTCTGAAATCGTGTCAAACTCAAAAATAATAAAAACATTTCTTCTCCCTTTCTTTCTCATTTCAAAACTTAGAAGATCGTAAAATTTTTCACACTAACACACAAACACACTCTGAACTAAATGGGTACCATCGAGTACGATGGATGTGAGGGGTGCTAATACCTTCCCCTTGCATAACCAACTCCCGAACCTATATCTCTTAATTTCGTAGACCGTCTTATCCTTTTCTTTCGTGGGTTTTATCTATATTTTCCCTTTCTTCTTTTAGAACAAATAAAATTAGGTGGCGATTTCACTTTTTTTTTTGAAAATTCATTTTAATGATTTTTTTGAAAAAAACGAGTTGCTTCAGTTGGCGACTTCACTGGGGATATTTTCTCAAGCGAGTTAACCCTAGTTTAGTTCTTTGTGTGGTTGTGTGTTTATCATTTTATTTTACTTTCTTCTTTGTACTTTATCTTATGTTTATGTTTCAGTCATTTATTCCCTATGCTTCATTTATTATCATGTGTATATATTTATTTGTGTGGGAATTCATGATGGGATTATTGATACATAGATAAGCCCACTACCCAGGCTTCTAGGTCACCTTTAGGAATAGAGGTTGTAGCCTAGGTCCACCGACTCCATTGTCTTGTTGGCCCGGCGAAGACCGGCTTAGAGTTGGTTGTTTTAAGGAGGTTGGCGCCGATAGCGCAGGACATCAATCTTTGGACAAATGACCTATAACTCTAAGTTTGTTCATGTTGTCCTAACCGAGACCGAAGCTCAAATTTTGGATTTTGAGTATCCCGTTAAGAGCCGTTTCTTGGGGTATACTTTTCCAAATACTATTACCACGTAGGCCTCTCGCGTGATGATAGTGTTTGTTAAAAGGGGATCTGAGACTCCAAGAAACACTTAGCAAAAATCCTTAGAACTGTCCTGTGGGGAATTTGGGTAGAAAGCTTAGAGCCATCCTATCATAGGAGCCCACATAAATAAGTTGTTTACCTGTATCATCCCTGTTTTACATTTCTGTGAACCTGTTACTATCATTATGTTGCATTGCCATTTGTGTATGTGACATTGCATTTCATCACATCTTTTGCATTAATAACATTACATTTCATTGCATAATCTGCATGTTTCATACATTCAAGTTGTCGAAAGACTCATTTTGTTTGTCTCCGTCTTCAGTTGTTGATTTATTGTCAAGCTGATTCCTCTGCACAAGCACGGAACTAGAGCCAACGTCAAGAGAAGAATGGAATACCAAGAACAACACAATGCAGAAGTCCAAATGGAAATCGATGAGTTGAAGTCAGGCATGACTAGACTTACCGAAATGATGCAAGTTCTAATCGCCAGAGGTGAACAACCTCAAAGGATAATTTTGAAGTCTCAAGCATTGTTGATCCTCCTTCTCGGATGCCGCATTACTTGGCGAATTGGGTTACCCGAAATTACGTTCTACCCATCGCAACTACTCCAATGGTTGGCAAGTCTTCCCGACAGCTTTTCCGTGCTCCGCCACCGAGCCTCAACCGATCATGCATACGCTCCTCTTCGACCTTTTGTGCATCAACCTATCGCAAGTTGCTTATGAGAATCCTCTCTTTGATTACCGAGTGACGCCCCAAGTGTGAGTCGAGAAGATTTTGATGAACTTGAAGAAGTCCGCGAGCAATATCGGACTGGAAAGAAGGATGAGAGCTATGGAAGGCAACGATGTCTTTGGTTTTGCGAGAACATGTGTTTGGTTTCGATCCGTTATGCCTCATAAATTCAAGACTCGGATTTAGAAATACAAGGCACACTTGTCCAAAAAGTCATTTCTGATGTACTTCAGAAAATGTCCTTATACGAGGAATGACAAACTTCTTATCCATCTTCGTGATGCCTAAGTGGAGCTTCATTGAAATGGTATATGGGACTTGAGAAAGACCATATTCAATGCTTCCAGGATCTGATTAATGCTTTCATGAAACAATACCACTACAATCTCGACATGGCTCCTGATCGTCGTCAATTGCAAAACATGTCTCAGAATGAGAAAGAATCTTTCAAGGGGTATGCTCAGCGTTGGAGAGAGTTGGCCTCACAAGTTGAACCACCTTTATCTGAGAAGGAGCTCACTGGTTTGTTTATGGATACCTTGTCTCCTTTCTATTGGGAGAAGATGATTGGTAGTGTGTCCTCTCGCTTCACAGATTTGGTGACTATTGGCCAAAGGCTAGAAGAGGGAATCAAGAGAGGAAAAGTGTCTGTTGCTGGCGAATCCTCTGGTGGTTCCAAGAGATCTTTTGGAAACTTCCATAAGAAGAAAGAAGGTGAAACTAATGCTGTCAAAATTGAAAGAGGAGTGTGACACCCCGATTTAATTCAATATTAAATAAGAGGGAATTAATTATTTAATTGATTAAAGTCTTAAATATTTAATTCATCTGGATTAATTGGATTATTTAATGAGGAAAGGTTTGGAAGGGTGCAGAGTAAACGGAGGGTGTGATAGTAAAACACTCTACTAATTACTAAGTATTAATTAATTATTTTAATTGGAATATTAAAAGGAAATATAAAAGGAAAAGAAATGAAAAAGAGAAGGTTTTTGGAAATCATTTCACGTAGAGTTGGAGGAAGAAGAGAAGAGAGGAAAAGCCGACGCCGAGAGAAACCGGAGAATCATCGCGAGGTAAGAGGTGATTTTATTCGGTTAATATGTCTTATGGGTTTTGGGAACCAATGGGATGATTGAGTATGTTAGGAGTTGGAATGGTAGATTATAGTATGAAACCCTAATTGTGTCAGTGGATGGAAAATTGATCACTAGTGTGTCAGATGATAATTAGGAATGGATAAATTATGTTAGTTGATGTCAAAATGATGTGAAATGGTGTTAGAATGGTGTTCATGATATTATAATTCGTATTGGAAAGATTGGAAATGGTTATGGATGCATAAAGCTGTCAAAAATGATAAATTTTGCTGTTATAGGTCGTGGGAACCGGTTCCCTGTGGGGAGGAACCGGGTTCCAGCGTTAAAATTCAATATTTTGGCATTTTTGTACATGGGAACCGGTTCCCTGTGGGGAGGAATCGGGTTCCCCATACAAAAATCCAGGGGGACTCTATTTTGAAAACCTGGGAACCGGTTCCCTGTGGGGAGGAACCGGGTTCCCCATACAAATTTCCAGGAGCGTGTATTTTTCAAACTGTGGGAACCGGGTTCTCCCAGTGAGGAACCGGTTACCACTGTGTATTTTTCCAAAACTTCTAAATTTTCAAAAATGCATATTTTCTAAACCGTAACTCCGATTCGAGTGCTGTTTTCGGCGTTATTTCTTAAATTTAAAGTTCTACCTCCTGGAAAAGAAAAATATTATTTTATTGAAAATTATTTTAAAAAGAGCCGAGTCCCCGATTTTGAAAATATGGATTTAAATACGGAAGATGGTAATTAATGCGAATGGTCTGAGTTACCGGATGAGAACTAATGCATACCATGTTATATTTTGATGTCCATTGTGATTTGATTGTGATGTATTGGTGAAATGACATCGTGTGGTTATGTTGATTTATTATGATCAGTGGAATAATGTGACATGCTTTTATGATTGCATGCATATACATTTGTTAATTGGTTCATTCCCATTGTGCGGAAGTGAGCTTGCAGAGCCAAGAGACTGACCTGGGTAGAGGTAGTGAGGCTAGATTCTTGACCCAATGGTGTGGGCGAATCATGGATTACACTGTCTTTCCACGAGTAAACGGAGCAGTGGGTGAACGCGGTTCACGAGTGGTACCACATGCATAGAGTCTGCATTGCATATGGAATTGTAACATGTTAGGATGGTTTCCAGTGTTACAATTACCATTGATTGATATTTGTACATGATCATTGTGTGAATTGCCTCTGTATTGTTTATGATCTGGTGTTGGTTGATGAACTAATATATTCAATTAATCTGTTGGATCTAAGAACGTATAATACATATTATATTGAATTGAAATCTCACCCTTACTTTAATATTTCAGATCCGAAGTGATTAGCGCTTGGAGTTGGTGAGGATAGCCTTAGATTCGAGTCTTTGTCCGCGTGTCAGTGTCGTGCTCTGGTAGATGTAACACTGGGGGAAAACGATTGTTTGGAATCCTTTTATGGATATTTTAATAAGTTTGGAATTTTGCTGATTTATTATCCTGGAATAACTGTTGAGTAAAGTATTCGGGATTTAATTATGTTTCATTTCCACTGTTAAACATAATTTTGAGTATGATTTAATTGATGAGTATTCTTCGAAGCATGATTTGGTCAAATTTTATGTTTTAAATTGTGACGCCTTCTTGATTATGATTTAATACTCTGATTATTATTTATAAAACGCGGGTAATTAGAAGGGGGTGTTACAAGGAGGACCTCACCGTAGGCCTCAAAACTATGACCAAGCTGTGATGTGTCACTCCGATCAAGGCTCAACCAATCCAGATCCCCCAACATCAGGCTGGTGGACAAAATCAGAACCGCAATGCAAGGAGTAGGACTCAATTTGACCCTATTCCAATGACTTACACTGCATTGTATCCTCATTTGGTTGAGCTAGGTCTAATCACAACTAGGCCTCTGACTCCTCCAGATCCTCTCCCAGTCGGATTCAGGTCTGATCTTCATTGTGAGTTCCATCAAGGAGCCGCCATGATCCGAAAGTTGCTATGCACTAAAGGCTAGAGTTCGAGATCTAATCAGAAGACAGGAGATAAATTTCGGGGATCCTCCGCCAAATGTTATCAATAACCCGTTGCCAGGAAAAAGTGGCTGAAGATTGGGCCAACATAATACAAGTTACTTCCTAAAGCCAGTGTTTCAGACAGGACAGCTCATCCTTGTAACCGATTAGTCACTAGGCCATGTTTCTTCTCGTTTGCATTTTCCTAGTTTATGTTAAATTATTGCTTTCAAATCTTGTTTGTAATTTCAAGTTAATTTTAATGAAATGAGCATTGCACTCTTTTGATTCAAATAATTTTGTTCTTTCTTTTCAAATATATAGTTTCCTGCTTAATTTCTTTACCGAACTTTTGTTTTGCAAAGATTGGAGGAGGATGATAAAACAAGATACCCATAATTGTGGTTGGTATGCTTTCAATAAAACTTTGTGATGATGTATGACATTGTTTCAATTCCCAAACACCGGAGATATAAGGAAGTTAAACCTTTGTCAACCCTTCGAGCCTAGAAGTTGGAGTTTCTTTTCATAAAAAACCCATAATTTTAACCTGGGTCAGGGTGGTTCTTAGTTAATTTGGATGTGCATTTATTCAAGACGCCTTTGAACAAAGGTTGTATTCAATCCAGTTTCCTTCACATACATCAAAGGAGTGTCAGAGATGTCATACAAGTCAATGAATGTGATGATGGTCCCGTAATCATTAAGTCAAGCAGTCAATGTCTTTTAAAAAATATATATCAAAAGAAAAAAGCCGCTAAGTTAAAATTAAAAAGGCAACTTAGGCAAAAAATTGGGGCATCCCGCTTACCGTAATCTTAAGTGGAACGGTTTAAGCAAAAGTAAGGGATGACAAAATTCAAAAAAGGAGTTGACCAAAGTCCTCAAACAGCAAAACGTTGCAAAAAAAAGTGACTGCTATCTCAAGAATATATCGCTCGAGCCATCATTATTCCTATCGGTACAATCCAAAATCTATTGGAACTTAAATGCACAACTGATTTAATCGAGCGTAGGGTGAAGAGCATCACGAAGATTGGGTTGGGTACAAATAAATTTTGAGCCTTTATCCTTTGTTTCTTAAACCGTGAACTGCATTATAACCCTCAAAGACCTAATTGAAGGTTTCTTTTGAAAGCATACTACAACGAGGTTGCGTAATATGACTCCTAAGGTCTTTTGCAAATCAACTGTCTTGGTATATCCATACCGTTGTTTTCTCTTTCACTTTTAAATTTTCAAACCACTGTGTTTTAACCAGTGATCCATTTTCTATACAAAGAATTACATCATTCCAAAAATGATTTTTATTTCAAAACTTGTGCATGAACTTTACATTAAATTTACCATGTTTGAATAAACAATTTTGCTTGTAAAAAGTTTTCCTCATCAAGGAAGTCCAAACTGTTAGGAAACTTGGTCAGTGATCCTAATCAGGGGGCAAGTATCTTTCAGATCCTGCTGTGAATCAGTTCAAGATTTGTTGCTCAATGCAAATCATTATCAGAATTATTTTAATCAGAAGATCACTTTTAAGACTTATACCGGGGCACTCCTTTCCCCTCAGTCATTTCAAGAGTTGAAGCCATGATCGGTTTATCCTCAACAATCAGCTAATCTGGGGCAATCCTTAAGCAGCGTTGCAGTCCTTCCTCCAAGGATCATCATTTCGATGGAATTCGCAAGTGTATTAGAAGTGTTTCTCAAGACATTCTCTCCAAGTGAAGTTGGCAGTGTTCTCCGTGTTGAGGAATCAGAGTTCCCATCATACCTCCATAAAAGAGTCAATCTCCGTCGTCATAAACGTCTGCATTACATACTACATGCATAGATCATTCATATATCATGCATCATAAAATTCATATATCATGCGTAACAAGAGTGATTTATCATCATTTGCATTTCCCGAGGTCTTGTTACAGTCAATGTCTTACCTTGCAGTCAAAATCCAACGTACTTGGTACCTACCAAAATAGATGTCTTGTTTCCTGTATATTCAATGCATTTCTGAATATGCCCGAATTTTTTTTTCCGAAGTTCATTCAATGATTTTTCTGAATGTCTTTGATGATGTGTTCCAGAGTCCGTTCAATGATTTTTCTGAATGTCTCTGATGTTTTGTTTCCCGTATATTAAATGCATTTCTGAATATACTCGAATCTTTTTTCCGAAGTTCATTCAATGATTTTTCTGAATGTCTTTGATGATATGTTCCAGAGTCCGTTCAATGATTTTTCTGAATGTCTCTGATGTTTTGTTTCTTGTATATTCAATGCATTTATGAATATACTCGAATCTTTTTTCCGAAGTTCATTCAATGATTTTTCTGAATGTCTTTGATGATGTCTTCCAGAGTCCGTTCAATGTCCTTCTGAATGTCTCTGATGTTTTATTTCCTGTATATTCAATGCATTTCTGAATATACTCGAATCTTTTTTCCGAAGTTCATTCAATGATTTTTCTGAATGTCTTTGATGATGTCTTCCAGAGTCCGTTCAATGTCCTTCTGAATGTCTCTGATGTTTTGTTTCCTGTATATTCAATGCATTTCTGAATATGCTCGAATCTTTTTCCCGAAGTTCATTCAATGATTTTTCTGAATGTCTTTGATGATGTCTTCCAGAGTCCGTTCAATGTCCTTCTGAATGTCTCTGATGTTTTGTTTCCTGTATATTCAATGCATTTCTGAATATACTCGAATTTTTTTCCAAGTTCATTCAATGATTTTTCTGAATGTCTTTGATGATGTCTTCCAGAGTCCGTTCAATGTCCTTCTGAATGTCTCTGATGTTTTGTTTCCTGTATATTCAATGCATTTCTGAATATGCTCGAATATTTTTCCGAAATTCATTCAATGATTTTTCTGAATGTCTTTGATGTTTTCCCCGCAGAGTCTCTCTCATATCATACATCATTCTAAAAAAAAATATAATATAAAAAAATATTGCATTCATCGCATTCTCTTCATATGTCATTCACAGCATGCCCATTGCATCTCAGGGCAAAATTTTGGGTTTTTGATATTTAATTATCTCCCACTGCGATAATATGAAGCTTGATCATCTTCATATCATCTGGTTGAAGATATTTAAATAGGGGCAACTGTTGCACCCCAAATTTTACCCTACTATTTTTCTACTCGCATTGTATTTATATTAAAAAGAACAGTCAATTTTTACATTTTTGTTACACATCTTTAGTTAATGATTAAGTTAATTTCTAGCATTTTACTCTTTATAATATTTTTGAATTTCTAGTTTGTATTTAACTTTGCATTGTAAATTTGTAGTTAAATGCGTTTCACATTGAAATCGTCTTAATCATATTTGCATTTGCATTATTTTTCACTTTAATTTTTATTTTAATATTTGACTAATTATAATTATTTGGTGAGGTTTTACTAAATAATTTCTATTAGTTAAATAATGAAATAACAATTAAAAGGAATTTTGTTTTTTTTCTCTAAATAACAATGTTTTGTTTTTAATAGTAATTATGTTTGTATTTATAGATTATTTCATGCTTGATTTTTGTTTTTTTTATTAGAGCTTTGGTTTAAATAAAATCTTTCTTCATTGAAATTATTTTCTATTTTTATTAACAATTAGTTTAGTTTTTTTATTTTGAAATTGATTTTATTTTAAAATTTTATTTTATTTTTAATCTTTCATTTAAGACAATTAAAGTATTTTCTTTCACATTAGCATTAATTTCTTTTTTTTAGGTAAATTATAGTTTAGTATCAAAATCTGTTTTATCATATTTACATTATTTTATTAGATTAATTAATTTTTATGTTTGTATCTTTTCATTCTACTTTTATTATGATATTTAATTTCAATCATTTTTATGATTAAAACTTATTAAATGATTTTTATTAAATAGAATAATAAGAAAGGATTTAAATTAAAATTATTATTATTATTATTATTATTATTATTATTATTATTTTTGTTAAAATAGTAATTTATTTATTATTATTAAATTATTTTAAGAGATTGTTAGTGGTTATTGTTAAAAAAAAAACAAAGTAAATTTGGTCTTTGATAAGGCTACTGTATCGATCAAGATGGAGGGTTTGTTGCAAGTTTCCACTATCCCACATTCCCACCTCTTGTATTACCTGCAAAATTTACAAAGAAAATTCAAACAAAAATCAGTACAATTTTAACAAAAAAAATTCAAACAAAAATCAGTACAATGTTAACAAACCTCTGCTCCACTACCATCCCAATTCTTCCTTTCCACCACCAAAATTGTACTACCTGCAAAAACAAAAACACAAAAATATCATAAAATTGTACAAGCATTTTCACCATCTCAATTCCACTACCCTGCTCCACTACTGAAATTCTAACAAATTCACAGCTAGCATTGTACAGATGGTCCCCTTGGTTCTTATCCTCACTCCTCACTCAAATACCACACGACGCCCACACCATAAGGGACTGAAAAGAAAAGACCCTCTGATCTTCACAAAGGAGAAACCTCAACTCACATCACTCATATTACCAGCATCTCAATAACCAATATTCACCTTCAATATCACACCAGAAGAACCGAAACACCACCTCACCACCTTCATCTTCCTTAACCCTCTACAACCGTAAAACCTCCATAAACCATCACACCTTTGTACCCTTCCAACCCACACCTCAAACTCACTGTTTTCCTCTTACATCCATCGCTGCAACACCACTCCTTCCATATTCATCACACCCTCTCAAACCCCACTGTTCCACCGTAAATTTCTCACACTTCAACCTTAACCTCAATATTCCACACCTTCATCATCTCCAATCTGAAACCACACTCAGAACCACAGAACCATATCCGCACAGAAGAAACACAAATCCAAACCCAGAAGCAGAAGCAGATTAGAAACGAAGAAGATAGAGTTTTGAATCAACGTACCTTTTTCTCCATTTGGTATCTTCGTTTTCTATTATTTTCTGCAACTTTGACCTTGTTGTAACTTGTAATAACATCGATTCGGGGCTTCAATTTGGGGATAGGGTTTTTGTTAATTTTTTTTACAGAAGGGAAAGTGAAACTTGATGAGCGTAAATAGTGAGCGGTTAGAGAGGATGTATCGTTTCTCTTTTTTTTTTCTGTTGTTTTTATTGTTAATAAAATAAATAAATAATAATCGACAATAAGTTAAGAAAGTGGCGGTGGTCCCATTTGGATATTAGGGTTTCTTATGACTTTTTCTATTTGGGCCTTATCACATGAGAGTCCAATTTTTACCTTTGGCCCAACAAATTTGTCCACTTTAGGTTTTTCTTTTTGGTTTGTTTTATTTACTTTCACAATTTTTTTTATTAGATATTAATTTTATTTTTTTTTCTTCTAAAGAACAATACCAAACAAATATATAGTTTAGAACTAATTTTCTTTAATAGTCAAAAATATTTTCTATTTCTAAAATATTTTAGCTTTTTTTTTAGTTGATTTAGATTTAGTTTGGTAAATTTTAGGATTTTATTTTATTTAGATTTAATATAGTAACTTAAATTTTTATTTAATTTAGATTCAAGTAAGTAAATTTAGGATTTAATTTGATTTAGATTTAATTTAGTAAACTTTAGAATATTTATTTGATTTAGATTTAATTTACTAATTTTAGGATCTTTATATATTTTATATTTAATTTTATGACTTTATAGTTTTTATTTGATTTAGGTTTAGTTTTAGACACTTTAGAATTTTTTATTTATTTTAGATTTAATTTAGTAAGTTTGGAATTTTAATCTAGTTTAGATCTTGTTTAATAATTTTTTAAAATTATTTTTATAATCTTAGACTTTATAGTTGGTTTAGTATTACTTTAATATCTTTAGTTTTTTTATTAGGATTAATTTAGTGATCTTAAATTTTTAGTAATTATTATTTTCTTATGAATTTAATTCATTTAATTTATTATTTTATTTTTATTTTTTTTCTTTTATATTTGTTTGAACTTGTAATTTATTTCCGTCATCCCCATTTGTAAATTTGTATCCCCATCCCTATGGTTTGTAATAATTTTAGTAAATATTTATTGCTTTATTATTTAATTATTTGTCACTTACACAAAACCAAAAAAAAAATCCTTTTTTAAACTAATATTTGTAAATCATTTTTAAACCCGTAAGTCGACAAAGCTATGAAGCGTCGCGATGACCACACATGCACACATGTACGCTTGATCCTGGACCTTCTTACAGTGAGCCTATTTCGATTAATTGTTCCAATTAGTCGTTATAGTAGACTAGCCCACTTTGCTAGTACACATGTAATTTAATTATTTTATACTTAGGTTGGCCACCTTGTATGGGCTTTGTCGATTTTATTTGTTATTTACAATTATCTCGATCTTATTCTTTCTCCATTCACCAAATAAATTAAGACACTTTCAATAAAACTCGACCCAACGTCGAGTCTTCTTCTCAAACCTCGATCCAATGTCGAGTTATTTTCAAAAATGAATTTCTACAAAAAAACATAGTGCTATGGTATTTAATTGAACCGTTAGAGGATAGCCCGACGATTTAATTAAAATGTAAAGTATTTGGGCCATTAGAGGGTAACCCAATGACTTAAATACTTTATTCCATACACTTAATAAAAGTGAACTTTGTTTCACCTCACTCTTTTCATAATAAAGATTTTGGATGAGAGATGATCGGTTGACCTCAATCACCAATCTCGAGTATTCGAATCGTTAGAGGATAGCCCAACGTTTTGGTACTTGTCATCCACAATTTAAAATCAATTCCAACACATTCAATATCTTTTGTGCGCTCCAAGCACCATTTACCTTTAAACCCTTTTCAAGATTAGACATGATTCATTTATAATTGAGACGCTTCTTCCTCTATTCCCAAGGTTTTCGACTTCTCCACTTGAGTACTAGAGGTGTTCTCAAACCCTCCCTCATGTTGGTGCGTAGTCTTTATCCTTTATCACACCTTGTGGACGTTAGACGAGTCTTCTCCTTTAAAAATGACGACTTGTCTTTTCATTTAAAATCAATCAACAAACAATCATTTTTTTAGTAGAACTACAGAGTTTTGACTTTCCCATTGCACGAGGGAATACGTAGGCACACGGTTCTGAAATCGTGTCAAACTCAAAAATAATAAAAACATTTCTTCTCCCTTTCTTTCTCATTTCAAAACTTAGAAGATCGTAAAATTTTTCACACTAACACACAAACACACTCTGAACTAAATGGGTACCATCGAGTACGATGGATGTGAGGGGTGCTAATACCTTCCCCTTGCATAACCAACTCCCGAACCTATATCTCTTAATTTCATAGACCGTCTTATCCTTTTCTTTCGTGGGTTTTATCTATATTTTCCCTTTCTTCTTTTAGAACAAATAAAATTAGGTGGCGATTTCACTTTTTTTTTTGAAAATTCATTTTAATGATTTTTTTGAAAAAAACGAGTTGCTTCAGTTGGCGACTTCACTGGGGATATTTTCTCAAGCGAGTTAACCCTAGTTTAGTTCTTTGTGTGGTTGTGTGTTTATCATTTTATTTTACTTTCTTCTTTGTACTTTATCTTATGTTTATGTTTCAGTCATTTATTCCCTATGCTTCATTTATTATCATGTGTATATATTTATTTGTGTGGGAATTCATGATGGGATTATTGATACATAGATAAGCCCACTACCCAGGCTTCTAGGTCACCTTTTAGGAATAGAGGGGTTGCGTAGCCTAGGTCCACCTGACTCCATTGTCTTGTTGGCCCGAAGCGAAGACTCCGGCTTAGAGTTGGTTGTTTTAAGGAGGTTGTTGGCCCGCGATAGCGCAGGACATCAATCTTTGGACAAATGACCTATAACTCTAAGTTTGTTCATGTTGTCCTAACCGAGACCGAAAGCTCAAATTTTGGATTTTGAGTATCCCGTTAAGAGCCGTTTCTTGGGGTATACTTTTCCAAATACTATTACCACGTAGGCCTCTCGCGTGATGATAGTGTTTGTTAAAAGGGGATCTGAGACTCCAAGAAACACTTAGCAAAAATCCTTAGAACTGTCCTGTGGGGAATTTGGGTAGAAAGCTTAGAGCCATCCTATCATAGGAGCCCACATAAATAAGTTGTTCTGTTTACCTGTATCATCCCTGTTTTACATTTCTGTGAACCCTGTTACTATCATTATGTTGCATTGCCATTTGTGTATGTGACATTGCATTTCATCACATCTTTTGCATTAATAACATTACATTTCATTGCATAATCTGCATGTTTCATACATTCAAGTTGTCGAAAGACTCATTTTGTTTGTCTCCGTCTTCAGTTGTTGATTTATTGTCAAGCTGATTCCTCTGCACAAGCACGGAACTAGAGCCAACGTCAAGAGAAGAATGGAATACCAAGAACAACACAATGCGAAGTCCAAATGGAAATCGATGAGTTGAAGTCGCATGACTAGACTTACGAAATGATGCAAGTTCTAATCGCGAGGTGAACAACCTCAAAGGATGTAATTTTGAAGTCTCAAGTTGTTGATCCTCGCTTCTCGGATGCCATTACTTGGCGAATGGGTTACCCGAAATTACGCTCTACCTACTGCAACTACTCCAATGGTTGGCAAGTCTTCCCGACCAGCTTTCCGTGCTCCGCCATCGAGCCTCAACCGATCATGCATACCGCTCCTCTTCGACCTTTGTGCATCAACACGAAGTTGCTTATGAGAATCTCTCTTTGATTACCAGTGACGCCCCAAGTGTGAGTCGAGAAGATTTTGATGAACTTGAAGAAGTCCGCGAGCAATATCAGACTCTGGAAAGAAGGATGAGAGCTATGGAAGGCAACGATGTCTTTGGTTTTGCTGCAGAGAACATGTGTTTGGTTTCTGATCTGGTTATGCCTCATAAATTCAAGACTCCGGATTTCGAGAAATACAAGGGGCACACTTGTCCAAAAAGTCATTTGCTGATGTACTTCAGGAAAATGTCTGCTTATACGAGGAATGACAAACTTCTTATCCATCGCTTCGGGATGCCTAAGTGGAGCTTCATTGAAATGGTATATGGGACTTGAGAAAGACCATATTCAATGCTTCCAGGATCTGATTAATGCTTTCATGAAACAATACCACTACAATCTCGACATGGCTCCTGATCGTCGTCAATTGCAAAACATGTCTCAGAATGAGAAAGAATCTTTCAAGGGGTATGCTCAGCGTTGGAGAGAGTTGGCCTCACAAGTTGAACCACCTTTATCTGAGAAGGAGCTCACTGGTTTGTTTATGGATACCTTGTCTCCTTTCTATTGGGAGAAGATGATTGGTAGTGTGTCCTCTCGCTTCACAGATTTGGTGACTATTGGCCAAAGGCTAGAAGAGGGAATCAAGAGAGGAAAAGTGTCTGTTGCTGGCGAATCCTCTGGTGGTTCCAAGAGATCTTTTGGAAACTTCCATAAGAAGAAAGAAGGTGAAACTAATGCTGTCAAAATTGAAAGAGGAGTGTGACACCCCGATTTAATTCAATATTAAATAAGAGGGAATTAATTATTTAATTGATTAAAGTCTTAAATATTTAATTCATCTGGATTAATTGGATTATTTAATGAGGAAAGGTTTGGAAGGGTGCAGAGTAAACGGAGGGTGTGATAGTAAAACACTCTACTAATTACTAAGTATTAATTAATTATTTTAATTGGAATATTAAAAGGAAATATAAAAGGAAAAGAAATGAAAAAGAGAAGGTTTTTGGAAATCATTTCACGTAGAGTTGGAGGAAGAAGAGAAGAGAGGAAAAGCCGACGCCGAGAGAAACCGGAGAATCATCGCGAGGTAAGAGGTGATTTTATTCGGTTAATATGTCTTATGGGTTTTGGGAACCAATGGGATGATTGAGTATGTTAGGAGTTGGAATGGTAGATTATAGTATGAAACCCTAATTGTGTCAGTGGATGGAAAATTGATCACTAGTGTGTCAGATGATAATTAGGAATGGATAAATTATGTTAGTTGATGTCAAAATGATGTGAAATGGTGTTAGAATGGTGTTCATGATATTATAATTCGTATTGGAAAGATTGGAAATGGTTATGGATGCATAAAGCTGTCAAAAATGATAAATTTTGCTGTTATAGGTCGTGGGAACCGGTTCCCTGTGGGGAGGAACCGGGTTCCAGCGTTAAAATTCAATATTTTGGCATTTTTGTACATGGGAACCGGTTCCCTGTGGGGAGGAATCGGGTTCCCCATACAAAAATCCAGGGGGACTCTATTTTGAAAACCTGGGAACCGGTTCCCTGTGGGGAGGAACCGGGTTCCCCATACAAATTTCCAGGAGCGTGTATTTTTCAAACTGTGGGAACCGGGTTCTCCCAGTGAGGAACCGGTTACCACTGTGTATTTTTCCAAAACTTCTAAATTTTCAAAAATGCATATTTTCTAAACCGTAACTCCGATTCGAGTGCTGTTTTCGGCGTTATTTCTTAAATTTAAAGTTCTACCTCCTGGAAAAGAAAAATATTATTTTATTGAAAATTATTTTAAAAAGAGCCGAGTCCCCGATTTTGAAAATATGGATTTAAATACGGAAGATGGTAATTAATGCGAATGGTCTGAGTTACCGGATGAGAACTAATGCATACCATGTTATATTTTGATGTCCATTGTGATTTGATTGTGATGTATTGGTGAAATGACATCGTGTGGTTATGTTGATTTATTATGATCAGTGGAATAATGTGACATGCTTTTATGATTGCATGCATATACATTTGTTAATTGGTTCATTCCCATTGTGCGGAAGTGAGCTTGCAGAGCCAAGAGACTGACCTGGGTAGAGGTAGTGAGGCTAGATTCTTGACCCAATGGTGTGGGCGAATCATGGATTACACGCTTTCCACGAGTAAACGGGGTGCGGTTCACGAGTGGTACCACATGCATAGAGTCTGCATTGCATATGGAATTGTAACATGTTAGGATGGTTTCCAGTGTTACAATTACCATTGATTGATATTTGTACATGATCATTGTGTGAATTGCCTCTGTATTGTTTATGATCTGGTGTTGGTTGATGAACTAATATATTCAATTAATCTGGATCTAAGAACGATAATACATATTATATTGAATTGAAATCTCACCCTTACTTTAATATTTCGATCCAGTGATTAGCTTGAGTTGGTGAGGATAGCCTTAGATTCGAGTCTTTGTCCGCGTGTCAGTGTCGTGCTCTGGTAGATGTAACACTGGGGGAAAACGATTGTTTGGAATCCTTTTATGGATATTTTAATAAGTTTGGAATTTTTCTGATTTATTATCCTGGAATAACTGTTGAGTAAAGTATTCGGGATTTAATTATGTTTCATTTCCACTGTTAAACATAATTTTGAGTATGATTTAATTGATGAGTATTCTTCTGAAGCATGACTGCTTGGTCAAATTTTATGTTTTAAATTGTGACGCCTTCTTGATTATGATTTAATACTCTGATTATTATTTATAAAACGCGGGTAATTAGAAGGGGGTGTTACAAGGAGGACCTCACCGTAGGCCTCAAAACTATGACCAAGCATGTAGATGTCACACTCCTGATCAAGGCTCAACCAATCCGGATCCCCAACATCGTGGTGGACAAAATCGAACGCAATGCAAGGAGTAGGACTCAATTTGACCCTATTTGACTTACACCGCATTGTATCCTCATTTGGTTGAGCTAGGTCTAATCACAACTAGGCCTCGACTCCTCCATCCTCCCTCGGATTCAGTCGATCTTCATTGTGAGTTCCATCAAGGAGTGCCGCCATGATCCGAAAGTTGCTATGCACTAAAGGCTAGAGTTCGAGATCTAATCGAAGAGAGATAAATTTCGGGGATCCTCCGCCAAATGTTATCAATAACCCGTTGCCAGGAAAAAGTGGCTGAAGATTGGGCCAACATAATACAAGTTACTTCCTAAAGCCAGTGTTTCAGACAGGACAGCTCATCCTTGTAACCGATTAGTCACTAGGCCATGTTTCTTTCTGTTTGCATTTTCCCTAGTTTATGTTAAATTATTGCTTTCAAATCTTGTTTGTAATTTCAAGTTAATTTTAATGAAATGAGCATTGCACTCTTTTGATTCAAATAATTTTTGTTTGCTGCTTTCTTTTCAAATATATAGTTTCCCTGTTTAATTTCTTTACCGAACTTTTGTTTTTGCAAAGATTGGAGGGAGGATGATAAAAACAAGATACCCATAATTGTGGTTGGTATGCTTTCGAATAAAACTTTGCTGATGATGTACAGACATTGTTTCAATTCCCAAACACTGGAGATATAAGGAAGTTAAACCTTTGTCAACCCCTTCGAGCCTAGAAGTTGGAGTTTCTTTTCATACGAAAAAACCCATAATTTTAACCTGGGTCAGGGTGGTTCTTAGTTAATTTGGATGTGCATTTATTCAAGACGCCTTTGAACAAAGGTTGTATTCAATCCAGTTTCCTTCACATACATCAAAGGAGTGTCAGAGATGTCATACAAGTCAATGAATGTGATGATGGTCCCGTAATCATTAAGTCAAGCAGTCAATGTCTTTTAAAAAATATATATCAAAAGAAAAAAGCCGCTAAGTTAAAATTAAAAAGGCAACTTAGGCAAAAAATTGGGGCATCCCGCTTACCGTAATCTTAAGTGGAACGGTTTAAGCAAAAGTAAGGGATGACAAAATTCAAAAAAGGAGTTGACCAAAGTCCTCAAACAGCAAAACGTTGCAAAAAAAAGTGACTGCTATCTCAAGAATATATCAGCTTTTGAGCCATCATTATTCCTATCAGTGTACAATCCAAAATCTATTGGAACTTAAATGCACAATCTGATTTAACTGAGCGTAGGGCTGAAGAGCATCACGAAGATTGGGTTGGGTACAAATAAATTTTGAGCCTTTATCCTTTGTTTCTTAAACCGTGAACCAGACCACGTTATAACCCTCAAAAGACCTAATTGAAGCCAGGTTTCTTTTGAAAGCATACTACAACGAGGTTGCGTAATATGACTCCTAAGGTCTTTTGCAAATCAACTGTCTTGGTATATCCATACCGTTGTTTTCTCTTTCACTTTTAAATTTTCAAACCACTGTGTTTTAACCAGTGATCCATTTTCTATACAGCAATTACATCATTCCAAAAATGATTTTTATTTCAAAACTTGTGCATGAACTTTACATTAAATTTACCATGTTTGAATAAACAATTTTTGCTTGTAAAAAGTTTTCCTCATCAAGGAAGTCCAAACTGTTAGGAAACTTGGTCAGTGATCCTAATCAGGGGGCAAGTATCTTTCAGATCCTGCTGTGAATCAGTTCAAGATTTGTTGCTCAATGCAAATCATTATCAGAATTATTTTAATCAGAAGATCACTTTTAAGACTTATACCGGGGCACTCCTTTCCCCTCAGTCATTTCAAGAGTTGAAGCCATGATCGGTTTATCCTCAACAATCAGCTAATCTGGGGCAATCCTTAAGCAGCGTTGCAGTCCTTCCTCCAAGGATCATCATTTCGATGGAATTCGCAAGTGTATTAGAAGTGTTTCTCAAGACATTCTCCAAGTGAAGTTGGCGTGTTCTCCGTGTTGAGGAATCGAGTTCCCATCATACCTCCATAAAAGAGTCAATCTCCGTCATAAACGTCTGCATTACATACTACATGCATAGATCATTCATATATCATGCATCATAAAATTCATATATCATGCGTAACAAGAGTGATTTATCATCATTTGCATTTCCCGAGGTCTTGTTACAGTCAATGTCTTACCTTGCAGTCAAAATCCAACGTACTTGGTACCTACCAAAATAGATGTCTTGTTTCCTGTATATTCAATGCATTTCTGAATATGCCCGAATTTTTTTTCCGAAGTTCATTCAATGATTTTTCTGAATGTCTTTGATGATGTGTTCCAGAGTCCGTTCAATGATTTTTCTGAATGTCTCTGATGTTTTGTTTCCCGTATATTCAATGCATTTCTGAATATACTCGAATCTTTTTTCCGAAGTTCATTCAATGATTTTTCTGAATGTCTTTGATGATATGTTCCAGAGTCCGTTCAATGATTTTTCTGAATGTCTCTGATGTTTTGTTTCTTGTATATTCAATGCATTTATGAATATACTCGAATCTTTTTTCCGAAGTTCATTCAATGATTTTTCTGAATGTCTTTGATGATGTCTTCCAGAGTCCGTTCAATGTCCTTCTGAATGTCTCTGATGTTTTATTTCCTGTATATTCAATGCATTTCTGAATATACTCGAATCTTTTTTTCGAAGTTCATTCAATGATTTTTCTGAATGTCTTTGATGATGTCTTCCAGAGTCCGTTCAATGTCCTTCTGAATGTCTCTGATGTTTTGTTTCCTGTATATTCAATGCATTTCTGAATATGCTCGAATCTTTTTTCCGAAGTTCATTCAATGATTTTTCTGAATGTCTTTGATGATGTCTTCCAGAGTCCGTTCAATGTCCTTCTGAATGTCTCTGATGTTTTGTTTCCTGTATATTCAATGCATTTCTGAATATACTCGAATCTTTTTTCCGAAGTTCATTCAATGATTTTTCTGAATGTCTTTGATGATGTCTTCCAGAGTCCGTTCAATGTCCTTCTGAATGTCTCTGATGTTTTGTTTCCTGTATATTCAATGCATTTCTGAATATGCTCGAATATTTTTCCGAAATTCATTCAATGATTTTTCTGAATGTCTTTGATGTTTTCCCCGCAGAGTCTCTCTCATATCATACATCATTCTAAAAAAAAATATAATATAAAAAAATATTGCATTCATCGCATTCTCTTCATATGTCATTCACAGCATGCCCATTGCATCTCAGGGCAAAATTTTGGGTTTTTGATATTTAATTATCTCCCACTGCGATAATATGAAGCTTGATCATCTTCATATCATCTGGTTGAAGATATTTAAATAGGGGCAACTGTTGCACCCCAAATTTTACCCTACTATTTTTCTACTCGCATTGTATTTATATTAAAAAGAACAGTCAATTTTTACATTTTTGTTACACATCTTTAGTTAATGATTAAGTTAATTTCTAGCATTTTACTCTTTATAATATTTTTGAATTTCTAGTTTGTATTTAACTTTGCATTGTAAATTTGTAGTTAAATGCGTTTCACATTGAAATCGTCTTAATCATATTTGCATTTGCATTATTTTTCACTTTAATTTTTATTTTAATATTTGACTAATTATAATTATTTGGTGAGGTTTTACTAAATAATTTCTATTAGTTAAATAATGAAATAACAATTAAAAGGAATTTTGTTTTTTTTCTCTAAATAACAATGTTTTGTTTTTAATAGTAATTATGTTTGTATTTATAGATTATTTCATGCTTGATTTTTGTTTTTTTTATTAGAGCTTTGGTTTAAATAAAATCTTTCTTCATTGAAATTATTTTCTATTTTTATTAACAATTAGTTTAGTTTTTTTATTTTGAAATTGATTTTATTTTAAAATTTTATTTTATTTTTAATCTTTCATTTAAGACAATTAAAGTATTTTCTTTCACATTAGCATTAATTTCTTTTTTTTAGGTAAATTATAGTTTAGTATCAAAATCTGTTTTATCATATTTACATTATTTTATTAGATTAATTAATTTTTATGTTTGTATCTTTTCATTCTACTTTTATTATGATATTTAATTTCAATCATTTTTATGATTAAAACTTATTAAATGATTTTTATTAAATAGAATAATAAGAAAGGATTTAAATTAAAATTATTATTATTATTATTATTATTATTATTATTTTGTTAAAATAGTAATTTATTTATTATTATTAAATTATTTTAAGAGATTGTTAGTGGTTATTGTTAAAAAAAAAACAAAGTAAATTTGGTCTTTGATAAGGCTACTGTATCGATCAAGATGGAGGGTTTGTTGCAAGTTTCCACTATCCCACATTCCCACCTCTTGTATTACCTGCAAAATTTACAAAGAAAATTCAAACAAAAATCAGTACAATTTTAACAAAAAAAATTCAAACAAAAATCAGTACAATGTTAACAAACCTCTGCTCCACTACCATCCCAATTCTTCCTTTCCACCACCAAAATTGTACTACCTGCAAAAACAAAAACACAAAAATATCATAAAATTGTACAAGCATTTTCACCATCTCAATTCCACTACCCTGCTCCACTACTGAAATTCTAACAAATTCACAGCTAGCATTGTACAGATGGTCCCCTTGGTTCTTATCCTCACTCCTCACTCAAATACCACACGACGCCCACACCATAAGGGACTGAAAAGAAAAGACCCTCTGATCTTCACAAAGGAGAAACCTCAACTCACATCACTCATATTACCAGCATCTCAATAACCAATATTCACCTTCAATATCACACCGAAGAACCAAACACCACCTCACCACCTTCATCTTCCTTAACCTCTACAACCGTAAAACCTCCATAAACCATCACACCTTTGTACCCTTCCAACCCACACCTCAAACTCACTGCTTTCTCTTACATCCATCGCAACACCACTCCTTCCATATTCATCACACCCTCTCAAACCCCACTGTTCCACCGTAAATTTCTCACACTTCAACCTTAACCTCAATATTCCACACCTTCATCATCTCCAATCTGAAACCACACTCAGAACCACAGAACCATATCCGCACAGAAGAAACACAAACCAAACCTGTATGTAAGCATTAGAAACGAAGAAGATAGAGTTTTGAATCAACGTACCTTTTTCTCCATTTGGTATCTTCGTTTTCTATTATTTTCTGCAACTTTGACCTTGTTGTAACTTGTAATAACATCGATTCGGGGCTTCAATTTGGGGATAGGGTTTTTGTTAATTTTTTTTACAGAAGGGAAAGTGAAACTTGATGAGCGTAAATAGTGAGCGGTTAGAGAGGATGTATCGTTTCTCTTTTTTTTTTTCTGTTGTTTTTATTGTTAATAAAATAAATAAATAATAATACTGACAATAAGTTAAGAAAGTGGCGGCTGGTCCCATTTGGATATTAGGGTTTCTTATGACTTTTTTCTATTTGGGCCTTATCACATGAGAGTCCGAATTTTTACCTTTGGCCCAACAAATTTGTCCACTTTAGGTTTTTCTTTTTGGTTTGTTTTATTTACTTTCACAATTTTTTTTATTAGATATTAATTTTATTTTTTTTTCTTCTAAAGAACAATACCAAACAAATATATAGTTTAGAACTAATTTTCTTTAATAGTCAAAAATATTTTCTATTTCTAAAATATTTTAGCTTTTTTTTTAGTTGATTTAGATTTAGTTTGGTAAATTTTAGGATTTTATTTTATTTAGATTTAATATAGTAACTTAAATTTTTATTTAATTTAGATTCAAGTAAGTAAATTTAGGATTTAATTTGATTTAGATTTAATTTAGTAAACTTTAGAATATTTATTTGATTTAGATTTAATTTACTAATTTTAGGATCTTTATATATTTTATATTTAATTTTATGACTTTATAGTTTTTATTTGATTTAGGTTTAGTTTTAGACACTTTAGAATTTTTTATTTATTTTAGATTTAATTTAGTAAGTTTGGAATTTTAATCTAGTTTAGATCTTGTTTAATAATTTTTAAAATTATTTTTATAATCTTAGACTTTATAGTTGGTTTAGTATTACTTTAATATCTTTAGTTTTTTTATTAGGATTAATTTAGTGATCTTAAATTTTTAGTAATTATTATTTTCTTATGAATTTAATTCATTTAATTTATTATTTTATTTTTATTTTTTTTCTTTTATATTTGTTTGAACTTGTAATTTATTTCCGTCATCCCCATTTGTAAATTTGTATCCCCATCCCTATGGTTTGTAATAATTTTAGTAAATATTTATTGCTTTATTATTTAATTATTTGTCACTTACACAAAACCAAAAAAAATCCTTTTTTAAACTAATATTTGTAAATCATTTTTAAACCCGTAAGTCGACAAAGCTATGAAGCGTCGCGATGACCACACATGCACACATGTACGCTTGATCCTGGACCTTCTTACAGTGAGCCTATTTCGATTAATTGTTCCAATTAGTCGTTATAGTAGACTAGCCCACTTTGCTAGTACACATGTAATTTAATTATTTTATACTTAGGTTGGCCACCTTGTATGGGCTTTGTCGATTTTATTTGTTATTTACAATTATCTCGATCTTATTCTTTCTCCATTCACCAAATAAATTAAGACACTTTCAATAAAACTCGACCCAACGTCGAGTCTTCTTCTCAAACCTCGATCCAATGTCGAGTTATTTTCAAAAATGAATTTCTACAAAAAAACATAGTGCTATGGTATTTAATTGAACCGTTAGAGGATAGCCCGACGATTTAATTAAAATGTAAAGTATTTGGGCCATTAGAGGGTAACCCAATGACTTAAATACTTTATTCCATACACTTAATAAAAGTGAACTTTGTTTCACCTCACTCTTTTCATAATAAAGATTTTGGATGAGAGATGATCGGTTGACCTCAATCACCAATCTCGAGTATTCGAATCGTTAGAGGATAGCCCAACGTTTTGGTACTTGTCATCCACAATTTAAAATCAATTCCAACACATTCAATATCTTTTGTGCGCTCCAAGCACCATTTACCTTTAAACCCTTTTCAAGATTAGACATGATTCATTTATAATTGAGACGCTTCTTCCTCTATTCCCAAGGTTTTCGACTTCTCCACTTGAGTACTAGAGGTGTTCTCAAACCCTCCCTCATGTTGGTGCGTAGTCTTTATCCTTTATCACACCTTGTGGACGTTAGACGAGTCTTCTCCTTTAAAAATGACGACTTGTCTTTTCATTTAAAATCAATCAACAAACAATCATTTTTTTAGAAGAACTACGGAGTTTTGACTTTCCCATTGCACGAGGGAATACGTAGGCACACGGTTCTGAAATCGTGTCAAACTCAAAAATAATAAAAACATTTCTTCTCCCTTTCTTTCTCATTTCAAAACTTAGAAGATCGTAAAATTTTTCACACTAACACACAAACACACTCTGAACTAAATGGGTACCATCGAGTACGATGGATGTGAGGGGTGCTAATACCTTCCCCTTGCATAACCAACTCCCGAACCTATATCTCTTAATTTCGTAGACCGTCTTATCCTTTTCTTTCGTGGGTTTTATCTATATTTTCCCTTTCTTCTTTTAGAACAAATAAAATTAGGTGGCGATTTCACTTTTTTTTTTGAAAATTCATTTTAATGATTTTTTTGAAAAAAACGAGTTGCTTCAGTTGGCGACTTCACTGGGGATATTTTCTCAAGCGAGTTAACCCTAGTTTAGTTCTTTGTGTGGTTGTGTGTTTATCATTTTATTTTACTTTCTTCTTTGTACTTTATCTTATGTTTATGTTTCAGTCATTTATTCCCTATGCTTCATTTATTATCATGTGTATATATTTATTTGTGTGGGAATTCATGATGGGATTATTGATACATAGATAAGCCCACTACCCAGGCTTCTAGGTCACCTTTTAGGAATAGAGGGGTTGCGTAGCCTAGGTCCACCTGACTCCATTGTCTTGTTGGCCCGAAGCGAAGACTCCGGCTTAGAGTTGGTTGTTTTAAGGAGGTTGTTGGCCCGCGATAGCGCAGGACATCAATCTTTGGACAAATGACCTATAACTCTAAGTTTGTTCATGTTGTCCTAACCGAGACCGAAAGCTCAAATTTTGGATTTTGAGTATCCCGTTAAGAGCCGTTTCTTGGGGTATACTTTTCCAAATACTATTACCACGTAGGCCTCTCGCGTGATGATAGTGTTTGTTAAAAGGGGATCTGAGACTCCAAGAAACACTTAGCAAAAATCCTTAGAACTGTCCTGTGGGGAATTTGGGTAGAAAGCTTAGAGCCATCCTATCATAGGAGCCCACATAAATAAGTTGTTCTGTTTACCTGTATCATCCCTGTTTTACATTTCTGTGAACCTGTTACTATCATTATGTTGCATTGCCATTTGTGTATGTGACATTGCATTTCATCACATCTTTTGCATTAATAACATTACATTTCATTGCATAATGCATGTTTCATACATTCAAGTTGTCGAAAGACTCATTTTGTTTGTCTCCGTCTTCAGTTGTTGATTTATTGTCAAGCTGATTCCTCTGCACAAGCACGGAACTAGAGCCAACGTCAAGAGAAGAATGGAATACCAAGAACAACACAATGCAGAAGTCCAAATGGAAATCGATGAGTGAAGTCGCATGACTAGACTTACCGAAATGATGCAAGTTCTAATCGCGAGGTGAACAACCTCAAAGGATCTAATTTCAAGTCTCAACTGTTGTTGATCCTCGCCTTCTCGGATGCCGCCATTACTTGGCCGAATTTGGGTTACCCCAAATTACGTTCTACCCACGCAACTACTCCAATGGTTGGCAAGTCTTCCCGACAGCTTTCCGTGCTCCGCCACCGAGCCTCAACCGATCATGCATACCTCTTCGACCTTTGTGCATCAACCTCATCGCAAGTTGCTTATGAGAATCCTCTCTTTGATTACCGTGAGTGACGCCCCAAGTGTGAGTCGAGAAGATTTTGATGAACTTGAAGAAGTCCGCGAGCAATATCGCACTGGAAAGAAGGATGAGAGCTATGGAAGGCAACGATGTCTTTGGTTTTGCAGAGAACATGTGTTTGGTTTCGATCCGTTATGCCTCATAAATTCAAGACCCTTTCGAGAAATACAAGGGCACACTTGTCCAAAAAGTCATTTGTGATGTACTTGGAAAATGTCTGCTTATACGAGGAATGACAAACTTCTTATCCATCGCTTCCGTGATGCCTAAGTGGAGCTTCATTGAAATGGTATATGGGACTTGAGAAAGACCATATTCAATGCTTCCAGATCGATTAATGCTTTCATGAAACAATACCACTACAATCTCGACATGGCTCCGATCGTCGCCAATTGCAAAACATGTCTCGAATGAGAAAGAATCTTTCAAGGGGTATGCTCAGCGTTGGAGAGAGCTGGCCTCACAAGTTGAACCACCTTTATCTGAGAAGGAGCTCACTGGTTTGTTTATGGATACCTTGTCTCCTTTCTATTGGGAGAAGATGATTGGTAGTGTGTCCTCTCGCTTCACAGATTTGGTGACTATTGGCCAAAGGCTAGAAGAGGGAATCAAGAGAGGAAAAGTGTCAAGCTAATCCTCCGGTGGTTCCAAGAGATCTTTTGGAAACTTCCATAAGAAGAAAGAAGGTGAAACTAATGCTGTCAAAATTGAAAGAGGAGTGTGACACCCCGATTTAATTCAATATTAAATAAGAGGGAATTAATTATTTAATTGATTAAAGTCTTAAATATTTAATTCATCTGGATTAATTGGATTATTTAATGAGGAAAGGTTTGGAAGGGTGCAGAGTAAACGGAGGGTGTGATAGTAAAACACTCTACTAATTACTAAGTATTAATTAATTATTTTAATTGGAATATTAAAAGGAAATATAAAAGGAAAAGAAATGAAAAAGAGAAGGTTTTTGGAAATCATTTCACGTAGAGTTGGAGGAAGAGAAGAGAGGAAAAGCCGACGCCGAGAGAAACCGGAGAATCATCGCGAGGTAAGAGGTGATTTTATTCGGTTAATATGTCTTATGGGTTTTGGGAACCAATGGGATGATTGAGTATGTTAGGAGTTGGAATGGTAGATTATAGTATGAAACCCTAATTGTGTCAGTGGATGGAAAATTGATCACTAGTGTGTCAGATGATAATTAGGAATGGATAAATTATGTTAGTTGATGTCAAAATGATGTGAAATGGTGTTAGAATGGTGTTCATGATATTATAATTGTATTGGAAAGATTGAAATGGTTATGGATGCATAAAGTGTCAAAATGATAAATTTTGTTATAGAGTCGTGGGAACCGGTTCCTCGTGGGAGGAACCGGTTCCATAAATTAATATTTTGGCATTTTTGTACATGGGAACCGGTTCCTCTGGGAGGAATCGGTTCCCCATACAAAATCCAGGGGACTCTATTTTGAAAACTGGAACCGGTTCCCTGGGAGGAAACGGGTTCCCATACAAATTTGAGCGTGTATTTTTCAAACTGGGAACCGGTTCTCCAGTGAGGAACCTTACACACTGTATTTTTCCAAAACTTCTAAATTTTCAAAATGCATATTTTCTAAACCAGAATCGATTCGAGTGTCAAGTTGTTATTTCTTAAATTTAAAGTTCTACCTCCTGGAAAAGAAAAATATTATTTTATTGAAAATTATTTTAAAAAGAGCCGAGTCCCCGATTTTGAAAATATGGATTTAAATACGGAAGATGGTAATTAATGCGAATGGTCTGAGTTACCGGATGAGAACTAATGCATACCATGTTATATTTTGATGTCCATTGTGATTTGATTGTGATGTATTGGTGAAATGACATCGTGTGGTTATGTTGATTTATTATGATCAGTGGAATAATGTGACATGCTTTTATGATTGCATGCATATACATTTGTTAATTGGTTCATTCCCATTGTGCGGAAGTGAGCAGAGCCAAGAGACGACTGGTAGAGGTAGTGAGGCTAGATTCTTGACCCAATGGTGTGGGCGAATCATGGATTACACCGCCTTTCCACGAGTAACGGAGTGGGTGAACGCGGTTCACGAGTGGTACCACATGCATAGAGTCTGCATTGCATATGGAATTGTAACATGTTAGGATGGTTTCCAGTGTTACAATTACCATTGATTGATATTTGTACATGATCATTGTGTGAATTGCCTCGTATTGTTTATGATCCGTGTTGGTTGATGAACTAATATATTCAATTAACTGTTGGATCTAAGAACGATAATACATATTATATTGAATTGAAATCTCACTCTTACTTTAATATTTCGGATCCAAGTGATTAGCTTGAGTTGGTGAGGATAGCCTTAGATTCGAGTCTTTGTCCGCGTGTCGTTGTCGTGCTCGTAGATGTAACACTGGGGGAAAACGATTGTTTGGAATCCTTTTATGGATATTTTAATAAGTTTGGAATTTTGCTGATTTATTATCCTGGAATAACTGTTGAGTAAAGTATTCGGGATTTAATTATGTTTCATTTCCACTGTTAAACATAATTTTGAGTATGATTTAATTGATGAGTATTCTTCAGTGAAGCATGACGCTGTTTGGTCAAATTTTTATGTTTTAAATTGTGACGCCTTCTTGATTATGATTTAATACTCTGATTATTATTTATAAAACGCGGGTAATTAGAAGGGGGTGTTACAAGGAGGACCTCACCGTAGGCCTCAAAACTATGACCAAGCACAGGTAGATGCTGTCACTCCCGCAGTCAAGGCTCAACCAATCCAGATCCCCCAACATCAGGCTGGTGGACAAAATCAGAACCGCAATGCAAGGAGTAGGACTCAATTTGACCCTATTCCAATGACTTACACTGCATTGTATCCTCATTTGGTTGAGCTAGGTCTAATCACAACTAGGCCTCGACCTCCGCATCCTCTCCCGATTCAGTCTCGATCTTCATTGTGAGTTCCATCAAGGAGCCGCCATGATCCGAAAGTTGCTATGCACTAAAGGCTAGAGTTCGAGATCTAATCAAGAGAGATAAATTTCGGGATCCTCCGCCAAATGTTATCAATAACCCTGCTGAAAAAGTGGTCAAGATTGGGCCAACATAATACAAGTTACTTCCTAAAGCTGTTTGACAGATGACTCATCCTTGTAACCGATTAGTCACTAGGCCATGTTTCTTTCTGCTTGCATTTTCCTAGTTTATGTTAAATTATTGCTTTCAAATCTTGTTTGTAATTTCAAGTTAATTTTAATGAAATGAGCATTGCACTCTTTTGATTCAAATAATTTTTGTTTGTTTCTTTTCAAATATATAGTTTCCTGCTTAATTTCTTTACCGAACTTTTGTTTTGCAAAGATTGGAGGAGGATGATAAAAACAAGATACCCATAATTGTGGTTGGTATGCTTTGAATAAAACTTTGTCGATGATGTATGACATTGTTTCAATTCCCAAACACTGGAGATATAAGGAAGTTAAACCTTTGTCAACCCCTTCGAGCCTAGAAGTTGGAGTTTCTTTTCATACGAAAAAACCCATAATTTTAACCTGGGTCAGGGTGGTTCTTAGTTAATTTGGATGTGCATTTATTCAAGACGCCTTTGAACAAAGGTTGTATTCAATCCAGTTTCCTTCACATACATCAAAGGAGTGTCAGAGATGTCATACAAGTCAATGAATGTGATGATGGTCCCGTAATCATTAAGTCAAGCAGTCAATGTCTTTTAAAAAATATATATCAAAAGAAAAAAGCCGCTAAGTTAAAATTAAAAAGGCAACTTAGGCAAAAAATTGGGGCATCCCGCTTACCGTAATCTTAAGTGGAACGGTTTAAGCAAAAGTAAGGGATGACAAAATTCAAAAAAGGAGTTGACCAAAGTCCTCAAACAGCAAAACGTTGCAAAAAAAAGTGACTGCTATCTCAAGAATATATCAGCTTTTGAGCCATCATTATTCCTATCAGTGTACAATCCAAAATCTATTGGAACTTAAATGCACAATCTGATTTAACTGAGCGTAGGGCTGAAGAGCATCACGAAGATTGGGTTGGGTACAAATAAATTTTGAGCCTTTATCCTTTGTTTCTTAAACCGTGAACCAGACCACGTTATAACCCTCAAAAGACCTAATTGAAGCCAGGTTTCTTTTGAAAGCATACTACAACGAGGTTGCGTAATATGACTCCTAAGGTCTTTTGCAAATCAACTGTCTTGGTATATCCATACCGTTGTTTTCTCTTTCACTTTTAAATTTTCAAACCACTGTGTTTTAACCAGTGATCCATTTTCTATACAGCAATTACATCATTCCAAAAATGATTTTTATTTCAAAACTTGTGCATGAACTTTACATTAAATTTACCATGTTTGAATAAACAATTTTTGCTTGTAAAAAGTTTTCCTCATCAAGGAAGTCCAAACTGTTAGGAAACTTGGTCAGTGATCCTAATCAGGGGGCAAGTATCTTCGATCCCCGCCGTGAATCGCTCAAGATTTGTTGCTCAATGCAAATCATTATCAGAATTATTTTAATCAGAAGATCACTTTTAAGACTTATACCGGGGCACTCCTTTCCCCTCAGTCATTTCAAGAGTTGAAGCCATGATCGGTTTATCCTCAACAATCAGCTAATCTGGGGCAATCCTTAAGCAGCGTTGCAGTCCTTCCTCCAAGGATCATCATTTCGATGGAATTCGCAAGTGTATTAGAAGTGTTTCTCAAGACATTCTCTCCAAGTGAAGTTGGCAGTGTTCTCCGTGTTGAGGAATCAGAGTTCCCATCATACCTCCATAAAAGAGTCAATCTCCGTCATAAACGCTCAGATTACATACTACATGCATAGATCATTCATATATCATGCATCATAAAATTCATATATCATGCGTAACAAGAGTGATTTATCATCATTTGCATTTCCCGAGGTCTTGTTACAGTCAATGTCTTACCTTGCAGTCAAAATCCAACGTACTTGGTACCTACCAAAATAGATGTCTTGTTTCAGATATTCAATGCATTTCAATATGCCCGAATTTTTTTCCAAGTTCATTCAATGATTTTTCGAATGTCTTTGATGATGTGTCCAGTCCGCTCAATGATTTTTCCGAATGTCTCGATGTTTTGTTTCCGATATTCAATGCATTTCAATATACTGAATCTTTTTCCAAGTTCATTCAATGATTTTTCTCAATGTCTTTGATGATATGTTCCGTAGTCCGCTCAATGATTTTTCCAATGTCTCGATGTTTTGTTTCTTGTATATTCAATGCATTTATGAATATACTCGAATCTTTTTCCAAGTTCATTCAATGATTTTCCAATGTCTTTGATGATGTCTTCCAGTCCGCTCAATGTCCTTCCGAATGTCTCGATGTTTTATTTCAGATATTCAATGCATTTCAATATACTCGAATCTTTTTTCAAGTTCATTCAATGATTTTCCGAATGTCTTTGATGATGTCTTCCGAGTCCGCTCAATGTCCTTCGAATGTCTCGATGTTTTGTTTCGTATATTCAATGCATTTCAATATGCTCGAATCTTTTTCCAAGTTCATTCAATGATTTTTCCAATGTCTTTGATGATGTCTTCCGAGTCCGCTCAATGTCCTTCCAATGTCTCGATGTTTTGTTTCCTGTATATTCAATGCATTTCTGAATATACTCGAATCTTTTTCCAAGTTCATTCAATGATTTTTCTGAATGTCTTTGATGATGTCTTCCAGAGTCCGTTCAATGTCCTTCTGAATGTCTCTGATGTTTTGTTTCGATATTCAATGCATTTCAATATGAATATTTTCCAAATTCATTCAATGATTTTTCTGAATGTCTTTGATGTTTTCCCCGCAGAGTCTCTCTCATATCATACATCATTCTAAAAAAAAATATAATATAAAAAAATATTGCATTCATCGCATTCTCTTCATATGTCATTCACAAAGATGCCCATTGCATCTCGTGGCAAAATTTTGGGTTTTGATATTTAATTATCTCCCACTGCGATAATATGAAGCTTGATCATCTTCATATCATCTGGTTGAAGATATTTAAATAGGGGCAACTGTTGCACCCCAAATTTTACCCTACTATTTTTCTACTCGCATTGTATTTATATTAAAAAGAATGATAATTTTACATTTTGTTACACATCTTTAGTTAATGATTAAGTTAATTTCTAGCATTTTACTCTTTATAATATTTTTGAATTTCTAGTTTGTATTTAACTTTGCATTGTAAATTTGTAGTTAAATCGCTTCACATTGAAATCGTCTTAATCGTATTTGCATTTGCATTATTTTTCACTTTAATTTTATTTTAATATTTGACTAATTATAATTATTTGGTGAGGTTTTACTAAATAATTTCTATTAGTTAAATAATGAAATAACAATTAAAAGGAATTTTGTTTTTTTTCTCTAAATAACAATGTTTTGTTTTTAATAGTAATTATGTTTGTATTTATAGATTATTTCATGCTTGATTTTTGTTTTTTTTATTAGAGCTTTGGTTTAAATAAAATCTTTCTTCATTGAAATTATTTTCTATTTTTATTAACAATTAGTTTAGTTTTTTTATTTTGAAATTGATTTTATTTTAAAATTTTATTTTATTTTTAATCTTTCATTTAAGACAATTAAAGTATTTTCTTTCACATTAGCATTAATTTCTTTTTTTTAGGTAAATTATAGTTTAGTATCAAAATGCTTTTATCATATTTACATTATTTTATTAGATTAATTAATTTTTATGTTTGTATCTTTTCATTCTACTTTTATTATGATATTTAATTTCAATCATTTTTATGATTAAAACTTATTAAATGATTTTTATTAAATAGAATAATAAGAAAGGATTTAAATTAAAATTATTATTATTATTATTATTATTATTATTTTGTTAAAATAGTAATTTATTTATTATTATTAAATTATTTTAAGAGATTGTTAGTGGTTATTGTTAAAAAAAAAACAAAGTAAATTTGGTCTTTGATAAGGCTACTGTATCGATCAAGATGGAGGGTTTGTTGCAAGTTTCCACTATCCCACATTCCCACCTCTTGTATTACACTCAAAATTTACAAAGAAAATTCAAACAAAAATCGACAATTTTAACAAAAAATTCAAACAAAAATCAAGACAATGTTAACAAACCTCCGCTCCACTACCATCCCAATTCTTCCTTTCCACCACCAAAATTGTACTACCCAAAAACAAAACACAAAAATATCATAAAATTGTACAAGCATTTTCACCATCTCAATTCCACTACCCTCGCTCCACTCATGAAATTCTAACAAATTCACTAGCATTGTACTGATGGTCCCCTTGGTTCTTATCCTCACCTCACTCAAATACCACACGACGCCCACACCATAAGGGACTGAAAAGAAAAGACCCTCCGATCTTCACAAAGGAGAAACCTCAACTCACATCACCATATTACCAAGATCTCAATAACCAATATTCACCTTCAATATCAAACCAAGAACCAAACACCACCTCACCACCTTCATCTTCCTTAACCTCTACAACCAGAAACCTCCATAAACCATCACACCTTTGTACCCTTCCAACCCACACCTCAAACTCACTGCTTTCTTCTTACATCCATCGCAACACCACTCCTTCCATATTCATCACACCTCTCAAACCCCACTGCTCCACCGTAAATTTCTCACACTTTAACCTTAACCTCAATATTCCACACCTTCATCATCTCCAATCAAACCACACTCGTAACCACGTAACCATATCCGCACGTAAGAAACACAAATCCAAACCTGGCATTAGAAACGAAGAAGATAGAGTTTTGAATCAACGATTTTTCTCCATTTGGTATCTTCGTTTCTATTATTTTCCAACTTTGACCTTGTTGTAACTTGTAATAACATCGATTCGGGGCTTCAATTTGGGGATAGGGTTTTTGTTAATTTTTTTTACAGAAGGGAAAGTGAAACTTGATGAGCGTAAATAGTGAGCGGTTAGAGAGGATGTATCGTTTCTCTTTTTTTTTCTGTTGTTTTTATTGTTAATAAAATAAATAAATAATAATACTGACAATAAGTTAAGCAAGTGGCGGCTGGTCCCATTTGGATATTAGGGTTTCTTATGACTTTTTTCTATTTGGGCCTTATCACATGAGAGTCCGAATTTTTACCTTTGGCCCAACAAATTTGTCCACTTTAGGTTTTTCTTTTTGGTTTGTTTTATTTACTTTCACAATTTTTTTATTAGATATTAATTTTATTTTTTTTTCTTCTAAAGAACAATACCAAACAAATATATAGTTTAGAACTAATTTTCTTTAATAGTCAAAAATATTTTCTATTTCTAAAATATTTTAGCTTTTTTTTAGTTGATTTAGATTTAGTTTGGTAAATTTTAGGATTTCATTTTATTTAGATTTAATATAGTAACTTAAATTTTTATTTAATTTAGATTCAAGTAAGTAAATTTAGGATTTAATTTGATTTAGATTTAATTTAGATTTAATTTAGTAAACTTTAGAATATTTATTTGATTTAGATTTAATTTACTAATTTTAGGATCTTTATATATTTTATATTTAATTTTATGACTTTATAGTTTTTATTTGATTTAGGTTTAGTTTTAGACACTTTAGAATTTTTTATTTATTTTAGATTTAATTTAGTAAGTTTGGAATTTTAATCTAGTTTAGATCTTGTTTAATAATTTTTTAAAATTATTTTTATAATCTTAGACTTTATAGTTGGTTTAGTATTACTTTAATATCTTTAGTTTTTTTATTAGGATTAATTTAGTGATCTTAAATTTTTAGTAATTATTATTTTCTTATGAATTTAATTCATTTAATTTATTATTTTATTTTTATTTTTTTTCTTTTATATTTGTTTGAACTTGTAATTTATTTCCGTCATCCCCATTTGTAAATTTGTATCCCCATCCCTATGGTTTGTAATAATTTTAGTAAATATTTATTGCTTTATTATTTAATTATTTGTCACTTACACAAAACCAAAAAAAATCCTTTTTTAAACTAATATTTGTAAATCATTTTTAAACCCGTAAGTCGACAAAGCTATGAAGCGTCGCGATGACCACACATGCACACATGTACGCTTGATCCTGGACCTTCTTACAGTGAGCCTATTTCGATTAATTGTTCCAATTAGTCGTTATAGTAGACTAGCCCACTTTGCTAGTACACATGTAATTTAATTATTTTATACTTAGGTTGGCCACCTTGTATGGGCTTTGTCGATTTTATTTGTTATTTACAATTATCTCGATCTTATTCTTTCTCCATTCACCAAATAAATTAAGACACTTTCAATAAAACTCGACCCAACGTCGAGTCTTCTTCTCAAACCTCGATCCAATGTCGAGTTATTTTCAAAAATGAATTTCTACAAAAAAACATAGTGCTATGGTATTTAATTGAACCGTTAGAGGATAGCCCGACGATTTAATTAAAATGTAAAGTATTTGGGCCATTAGAGGGTAACCCAATGACTTAAATACTTTATTCCATACACTTAATAAAAGTGAACTTTGTTCCACCTCACTCTTTTCATAATAAAGATTTTGGATGAGATATGATCGGTTGACCTCAATCACCAATCTCGAGTATTCGAATCGTTAGAGGATAGCCCAACGTTTTGGTACTTGTCATCCACAATTTAAAATCAATTCCAACACATTCAATATCTTTTGTGCGCTCCAAGCACCATTTACCTTTAAACCCTTTTCAAGATTAGACATGATTCATTTATAATTGAGATGCTTCTTCCTCTATTCCCAAGGTTTTCGACTTCTCCACTTGAGTACTAGAGGTGTTCTCAAACCCTCCCTCATGTTGGTGCGTAGTCTTTATCCTTTATCACACCTTGTGGACGTTAGACAGTCTTCTCCTTTAAAAATGACGACTTGTCTTTTCATTTAAAATCAATCAACAAACAATCATTTTTTTAGTAGAACTACAGAGTTTTGACTTTCCCATTGCACGAGGGAATACGTAGGCACACGGTTCTGAAACCGTGTCAAACTCAAAAATAATAAAAACATTTCTTCTCCCTTTCTTTCTCATTTCAAAACTTAGAAGATCGTAAAATTTTTCACACTAACACACAAACACACTCTGAACTAAATGGGTACCATCGAGTACGATGGATGTGAGGGGTGCTAATACCTTCCCCTTGCATAACCAACTCCCGAACCTATATCTCTTAATTTCATAGACCGTCTTATCCTTTTCTTTCGTGGGTTTTATCTATATTTTCCCTTTCTTCTTTTAGAACAAATAAAATTAGGTGGCGATTTCACTTTTTTTTTTGAAAATTCATTGTAATGATTTTTTTGAAAAAAACGAGTTGCTTCAATACCTTAGGGGAACCCAGTGGAAAATTTGATTACCTGGTAAAATACTCTGCCCCAGAGAGTTCAAAGATTCGAATCGAAGATGTCAAACCATCAGGATGGGGAGATGATGATACAAAAGGGGAAGATGTAGATGTCAATATGGTAGATATGGAAAGACCCTGTTCTGAGATGCAGGAAATGGAAAGATACCTTGAAAAAGAAAAATACAAAAGGGAGGATGGCTATGCTGCGGATACCAGCCTCAAAGATTATCTCATGCTGTGCCACAAGGGAAACGCTGAAATGATGCTATGTCCCAGATGCAGCATCATCTGCAACCAGAGGATTGCTGCAGAGTTCGAGAGGAAACAAAGGGCTCGAACTGGAGTCAATTGGCGCCAAGACAACCAATTATTCAGATGCTACCCTAGAGCTGGGGAGAGTTTGTTGGAGTTCGTAGTTCGCTATCACAAAGGGGCAACCAAGTGCCTGATTTGCCCAAGGTGCTCAGCAGCATATGACCAGAACATGGCTGGAGCGTTCGAAACTATTCCCTTCGCCCCATGCTGGAATCACAAGGAGGTTGGTCAGATGAGCCAACACTTCGAGGGTAATCATACTCAACGAAAGCCTGATAGCCCCTATCCAAAAGGTGCTCGAAGGGTGACGTTCAAAATCCCTGCTGAAGTACCAACAGACAGATGGCTGCAAGTCAAAACCAATAAGGGGAAGGATAAATGGAGAGGTAACGAACGAAATGCACGTCACGCCATGGTATATAGGAGGCAATTCAACACTGCGAAGAGGGAAGAATTAAGACTAGAAAACTATAAAGGTAAGAATCCTATGTCAAGATCCCAATGGCGAAGGCAACAGCGAATTCGAAAGGCTGAGAGAGAAGCCTTGGCAGACAAAGGAGCAGCTTCGACCAACAACAAAGAAGTGTCAAGCACCAACAAGCCAATAACAACAAACAATCAACCTGAAGATAAACCTCCAGTTAGTCGGAGACTCTTCTCCGAAACACAACTAGATGAATTGAAAGAGTACACTCCAAGGCCAGAAGAAGACGAGGACATGCTGACAGATAACTTCGAATCAGAGGGGGAGTCCTCACTCAATTTAAACTGCAATGTGGTATCTGTACTACCTTCTGAGTTTGGACAGGAGTCCGAAATCGAAGAGCATGAGGAAGAAGATACCATAGATTTGATGAAACACAGACCAGTTTGGTACTATGTAATGGATAACGGCGCGGTCGAAGAGCAGAACGCATTCTTCGAACATCCAGAGCCAACAATGAAGAATCATTTGAAGCCATTGTCCATTCGAGCAAAGACAGGAACCCATGGTGTGAACAAGGTCTTAGTGGATGAGCGCCGCAGCTAATTTAATGCCTCAATTCATGCTGAAAAAGCTAGGAATTCAAGAGGGTGACGTCAAACCACACAACATGGTCCTATCCAATTATGAAGGGAAAGTAGGTCAAACGTTGGGGGTGGTGCAAGTGGATTTAACCGTCGGATCGAGGCAGCCCACCATGTTCATGGTGATCGCCAAGGCCAATTATAACCTGCTGCTGGGAAGAGAGTGGATTCATGGCGTAGGGGCAGTTCCTTCGTCAATGCACCAAAGGTTAGTCCTGTGGAGAGAAGATGGTATAGTGGAGAATATCGAAGCGGACCAGAGTTACTTCATGACAACAGTCAATTTGGTCAACAAAAGGAATTATGACAAGTACCTGGCACGAATAGCCCCTTGTACCCCAAGTGACGAAATGAATGAAACAAGGGATGCACACTACTATATGACCCTTCGCCATGATGGCATGTACTGGGACAGAAAAATAATTAAGGGGGATGAAGGAGTCGAAGGCACTTCGCAAAGACGGCCACCAGGCTGGGAGTTCGACAATCCTGCTCATGACTGAGTCCTCCTTCTTCGAAAGGATTTCGGCCTATATGGCTAAGAATGAATGGAAAGCGGCTTCAGAGGCTGAAATACATAATATAGTTGAAGTAAATGAAATGAAAGGGAATGGTTCGAAAGATTCACCCTGTGAAGAAAACGAAATAGATCCAAGGCTTGATGCCATCTATGACAAAGAACCCTTGGGCTTCGAGAAGGATACTACAAACTCAAGTGCCAAAATGTTAGCGCAGGATCCGCTCGAAGAGGTGAATTTGGGGGATGATAACACAAAAAGAATAACCTACATAAGCACAAAACTCAGCCCAAGTTTCAAGCAAGAGGTGATCGAAGTCCTCAAGAAAAACAAAGATTGCTTTGCGTGGGACTATGACGAAATGCCTGGTTTGAAAAGAGAATTGGTGGAGCACAGACTTCCAATTAAAGATGGCAAGAAGCCCATCAAGCAAACTCCCAGGAGATTCGCGCCAGCAGTGCTCACAAAGATCAAAGCTGAGGTCGAAAGGTTGTTGCGTTGCAAATTCATCAGAACCACAAGGTATGTCGAATGGTTAGCAAATATAGTACCTGTTATTAAGAAAAATGGTTCTCTGAGAATATGCATAGACTTTAGAGATTTAAATACTGCAACCCCAAAGATCAATACTTTATGCCTGTGGCAGAAATGTTAATAGACTCTGCTGCAGGATTTGAATACCTAAGTATGCTAGATGGATATTCTGGTTATAATTAGATTTTTATTGCTGAAGAAGATGTTGCTAAGACAACATTTCGTTGCCCAGGAGCCTTAGGCACCTATGAATGGGTAGTGATGCCTTTTGGTCTAAAAAATGCTGGGGCAACTTACCAAAGAGCAATGAATTCTATTTTCCATGATTTTATTGAGACATTTATGCAGGTGTATATTGATGATATAGTCATCAAATCTATATCTGCAAAAACCCATTTGCATCATTTGAGCCAATCATTCGAAATAATGAGAAAACATGGCTTAAAAATGAACCCCCTTAAATGTGCATTTTTTGTGCAGGCTGGAGATTTCCTAGGCTTTGTGGTTCATAAGAAAGGAATAGAAATCAACCAGAATAAGACCAAAGCCATCATGGAAACTAAAGCACCCACATCGAAAAGGGAGCTGCAATCTCTGCTGGGGAAGATTAACTTTCTCAGAAGATTCATTTCGAATCTAAGCGGAAGGACTCAAGCTTTCTCTCCACTACTTCGCTTAAAGCAAGGCCAAGCCTTCGAGTGGAACGAAGCACATCAGGAGGCCTTTGACAAGATTAAAGGATATCTTTCTCAGCCTCCTATCTTGTCTCCACCTTCATGGGGAAAGCCCATGAGATTGTACATATCTGCTTCTGAATTTACTATAGGTAGTATGTTAGCACAAGAAGATAGTAATGGCATCGAAAGAGCCATATATTATTTAAGTAGGGTATTGAATGATGCAGAAACTAGATATAGCAACATAGAAAAGTTATGTCTTTGTTTATAATTTTCTTGTATGAAACTTAAGTATTATATAAAGCCTGTTGATGTTTATGTTTCATCTCATTTGGATGTTATCAAACACATGCTTTCAAAACCAATAATGCATAGCAGAGTTGGTAAATGGGCTCTAGCCTTGACAGAATATTCTTTGACTTTCATGCTTTTAAGAGTCAGAAAGGTCAAGTAATTTCGATTTCATTGTGGACCATTCATCGTCGAAAAGCCTCATGGGTTACGCCGAAATGCAACCTTGGACATTATACTTTGATGGTTCGACCCACAAGGAGGGCAGTGGTGTTGGAGTTCTCATAATTTCTCCTGAAGGAATTCCAACAAAATTCAAGTATAAGTTAGATGGCCCTCGTTCTAACAATGAAGTTGAATACGCGCCATTGTTGGACTGAAGCTTTGTTGGAATGGGGCAACTAGAGTCGAAATTAAAGGTGATTCAGAGTTAGTGGTCAAGGATAACAAAGGAATATAAATGCATAAAGGAAAATCTGATGACATACTTTGTCATAGTTAATAGACTACTCAAGAGATTTGAATACATGGATATTCAACATATACCCGTAATAGAAAATCAAGAAGCAAATGACTTAGCACAATTGGCTTGTGGTATAAAGTTTCGCCAAAACTTTGAGGATTTAGTCGAATAAGAGGTAGGGTTATGGCTACTAGACTCATACCATCGATTTAAAAATATTAAATTAGGTTGTGGTGATAAAGATGGATTCAAGTATTAGCCATAAATACCTTATCGACATGATCGCTAAGTCCATTAGTAGCATACTTAGAAAATCCAACATTAAATGTTGATAAAAATAAAATATAGAGCATTATCATATGTCCTTATGGGAAATGAATTGTTCAAAAGACCCAAGAAGGCGACATTTAAATGCTTAGAGAAAGTGAGGCATATTTAGCATTATCAAGTCCACAATGGGGCATGGGGCACATCAAGGTGCCATAAAATGAAATGGTTGCTATTTCGATATGGGATGTACTGCCCAAGATGCTCAAGGATTGTATAGATTTTGCTAAAGGGTGTGAAGAATGCCAGAAACATGTAGGGATTCAACATGCTCCTGCAAGTGAGTTGCATTCGATCATTAAACCATGGCCCTTTAGAGGATGGGCATTAGATTTAATAGGAGAAATCAATCCTACCTCATCTAAAGGTCAGAAATATATCTTGGTAGGAATAGACTACTTTACCAAGTGGATCGAAGCAATACCATTAATGGCTGTAGATCAAGAGGCTATTATCGAATTCATACAGAAACAAATTATCTATAGGTTCGGATTGCCAGAGAGCATCACCACAGACCAAGGTTCTGTGTTTACTGGTAAAAAGATGTAAGAATTTGCCCAAGATATGGGATTTAAATTGCTAACATCAACACCATACTATGCTCAAGCAAATGGTCAGGTCGAAGCAGCCAATAAAGTAATAATAGGTTTGATAAAGAAACATGTTGGTAAAAAACCAAGAAATTGGCATAAGACGTTAGACCAAATACTATGGGCCTGTAGAACATCTCCTAAAGAAGCTACTAACACCACGCCTTTCCAACTAACATTTGGTCATGATGCAGTCTTACCAGTAGAAATTCATCTACAATCAGTTCGAATTCAAAGGCAAAACGAAATCCCATCTTCTTTATATTGGGAAATGATGATGAATGAGTTAGTTGAGTTGGATGAAGTTAGATTGCATGCATTGGAAATTCTGATGAGGCAAAAGGAAAGAGTAGCCAGGGCATATAACAAAAGGGTGAAAGGTAAAACATTAAGTACTAATGACTTAGTTTGGAAAGTTATATTGCCCATGGACAAGAAGAATAAAACATTAGGTAAGTGGTCACCTCATTGGGAAGGACCTTTTCGAATAGTAAAAACATTTTCAAATAATGCATATGAGATTGAAGAAGTAAATGATAATAAACGAATCTTAAGGGTAAATGGGAAATATTTAAAGAAATATAAGCCACGTCTGCAGGAGATTCGAATAATAACAACGTAATCATAACAATATAAAGAAATGTCAAAATGGTGATTTAACTTGCCAAAATGGCATTGTTTAAGGTGTTACAGACAAACATTGAAATACAAGATTCATTAAACAAACAATCTTCAGAAATGGGTATTGTTCCTTAATCGATCGAAGATACTCCGATAAGACTCAAGCCTTTGTTGAGTGAAGCGCTTGGCTCCTTCTAGGATAACGACTTCACCCTTAAATTTCTCAGCTGCTTCAGTCTCTACAAGTCCTTTATTAAGGAGCTCTTCAAATCGATTGCCAAAAGTGTTGGTTTCATATGCCATCCGTCATTGGGCCTCCTTAATTTTACTTTGAAGTTCTTGAACTGCTTCTCCCGAGAAGAATGGATTGAGCTCAAGTTCATAATCGCCTTTAGCTTGCTTGATATGCATGGCGTGCTCTTCACTTCTTTAGAAAGCTTCAAGCATGCTCATAAGCAGAGTCCATTGCGCCTTCTTGAACCTTATTGGTAGCAAATTCATCTTGGAGGAAACACCCAATACATTGTCTATCAAAGATGAAGTTCAAATAGAATGGTGCTAACTTCGTGGAACAATGGTGAGGTCGACTTGATTAAGAAGTCCTTCATAATAAAGCAGTCGCACTATCTTTCTTGAGTACTTCAATAGATCCACATCAAGGATTGTCTTCCTAATCTTGTGAAGAAGTACAACCCTATCATCGTAAGACGTTGAATCAAGAGTCTAACCAAAGACCAACCTTAGGAAGAGGAGTATCTCTCTGAACCGCCTTAGCCTTCATATACCCAATAGGTCATTTCGCTTTAAGAGGGCTAACTCTTCTTCATTGCTTGACGTTGAGAGACTGTGGAGTTCCATACGCAATGGAGTAACATCCATTTCAATTCCATTGGCTCATTGGTAGAACACCATCACCTTCATTATTTTCTTCCTCATCATCTTCTTCATCACCAACCAGTCCACTACTGATGTCATCGCTTTCATCACCGGGAGCTTGACTGCCCTTCACTCGAATCACTTGGGCCTCTTCTCCTTTCGTCCCGCATCCTTCCTCACTAGAATCTTCGCCTCTGAGAAGGGAAACCCTTCCTCTCGACTGGGTGACTTTTTCACTTCTTGAGGAATCTTGAGAGGAGATTTGGATGAGAAAGATCCGAGGCACTTCAAGATCTTCAAGCGTTGTTTTGTTTGTCTCTTTGAGAGGAGGCGAAGTGCCTTGATCTTCCTGCTGCTCAGAGCTCCAATGAACCGCCATATTGGAGGATCCTTTATTCTCGCACTGATTACTGAATCCCCAGAGGAGAAGAATGGATCGAGCACCGCTTGGATGGAGGAGTCAGTGGTAAGCACGGAGTTGAATCATCCTACACAAATAAAGAAAGATTAGAAACTTGCACTAAGGTACTAATAACTATCTTTGTTAAAAAATTCAATTCAATTCACTAGATTGTCTCAAGAGATATTGTCGTTTATATGTTCCAACATTACGTTGGAGGTCGAATGTGGATTTTGGATTTTGGTGGAGCAACATCCTCGAATCGAGTCCAAAGACGTTAGTATCCTTTGAAACGCCTTTCTTCTCGCTTCTTTCTCAAAGCCTGGTGAACTTTCCCACCTTGAGAGTCCTCCCTGGTACTAGGCTTTGGAGTGGTTGGGAGTTTATTAGTCCGAAAAGGTGCAACATAAGTTAGACTTCAATCATAAATTCAAGTCCAATAAATACCAAAATAAACCGACACCTTTGAGTCGGAGCAATTGTTGGAGTTGGAGCAATTGTTGGAATTGGAGAAATTATTGAGTTGGAGCGATGGTTGTTGTTGTTGCTGTTGTTGTTGTCTCAGAGTAATTGTTGAACTTTTGGGCACATTGTCACCTTCGATAGTTGGTCGGGAACTACTTCCTTCCTTGGTCTTCGACGCAATGCCTTTATTCGATGGTGAAAATCGAAACAATTAAGACGAAATGTTAAAATAAAGAAAGTAAGAATTATTTGGGGATTTCCCAAGCATTCGCACCTACGCCTTCATTCGAAAGAATCGACATGGCAGAGAGGTCATAGCGAAGATGCCCTGGGAAATTATGGAGCCAGTGTCGAGCCCATGTCACAGTCTCAGATGGCTTTAGTTTCTTTTGAGATTGATACTTGAACATCTCTTTGCAAGTCAACCACCAAGGGTATGGGGGAAACCAAGCCAGAGCCAGTTCTGAGGTAGGTAGTTTGGGAAACTTAGGTGGATGCATTTTGAGTGCCAACCTATACCTATCCTCAGGTGACAACCCTGAAGGAAGTCTGAACTTAGAGACTTTTTCTTTAAATATTTCCTTCAAGGTTGGGACGCCAATATACAAAGTGGTTTGCAAGCGTGGGATCATAAGTTGTTTCAAGTAATTCTGAAAAGCTTTAATCTCTTGAGCATGAGTGAACATACCTTTCTTTTTGTGTACCTGCACATCGAACGCAGCAGTTAGTTTCTTTTGGATGTGAGAGTATCAAACATATAAGACGGTAGAATTTAGTCCACCAATCCAAAACCCTTTGATGAAAAATGGGTTGGTTCAAAAGAAATTAATTCGAACTGGGCAAACTCTTGATATTGTTCATGCTGCAGTTTATCTTCTCTGGCCTTGAAAGTTCGACCGGTGGTAATAGCGCTTTGAGTTTGAAAAAGGGGTTCAGGAATTAATTGACATAAACCGAATTGTCTTGAAACGAAGTTCATAGGCAAATAGAAGGATTTGGTTCTTGGTCGAGTGATTCTTGAGGAGATTAGTCTTGGGAGTAAGAAAGCTTTCCGATGTCTTGGATCTCTTTACTCTTAGCCCGAAGGGACATGGTGAACCATGACGGTCCATGAGTCCTCGAAGCGAAAGGTACCATAGTCTCTTCAAACTTATGCCTTTTGGAGAAGATCATGATGTATTGTGAAAATAGAACTTGGAAATCAGCCTTATCATCATTTGGAGTCGGCCTCCTCACCAGACCTTCAACATTTCGATCCGCTACCTCCGGATCTTGCTCAACAATGGTATCAACGGTGGATAAGGAGGATTCAAACATGGCATTAAGCCATAGTTGGAGTAACGAACGGACCAGCTAGCAAGATGTTCTTGGAGTGTGAGATTTCAGATCAAAATTGATCTCAAACTTTCAGAGATCAACTAGTAAGAGCTCACTCAAACAAATTCTCCTATTTTCATGTATATCTCTAGCTAGAGGAATAAACCCATCGCTACTTGGAGTGACCCATCGCAAAACACATATCTCGATAACTAAGGGTGAGGAAGGCAATATGCTCTACATCCGATACACTATTACCTTCAAAGGTGATAATGATCATAAATTTTGAGAAGTCGCTAACTTGACATCAAGTCAATGATGCTTGAATGTTCTTCGAGTCGTGATATATGTCTCCCCACCGTGATAACCGTGATAGCCGCTATATCAAGAATGTGGGTGTGATCATTCCTCCGTGAAGGTGAAAGGTATTATAAGTACTATCCCAAAAGTACAAAGACGCAAATAATAAGGGATGGTCAGATGAAGCCCGGTTTCGACAACTTGATTAGATTGTAGATTCCTAGTCTTCCCACTGATGGGATTTCTTAGCCTCTACCTTAGCAAACCATTTTTGGTAAGCTACATCAGTGGTGGCAAGATCGAAACGGTTTGAAATTGATTTTAACGTAATCCAAAATGAAAGGGTCTTTCGGGGACATCGTGGGTTTCTATGTTTTTTGAAGCAGAGGATTCATCCGCATTCTGGGTTCCTAACCTAGGGGTTTCCATCTTATTAAACAATGGTTTAAAATCATAGCAAACAGGGAAGATAGTCCTGGTATCTTTCAGGATTTCAAAAACTGTAAGAGGGCCCATTAGGGCTAACCTCTTTCCAGCAGATTGGTCGATTAATACCGGAAGAGTATATGAGTTCTTGTTCTTTGAGATTCCTTGGGAATAAGCACGGATTGACCTTCGTGAATACCACTTTTCTTTCCATGATCGCTCCAGTTTTTGTTTTTCTTGGAAATCTTTTCATCCGATGTTGTTGAAGATATTTCGAAATTGTTAAAAGCTTTTAGGTTTTTTTGAGAAGAGAAGAAGAAAAGTTCGAGTGTGGAAAAGAGCAAAAACTAAAGTCGTTTAGTTTTATAGTAAGGAAGTTGAAGCACTCATCAACTAAAGCCCGATACGTGGAGGTCATGGGTTGGATACGGAATGAGGTGGCGAAATGAACATTGGTAACAAGCGTGATTAAAGATAATCATTGTCTTTAATAACCGCACATGCCGGGCAACTGCTTTGAAGCGGTTCGAAACCCAAGAGCCGTGGATCGATGTAGTGGAAATCGATACGTGTCATGATTGCTCGTGGTCACATCAAAATTAGGATATGTTTAAAATAAGTATTTCGTAAAGAGATTCAAATACATATTTTAAAGGGCATTTGTTGGTCAAGATTTTGATATCTCGTGATACAAATTGGAATCATTGAGCTCAAACGAAATGATATCGTTGTTCGATGGAACAAAGTGAATGTCACAGTTCGGAATGAAAGAATTGGCTCTTCGAACGGACGTACTGAAATTTGGAGCCTCGAATGGCAATTATGATGATACATATAAAGGAAGCTTCGAAGTGGTAGTAGGATTGTATCTGAGAAGTGAGTTCGAATCGAAGTGGCCAAAGCATTTGAAATTCAAACGCGAGATAATTGGAAGTTAGAATATATGCTACTGAGACGGTTCAAGATGCGTGAAGCTAGAGACGCACGTTGTCCCGTATGTTCGAACGTGGCAAGATCTCATAAGTCGGACTGCTATGGTCTAAATAGTATAAATAGGAGTCTTAGTGTTAGGATTTAGGTGTCATATCTATTGTACAAAAATTTAGTAAACATTCAAAATACCACATGGCTAGGAAACTAATGCTCGAATGATGTATGATGATTGCACCAAAACTTTTATTATTCAAGAAACATCTTTATCTTTCCAGCTTATCCTTTATCTTTGCATCAATGTCTTTAAATTTTTACATTCAAAGTCATTTAACTTTTCCTTGCATTTAAATGTTTCTTTTATTTCAAAGTCTTTACATTTCGTAAACTCTTTACATTAACGTTACTTTCCTCTTTTACATTCTTGTCTTTACATTTCATGCTTTTATATTCATGCTTTTATATTAAAAGTCTCTACCTTTAAAACCATTTACGTTTTCCTGCATTTATACATTTCTTTGCAAATCGAACCTTTATGCGTTTACTTGTTCAAATCAATTTTATGTTATTTTGCTTGATCATGTCATTAAGTTATTTAGCGTTGTGATCGAAATACTTTGGATATATATATAAAACACTTTAAATACAAGTCTTAAACATGAACACTTATTTTGTTATTAATTCTATCCAAACGACCAATACCCCATAGGATCAATCTAGTCGATCCTGCAAGTTACCAGAGGAGTTGAATAACAAGTATAACGCTTATTCGATAGTTTGGAAGACTAGCGGTTGTTTCACCAGAAACCACTGTGAACAATGACATAACTGAATGTTACACTATGCACATCAAATCTCTAAAAAATATTGGATTAAATATGTTTTTGATCTCTATAAATATCTAAAATTTCACTTTTAGTCTTTCTTAAAAAATGATATATTTTGACCCTTACAAATTTTTTATTCTTGTAGTTCTAGTTTTTTTTTTTTTTTTTCTAAAATTTTGAAAATTATTTAATTATCTTTAAACTTTTAAATTTTTAAATAATTTTTTTCGTACGTGTTTAGAATACTATAACATATTTCTTTATCAAATTTTAGAATTTTTTAAATTGAGATGAATTAATTATAAATTTTTAAATTTTAAAAGAAATTGATAAAAGTAAAGAAAATATCGACTTAAAAAATAAATTTTGAGTTATTTTTTTTAGGACTTTTTTATAATGTTTTAAACATGTTTGCAAAATAATCATTCAACAATCTCGTTTGAAAGTTTTTCACGATGATCTATTATTTTTTCAAGAAAATGACGCGAGAATCTATAGTGAAGAAATAAGGAGATCTTTCTATATTGAAATATCAGTTAATAAAATAACAGAAAAATTCTTGGATCACCCGGTAAGAATGTGAAGCAGCAAAAGAGAATGGTTCCACCTACTCAAAACTAAACAGGGATGTTGTTTACTACTAAAATCTCAGCTTTTGCAACAACAGTTGCATTATTCTATACAAGAAGAAAATATTGAAATAACAAAGAAGTTTGGATTCAAAAAAGTACGCTTAGGAAATTCTTTCGCTGAGCACAACAAAATGAAGAGGAATTTGTATAATTTCAAATCCCTATTCTTGTCGACAAGAAAAACAAGAAAATCAATATCTTCCTACTCGAACAAGAAGTCCTGTAGTTTACAACTCTTCTTTATATAGTAATTCGACCTATTGCTCCTCATCCCCCCATCAATTTACTATGAAGAGAAGAATCAAAAGGATCAAACTACCTACTCATTACTCAGAGGTGAACCATAGAACACCAAAAACGGTGGTATTTTATGGACCTAACATAGGCCACATCCCTCATGACATAAGATTGAGAGATCCAAAGCTTCCTCTTTAGAGCAGAAACAGACGCGGCCAAAACATTTAAAGATCAACGTAGTCGCTTATAGGGACATATCTATCAGGATAGAGGATAGTCTATATAGATTCATAGATAGATTTCTATATATATATATATATATATATATATATATATATATATAGGTATCTCCGTGGATAGAGATAAATACATGGATCCATCTAGATCTTGCTTGATTCACTATTTCCATTTTTTTTCTTGATTTTGATTGATTGCCTTTTTAACGACAAGTTTTAAATCTTAATGCAGTCAAGGTACGTAGTTCTCAACCGTAAGGGAGAAGGAAAGATTTTCAATTCTTACTTGATGGGTCGGAGCGTAACTGAGCGAGCAGAGCCCAAGATACAGGGAAGCCCACCACAGAGCAGTCGACTAGAAGTAGAAGACTGTTGGTCTGTGAGAAGGCGGTCCTGGCCTGAGAGAAGGCCGTCTCTTTTAGAAAACATGACCCAATTTTTTTTGATTACCTTCTTTTAAGAAAAGTGAAGGATTATTCACGTGGAATACCCTTTTCCATTTCTTCTTTCTTTTCTTTAAGGGAAGAAGTTGCACTTTCGTTAAAAAATTTTTTGAGTTTTTTTTAAATTTTTTTATAACGTTTTAAAAATATTTATAAAATAATTATTCAAAAACATACATAAGTTTAATATCAGTGATTAAAACTATATGAATAATAATTTTAGGGTTAAATATGTCTGGGGTCCCTACAAATACGCGATCCTACACTTTTAGTTCCTACAAATATTTTCTTCAACTTATGGTCCCTATAAAATTTTACGTTACCATATAACATCCTTGCCGTTAGATTTCACTAATGGACGGTGACGTGGCTTGCCATGTATGATTCATTTATTTGATACATTGGAAAACTTGATTATTAGGTATATTTAAGTCAAACAACTGAACCCTAAAATCATTTCCCTCCAAATTCCCTTTCAGTTTCTTTGTTCTTATTCTTCTTCGTTGCAATCCTTCTCACTGAACCCTAAAATATTTGCTGCCCTCAAATTCAATTATGTCATCTTCTTCTTTAAGAAGCAAAACCGTATCAGTTCAATCATCAAGTGTGAGTAGTCGTAGAATGAGAACGTGTGCTTGCAATTTGCATATAATATCTTACCGTTGCAAAAACGGTCGCAATTGAGGGAAATTGTTCTGGAGATGTCCCTGTTGGCAAAGTGATGAGACGTGTAATCTATTTGAATGTGATGATGATATGGAAAATGGGCATGAGGTAATGGAGACTCAAGATGAAGAATTAAAGAATGATTCGACCAATTTGAGGGAGCTGAAGTCTGTTGAAACCCTGAAGGAGTTGTATGAGTCAGCAATGAAGAAGAATGTCGAATTAGAAATTCAGTTGAAGACAATTGGACTATGTGGAAAGGTGAAGACAGTCTACTTAATGTTGTCTTTAATGGTCAAGTTTTACCTTGCACTGAAATGTAACTGAATGTATTGTTTTAGAGTTTTTGTTGGTTATGGTTTAATTGTAGTTTTTTAGAGTTGCTGGTAATGGTTCAAATGTTGGATATCAGAATGTTTTAAGAATTTTAAGAAATGTCTGTAACACAATGTTGTTAAGAAATTTAAAGTTATAATGTAATGGATATGTTTGTAGCACATTATTGTTATTCTATATATGTTTATAATAAGAAATTTTGTTATTCCAACAAAAAGAAATGTTTGTAATAAAAATTATTGTAATAAGAAATGTTGTTATGTTTGACCAAAGCTGTTATGCCATAATACTGCTATGTCATCCATACTGTTAAGCCATAAATTTATTTGTATACATTACATGTTGTTGTGTAACACCTATAATATTGAGTAATATTAAGCCATAATTAAGTGTACAATACATATGAGTACATAAAAGCTTTAAACCATGATCATTTTGAATAGTATCATAATGAAACCATAATTGTACATTACAAAATAAGTTCCAAAATATTGCAACAACAACAACAACAACAGTTGACAATAAACAAACCAAAACATTAGTTGACAGTTGACAGCAACAAAAGAGATTCACTGAGTTACAACAAACTAAAATATGTTTAGTTAAATAACAACAAATTTGATTCACTGAGTTAAACCCTTAGCAATTTCACTCCATTTCTTTTTGTTGACAACACTTGATGCCAAAATATTTAAAGATCAGCGTAGTCGCTCATAGGGACATATCTATCCGGATAGAGGATAGTCTAGATCGATTCATAGATAGATTTTTATCCATATAGACAGGTATCTTCGTGGATATAGATAAAGACATGGATCCATCTAGATCTTGCTTGATTCATTATGTCCATTTTTTTCTTGATTTTGATTGATTGCCTTTTTGACGACAAGTTTTAAATCTTAATGCAGGCAAGGTACGTAGTTCTCGACCGTAAAGAAGAAGGAAAGATTTTCAATTCTTACTTGCTGGGTCAGAGCGTAGCCGAGCGAGCAGAGCCCAAGATACAAGAAAGTCCACCATAGAAAATATGTCCCAATTTTCTTCTTTCTTTTCTTTTTTGACTACCTTCTTTAAAGAAAAGTGAAAGATTATGCACGGTGAATATCCCTTTCTATTTCTTCTTTCTTTTCTTTAAGGGAAATAGTTGCACTTTCGTTAAAACAAATTTTGAGTTATTTATTTATTTATTATTTTTTATAACATTTTAAAAATATTTATAAAATAATTATTCAAAAACATACCTAAGTTTAATATAAGTGATTAAAACTATATGAATTATAATATTATAGAGATTAAAACATATCATATTTTAATATTTATTGTGACATGCATTTACGACGTTTGGATCGTTTCCCTATACTAAGCCTCGTGCTGCCTTCGTTCGTTCCTCCATTTCCAATCAGCTATGGATTCCGAACCTCCTGCTCCGTCACCCAACCCCAAACCAAACCCACCACCACCAACTAGCGCCGTTATTCTCTCCAAACGAAACCAACGAGACTTATTAACCCATCTAGAAGCATACCTCGCCAAACGTGACGGCGTCGACAAGCTTCTCAAGATTTGCCGTTACGTCACGAAGCTGATCATCGCTTCGTCCATCCTCCCTTCCGACCCGAACCTCTCCCTCCGTCTCAAAAGCTTCGAATCTAGCGTCGGCGTTAGCCGGAAAGCTTTCCGGTTGGGCAAATTCGTTCAAGACCTCAACGCGCTGCGTAACGCGCGCGTGGATTCCACGAGCGAGTTGACTCTCTCGATAATCGCTTACGGTAGCGAGGGATTATACTTTTTTGTTGAGCAATTCGTTTGGTTGGCGAAAACCGGGTTGATCGATCCCAAGAGGTCGAGAATTTTGACGAAGATAAGTGCATATGCGGAATTAATTGGTTATTTCGGGAGTGTGGCGATGAAAGTTAGGGATTTGAGGGTTATTGTTGAGGAAGAAGGTTGTTTGAAATCGAGCATTGAGATTGAGGGTTTGAGAGGGGATGATTTTGGAGAGAGGGAAATGAAGTTGGGGAAATTGAGAGAGAAGAAATTGATGAAGAGATTCTCAATTGTTCAGGATTTGGCTGATGGATTGATGGCTTTGGATGATATTTTGGATGGGAATGCGCCGTTTTCGAAGCCGATTGTGTTGTCTTCTGCAGGGCTTTTATCAGCACTCATTAGTACTCACAAGAATTGGGTTTCTTGCTGAGTTTCTGGTTTGTTCTATCTAGTTACTTAGTCTTAGACTCGATTTTTTAAAAATAAAATGGGGTATATTTATCTTAGTTAACAATAATCCATAAGTAAAATGGTTACATATTGGTACAATGGTTTGTTTTGCAGAATTTTGGTTTAATATATAGTGGTTGTTGATTCAGATGATTTTGCAACTTGCTACATTTTCTTCATTATAAGTAGTTTATATCGAAAATAGATCGGAGAAGTCAAAATTTTATTGATATTTGGGAGTGTTGTGGTCTAATGGTGTTAGTGCAGTGTTGATTGCGGCCGCAGAGTCGTCTAAATCAGAAACCTTGAATTGCGAGTGCAGACATTTCAATTTAAATTTTGATAATAGGGTCAATAGAGTAGTCATGATTTTCAGGATCAATATAGTAGTCGTGATCATATGGTTGCATCGGAGGGTGTTGCAGTTTAATTTGGCTAGTGCAGCCTCAATCGTGGTTGCATATATTTTCTAATTGAACCCTGACTGTAGAATCAATATCGTGTTGTATTTGATTATATGGTTAATTTGTGGATTTCTGTTGAGAGATGTAAAATTTCTAAGGAAATGGTTAGATGAATGGCGTACAGATTATTGATGCTTTCATAGCAAGTGTTATATAGCTACACAACCAACACTGAAATTGGAAGAGAAAAGGAAAGAAATTGATTTGAAAGCTTGTGAAACTTGATTTGAAGAGTGCGTTCAATATAGTGTTTTCCTAGCTTCATCAGGGTAATAATGCAATGTCACTTGTCATAAATCTTTCAAAAAGTTTTCAGACTTAGAAGAACATCTCTCTTGTTGAATAATTCTGTAACTTCTACTTGGTGTTTCAGTCATGTGGGAGTAAGGACAGTTATTTCATTATCTTAGCCACATTATTGTTTGCTAACTATGAATTTCTCTTTACATATTGTGAAGATTGCCTGGTCTAGAGTTTAGACTCTTTACTGTAGTTGGAAGAGAAAAGGAAAATTTTTGATTTGAAAGCTTGTGTAACTTGATTTGAAGACTGTGTTCAAAAGAGTGTTTTGCTAACTACTTCTGTTTAGTAATGTAATGTCATTTGTTACAAATCTTTCAAAAAGTTGTCAGACTTACAAGAGCATTTCTCTTGTTGAATAGTTCTGAAACTTCTACTTGATGTTTCAGTCATGTGGGAATAAGGATAGCTATTTCATTATCTTAGCCACATTGTTGTTTGCTAACTATCAACTTTGTTGCATGGCGTGAAGATTGCTACCGACAGATTTTCATACTTTCATCTTAAACTTTGTTTGGGGTGTGTTTCATTTTTGCCCTCAATCACATTGGAGAATCGGGAGTATGGTAATCGTGGAAGTCTTTTGTTGTTCAATTTGTGGATTCTGATTTGCCAAGGAAAAAGGAAATGAGAAAAATGCCTATAGTTTTTCAAATTCAATTTTAATTATGTTAGCTTTTGTATTCTAATTACTTTACAAAGTTTTTTAGTGTCACTATAGAGGCTGTAATATTGCTTAAGACGAGAGAAAGAGTATCATATTTTATTTCTGGTTAGAAGTTGGAGGTTTTGTGGAGAGTCAGCCTGTTTGAAGTCTTGATAGAGTAACAGGTTTGGTAGTTTGTTATTCTTTTGCTATTGTGTTTGTGGAGAGGCTATTTATTTTAAACTGTAGGAGAGAGGTGAGTGTCACGTCGAATATGTGGTAATACTAGACTAGATGAGATTAGAAATGTCAATAATAGTAGAAAATAGACTTAGGTGGTTTGGGCATGTAGAGAGAAGACATATGGACTCTGCAGCAGAGTAAATCAGAAGGTAGTCAAACAATCTAGAGCTAGGGAAAAATCTAGAAAAATCATAAAAGAAATTATTAAAAAGATTTTGAGATTAGCGAGTCGGATGAAAACATGGTTTTGAATTTTGGTAGAATATTATGACATAGTTTGATCCTTTTGATTCATGTAGTCTATCCCACATAGTAGAATTAAGTTTGGTTGTTGTTTTGTTCTGTTTTAAAGAGTGAACTTTTATTCAAAAAATTGTAAGGTTGCTATGTTGAATCCAGTGCGTTTGCTATCATGAGTTCTATTTGTAGAATTGTATTTCTTACATCTTATTATACCATAGCCACACCATGGTAGGATCCGGTATTGGTTTTGTTATATAGACTAATGGAGTTTTCACTAAGGTGGAAAAATGTGATCTTTTTTAAGGTATTACATATTGGTATTGTACTGTTTATGATTTTTCTATTTATAATGTTGACACATTTGTATGTGAACATCTCAAGAATATAACGCTCCTTGCTTCATACAGATGATTTCAATGAGATTAAGGTATTCATGAAGTCATTGGGTTTCCCTTAACTTTTCTAGTGCGATTCATGTTGATATGATGAACCGTTGTAACTTTGGTAATGTGAATCGTGTTGATATATGATGAACCATCTCCAATGGGGAACTTAGTGGTTTCTTAAGCCTTAAGTTCCGTTGCTTATATTTTTTTCCATTGGAGTGTGCTGATATGACAGTGTTGGTTGCTTAAATTTAAGAAATGGAACTTCCTCAAACAATCTCAAAAGTGGAGAACTTAATATTAAAATATTATTATTATTTAGTCAATTCAATAGAAAAATTAATTCAAAATAGTTGGCAATTGAATATATTGATTAAAAAAAATTAATTATTATTTTACTATAACTACTATTTTCTTTTAAAAAAATGAAATGCATTAATTTTTTTTCTAACGTTTAGTGTACCGTGTTTTGTTATTTTGATATAACATTTAAAGTGATGCATTGGTATAATATTTAACGTACTGCACAATAGCTTTCTAACATTAATGCACATCATTTTTGTTTTTCACTTCATTATGACATTGGTATAACATTTAACGTATTGCACAATATTTTTCTAATATTAATGTACACCACTTTATTTTTCACTTTATTATGAGTATTTCAGGTTTTTCATTTATGTTAAAAAAATGGAATGTATTTATTGTATTTTATTATTTTTCTGCAACATGTATTCATTAATGTGAAAAAAATGAAATTCTATAAATTTTTTCAACTAACCACTTTAGTTAATATCACACGTTTTCATTTATGTAAAGAACAACTACTTTGACTTAAAAATTAATTTCTTCAACTAACTACTCTTTTTATTATATATAAATTTCATACTACAACCTATAAAAAAATGCACACTACAGTTTCATTTTTTTTGTATTCAATGGATCCATCTCAATATAACTACCAATGTTATATGAGTCTTTTGCAAAAACAACAACAACAACCTTCCAGCAACAATTTTGAAAATATCCAACATGTTATGTATCCACCTCCACCAACAAATTCAAATATGTGGTACATGCCTCCAATGGTCTCTAGCCGCAATGTGGAGTCCTTCAATGATGTGTCAGAATTCTCCACTCAAATTGATTTGGAAAATATTAAGCTTGATGAAGGGCAAAATTCTACAAAGAAAAAATCTCGTACAATATTTTCAAAGGAAAAAGACACACTTCTAATTCAATCATGACTCAATATTTCAAAGGATTCAATTGTAGGAGTCGACCAAAAAGCCAATGGTTTTTGGTTAAGGATAAGAGAAATCTACAACACCTACCGTGACCAACTCAACTCTTAAAGAGGGAAGATGGTCAACTAAAAGCTCGATGGCACCGATTGAATGGTTGTGTTCAAAAGTTTGTAGGCTGCTACAAATCTACTGTTAATAAAAGAAAAAGTGGAGCTAGTGAAAGTGATATTTTGGCCGAGGCACATAAGATATATGAACAAGATGAAAATAAAAAATTTGGCGATGAGCATGCATGGCGGTTATTAAAATATGAACCAAAATGGAAGGGAGGTTCAATTGAAAACTCTTCAAAAAGAACAAAGTTTAATAATTGTGGGGAGTACTCATCATCCTCTAACCCAGGGATGCCAATCGATTGTTCAGACTATGATCAAGCATCACCTATAACCCGTCCAATGGGACAAAAGGCAGCAAAAAAGAAGAGCAAAGAAAAATCAAATGCAACATCTTTTAATGTTGATTTAAGTGGCATGGAAAATGCTGTAACTGAAAGAAATGCTATTATGATAAGGATGGCTGAGGCAAAGGAAAATGAGGCTATTGTAAGGGTGAAATAAGCTAGTGCTAGGGAGTTAGAGGCAAAATCAAGGGAAGCAGAAGTAAAAGCAAGGGAGGATGAGAATGAGACAAAGTGGTATGAAATTCTTTTCTACAATACATCTACTATGAACGAGAGGCAACTTCAAGATCATGAATTTTATTGTAATCACATTAGGCAGAAGTTAGGAATGAAATAATAAAAAATTATAATTTTATTTAATTGAATTAAACTAGTTGTTAAAAACTAGCCGTTATAAAAACTAGCATTTATTAACTTTATAGCTTATATATATATATATATATATATATATATGTCCCTAGAAAATGTGATGAAATTTGAGGAAAACCTGATGAAATTTGAAGTCAACATAAATCTTAAGAAAATCTAATGGAATCTCAAGTGAACATAGATTTGAAGAAATCTGAAGTGAATATAATTCTTAAGAAATTCTGAAGAAATACGAAGTGAACATAAACCTTAAGAAATATGATGATATTTGAAGTGAATATAAGTCTTTAGAAAATGTGATTAAATTTGAAATGAATACAAGTCTCTAGAAAATTTGAGGAAAACCTGATGAAACATGACATGAACATAAATCTTAAGAAAATCTGATGGAATCTGAAGTGAACATAGATACGTAAAAATTTAAAGTGAATATAAATCTCAAGAAACTCTGAAGATATACGAAGTGAACATAAATCATAAGAAGATCTGATGACATTTGAAGTGAATATAAGTCTTTAGAAAATATGATTAAATTTGAAATGAATACAAGTCTCTAGAAAATTTGAGGAAAACCTGATGAAACTTGACATGAACATTAATCTTAAGAAAATCTGATGGAATCTGAAGTGAACATAGATATGTAAAAATTTGAAGTGAATATAAATCTCAAGAAATTCAGATGATATACGAAGTGAACATAAATCTTAAGAAAATCTTATGATATTTGAAGTGAATATAAGTCTTTAGAAAATGTGATAAAATTTGAGACGAATATTGTAACACCCCAATTCTACCCCGCGTAATTATATAATAAAATCAGAGTTTCAAAATTCCATTTAACAAAATTGAGGCATCACATCTTCGCATTTCCAACAATTAGCATTATAATGCACATCAAAAATCGGATATACCGAATCATACATAATTCATCATACGTACATATGAATATTCACAGCACAACGATATGTTAACCAAATATACATAACATCATGTTGTCATCAATACAAAAGGTTATAACATAATAAGATAGTATATACAAACTATCATATCAAAATAATGACGTCGCCCAAATCCCGAGTGTTACTATGACCAGAGCAGAATGACGCAAAATAAAGTGACTCGAGCTAATCCACCTCATCCTGGATCACCGCACGCTACCAATATATAGGTAACGCTAAACAAGTAAAGGGTGAGATAATTCCAAAACATATAATTAGAAGCAATGATGGAATATATAGATAGTTGGAATTATAATTGATATAAGTTAAGTAAAGTATGTCAACATATATTTAAACTTGCATACTTTAAATTAACATTTAGTGTATAAATTAACACATTAACTTCATCACATAATCATTATATTCCCATCAACACAAAAACACCATGTACCGTCGCAATTCAATTATCATTCATCAATTAAGGACTCAATGATAAACAATTCGAACATAAACATAACCGACTCCAAAATAAACATAATGGACTCCATGAGACACGACTATGTTATGCATGTGGTACCCATCGCTTGTCCGTAATTAGGACACTTGGCGAAAGCCCAACTTCGGCATAAAAGCCATCATCGCTATATAAAGCCCTTCGCTTATGAAATGTATGTGACTCAATAAATAAAGACCGCACAACAACATATCATCATCGCTCATCACAATTGACATAAAGTCTACTCGCCATATTTATTCACATCACATAAACATGTCATCGCATCGCATAAACAACAAGTATTCATAATTATATACACCGTCGCAAACATCACCGCTAATTAATCCATCAATTTCCAAAACGGAAAAATAGTAAAAACATCAATAATCGTCGAAGCCATTCTTATTTACCGCATAATTTATAAACATCAACTTCAAAATCGGATAGTTCATATATGCCTTAAAATGACTAAAACACAATCCGGATCAACTTATCGTAATTTAGCCTATTTCGGTCGTTCAGAAAACTCACAATTTCAAAACTAACTTCACCACTACGCTCTACACGCCAAACTTAGCTAGTACGTCAATTTCGTTGAATTGAGCAACTTGCTCCGTCATGAATCGACCAAATCGAAAATCTAACATAAACGGGTTCTAAATTTAATCAGCTATCTTATCCCTAATTATATTTTATGGTTACCAATTATTACTAGGTGGAATTTGGGTTATGAAATAAAATGGGCTACTCACAAAGGAAATTATGCGAAGGTTTTATGACAAAAACAATAAAACTAAGAAAAACAAAAATTTTGTTTTCCTTCTTCAAAAGGGACGACGTCCCATAAATGTAAGATGAATATGGGGTGACCGTCCCACCCCTTGTTCTTCCATTATACTTTTTTCTTTTCATTCCTACGTTTTTGTTTTATCCACAGTTTCTTAAATTTTTTCATATTTTCTTTTACTGTATATCTTCTTCTTATTTCCATTAACTTTTCTATTTTCATTTCTATTTCTACTTTCATTCCACAATCCACAACTACAACACCAATAACAATACCCATAATCTTTACCACAAAATCAACTCTCCTAAACATTTCAACAAAACTCTATAAACTATCTATCAAATTTTCCCCCAATTCAAACTAAATCCATCAAACCCTAACCAAATGAAATGGAAATCAAACCCCTTACCTAGCAAGCTTTGGGTATCCAAGATGATTCTTCAACCAAGTCTTGCTCTTCTCCTTGTTCTCCTCTTCTTCTTCTTCTCAAGCCCTAGCTTTTCTCCAACTTCTAAACTTTTGTGTTTATGGTGTTATGATAGGAAATGGTGGAGGAAATGGTTTTATATAACATGTCATACTAGCCAACTTAAATAAATTGCTCATATACCCCTCATCTATTCTTAATACACTAAATATACCATCTAATTATATTATTAACTTAATTTGTTAATTTAATTCCGGGAAATTAAATATCGGTCCGAATAATATTTTACCGAACCGAACAAAATGTCGCTAAATATATTAATAAATATACCAATTAATATAATTATTTTCTTTGTCAAAACAATCGTCAAATGATAATTCAAAAATAATAATATAATTTAATATTAAATAAAACGGGCGTTACAACTCTCCCCACTAAAAAGGTTTCGTCCTCGAAATTACCTGACTCGAAAAGCTCGGGATATGAATCCCGCATCTTACTCTCTAATTCCCATGTTGCACTTTCACCAGCTGCTCCAATCCAAACAACCTTGACCAATGAAATCTCTTTGCCACGAAGGGACTTCATCTCACGATCCTCAATCCTCAAAGGCATCGTTTCCACCGTAAGATTTTCCCGAACTTGAATGTCATCCATCTCGATCACATGTGAAGGATCCGGGACATACTTCCGAAGTTGTGACACATGAAAAACATCGTGCAAGTTTGAAAGATTTGGCGGTAACGCCACCCGATAAGCCACTTTTCCCACCTTACTAGTAATTTGATAAGGACCAATAAAGCGAGGAGTTAGCTTCTTCGACTTCAATGCTCGCCCAACGCCGGTTGTAGGAGTAACTCTTAAGAACACATGATCACCTTCTTGAAATTCCAAATCTTTCCTCCTTTTATCATGATAACTCTTTTGACGACTTTGAGAAATTCTCATCTTTTCTCTAATCATCTTCACCGCCTCCGTAGTTTCCCAACCACCGGGTCCAAGTACCACACTTTCACCCGACTCGTACAACACAAAGGAGTTCTACACCACCATACAACGCCTTAAACGGTGCCATTCCAATACTAGCGTGAAAACATATTATAAGTAAACTCAATCAAAGGAAGATATGTATCCCATGAACCACCATGCTCAAGAATACAAGCTCGAATAAGTCTTCCAACGATTGAATCGCCCTTCCGCTTGACCATCACTGAGGATGATGTCGAACTCAACCTCAACTTAGAACCCAAAGCCTCTTGCAAGCTTTTCCAAAATTCGAAGTGAACCTCGGATCTCTATCCCAAACAATACACAAAGGAATACCATGTAATCTAACAATCACATTCATATAAATCTCCGCCAACTCGATACGGATAAGTGATGTTAATAGGAATAAAGTGAGTCGACTTTGTAAGCCTATCAATAATCACCCAAATCGCATCGTGTCCTCTTTGTATTCGGCAACTCATACAAAATCCATAGAAATGCTATCCCATTTCCATTCGAATTTCTAACGGTTGCATCAACCCCGCAGTTTCGATGCTCCACTTTAGACTTCGACAAGTCAAACAAGTATAAACAAACCGAGCCACCTCTTTTCATACCCGACCACCAAAATAGTTTCCTCAAATCTTGATACATTTTAGTCGCCCGGATGAATACTCAAATTATCGCTATGACTTTCTTCCAAGATCATCCTCTTTAAATCAACATCATCTGGAATACAAATTCTACCTCTAATCTTAAAACACTCGAGCATCCAACTTGAAATCTTCACTTTCTTTGTCCAATACTAACCAACAAATCCACAAGTTTCACATCAAGCTTTTGAGCTTCTAATGCTATCAAGGAAATCGTTATTGATCTTCAACATCCCCAAGATAACACTCTTCGCCACTTCTATCACAAGACTCATATCTCTAAATTGTTCAATCAATTCTAACTCTTTCACCATCAAAAGTGACATATGCAAAGTCTTTCGACTTAAAGCATCGGCCACCACATTTGCTTTACTGTGATGGTAATTCAATCCGAAATCATAATCTTTCAACAATTCAAGCCACCGCCTTTGCCTCATATTAAGCTCTTCTCGATCAAACAAATACTTCAAGCTTTTATGGTCACTAAATACTTCAAATCTAGAACCATAAAGATAATGCCTCCAAATCTTAAGCACAAAACAACCACGAGTTCCAAATCGTGAGTAGGATAGTTCTTCTCATGAATCTTCAATTGCCTCAAGCATAAGCAAGCACCTGCCACCTTGCATAAGCACACCACCTAAACCCATCATAGAAGCATCACAATAAACAACAAACGGTTCTTCAGGATTAGGTAGAATCAAGATCGGCGCCGTTGTTAACCTCTTCTTCAATTCAACAAAACTTTCTTCACACTTGACATCCCACACAAAAGCAGTTCCTTTACAAGTTAACTTTGTCAAAGGAAGTGCCAACTTAGAAAAACCTTCAATGAACCTCCTATAGTAACCAGCCAAACCCAAGAAACTTCTAATCTCGGTAACAGATTTAGGAGTTTCCCATCTTAACACAACATCAACTTTAGAAGGATCAACCACAATGCCATCGCCAGAAATGACATGCCCTAAAAAGTTCACTTCACCTAACCAAAACTCGCACTTTGACAACTTAGCATAAAGCTTCTTCTCCTTCGTAACTTCTAACACAATGCTAAATGCTCGCATGCTCTTCTTCCGATTTAGAATAAACCGAATATCATCAATAAAACAACCACGAAACTATCCAAGTAAGGATGGAAAATACGGTTCATGTACCCATGAATACTCCCGGTGCATTAGTGACACCGAAAGGCATCACCGAATACTCGTAATGTCCATACCTCGTCCTGAAAGTAGTTTTCTGAACGTCTTCTTCTTCACCCTTATTTGATGGTAACCCGATCTCAAATCAATCTTACTAAACATGCGAGCACCAACCAACCGGTCCATCAAATCATCAATCCTAGGAAGTGGATACCTATTCTTGATAGTTACCTTATTCAACTGACGATAATCAATACAAAGCCTCATGCTACCATCTTCTTCTTTACCAACAATACAGAGCTCCCCACTGTGACACACTTGGTCTAACAAACTTCTTTCTCGAGCAAATCTTCTAATTGACTCTTCAATTTCGCTAACTCCGATGCACATCCTGTATGGCGCCAGAGATAGTCCGTACTGTGGACAAGATCCACGTAAAAATCAACTTCTCGAGGTGCACTAGGAATCTCATCAGAAACACTCGGAAAGTCGCACACCACCTTAAAGTTTGCAATAACAGATTGACTTCCACGTAAAGAGTCGCCATCAACAAGAAAATCGATGCTTCATCTTTCATGAACTCCTTCAATTGTTTCATTGACACCAACATAGTTTGGTCTTCCTCCGCTAAGGAAGAAAACCTCAGTTGTTGTCATAGCAATTGATATGGACATAGTTAGCTTTCAACCAATCCATACCCAAAACCACGCCCAACCCAACAAGCGGTAAACAAATAAGATCCACCACGAAGTCTCTACCAAAGATTGATAAAGGGCAATTTGCACACAAAAGAAGTAGTAACTGCCCCTTAGCCTAACTTCCACCACCATATCTCTATCTAGAGATGACAAAGTAAGACCCAATCTTTTAACACAATCGAGCAATAAAACAATGAGTAAAGCACCAGATCAATAATAGTAATAAGGGAATGCTATTAATGAAACTAGTACCGAACAAGACCATCTTCGCTTTCGCTTGAGCACCCGACAAAGCAAACACCTTCCCCGCCTTGCGCCTTCTTAGGCTTCTTGCATTGAGGACTAGTGTGACCTCCCTCACCATAATTAAAACATACCACGCCTCTATGCTTGCAATCACGAATTACATGACCCGCTTTCACCACATCGAAAACACCTCACCTCACTCTCTTTAGTCTTCATCACTCCTACAAACATTACTCAGTGGCTGTGTTTCCACATTTGTAACAAACAATACTACAGGAGCATCTCCCCACTAGTCCTTCGTCCTGAAACGCTTGTTGTTTCCTTACCAAGAGGGACATTGTGTTCCCACGACTCTGCTGGCCCTTGCCCTCTTATCGACAACATCTTATAGTTTGCATTACTATCCTCTCAAAGATTCTACTACTATCAATCAAACGCAAAGACACAGATTTTCCGATAACGGATCGCCTTCTTAATCTCGTGACGCAAGCCATTCTCAAATTTAATGCACTTAGAAAATTCAGCACCCTCACCATTAAAGTGAGGATAGAACTTAGCCAACTCAATAAACTTGAGCATAATCGCTGATAGACATGCTCCCTTGCCTTAGTGAAAGGAACTCAATCTCCTTCTTTCCCGAACATCTTCCTAGTACTTCTCAAAAACCCTACTAAAACTTCCCACGTTACTCTTCACCAAGAACACCAAGCCTTTGACGGGTGTCAACCCACCAATCACCTCCTTACTTAACTTATGAGTGCCAATGGACTTCACAAGCAGGAGCGCAATCCATCACACGTAAGATTCTTTCAATCTCCTTCAACCAAGTTGAGCACCTGTGATCATACTCCCGTAGAAAGTAGGTGGATTCTCTCTCGGAAGGTCGCCAAACCACGAGTCCCAACAAGATTACGCCGGTCTCAAGACTTATATTCACTTCCAATTTCATTAGATTTTCTGAAGACTTATATTCACTTCAAATTTCATCAGATTTTCTGAAGACTTGTATTCACTTCAAATTTCATAAAATTTTCTGAAGACTTATATATACACTTCAAATTTCATCAGATTTTCTGAAGACTTATATTCACTTAAAATTTCATCAGATTTTCTGAAGACTTATATTCACTTCAAGTTTCACTAGATTTTCTGAGAACTTATATTCACTTCAAATTTCATCAGATTTTCTAAAGACTTATATTCACTTCAAATTTCATCCGATTTTCTGAAGACTTATATTCACTTCAAAATTTCATCAGATTTTTTGATGACTTATATTCACTTCAAATTTCATAAGATTTCAAGAAGACTTATATTCATTTCAAATTTCATTAGATTTTCTGAAGACTTGTATTCACTTCAATTTTAACTAGATTTTCTGAAGACTTATATTCACTTCAAATTTCATCTGATTTTCTGAAGACTTATATTCACTTCGAGTTTCACCAGATTTTCTGAAGACTTTTATTCACTTCAAATTTCATCAGATTTTCTGAAGACTTATATTCACTTCAAATTTCATCAGACTTTCTGAAGATTTATATTCAATTCAAATTTCAACAGATTTTCTGAAGACTTGTATTCACTTCAATTTTCACCAGATTTTCTGATGACTTATATTGACTTCAAATTTAATCAGATTTTCTGAAGACTTGTATTCACTTCAATTTTCACCAGATTTTCTGAAGACTTATTTTCACTTCAAATTTCATCAGATTTTCTGAAGACTTATATTCACTTCAAATTTCATCAGATTTTCTGAAGACTTATATTCACTTCAAATTTCATCATATGTTTTGAAGACTTGTATTCACTTCAATTTTAACTAGATTTTCTGAAGAATTATTTTCATTTCAAATTTCGTCTAATTTTCTGAAGAATTATAATCACTTCAAGTTTCACAAGATTTTCTAAAGACTTATATTCACTTCAAATTTCTTCAGATTTTCTGAAGAATTATATTCAATTCAAATTTCATCAGATTTTCAGAAGACTTGTATTCACTTCAATTTTAACCAGATTTTCTGAACACTTGTATTCACTTAAATTTTAACCAGATTATCTGAAGACATATATTCACTTCAAATTTCATCTAATTTTCTGAAGACTTATATTCACTTCAAGTTTCACCAGATTTTCTGAAGACTTATATTCACTTCAAATTTCATAAAAAAATTCTAAAGACTTATATTCAGTTCAAAATTCGTAAGATTTTCTGAAGACTTGTATTCACTTAAAATTTTACTAGATTTTCTGTAGACTTATATTAACTTCAAATTTCATCTAATTTCTGAAGACTAATATTAACTTCAAGTTTCACCAGATTTTCTAAAGACTTATAGTCACTTCAAATTTTATCAAATTTTCTAAAGACTTATATTCACTTAAAGTTTCATCAGATATTCTGAAGACTTATATTCACTTCAAATTTCATCAGATTTTATGAAGACTTATATTTACTTTAAATTTCATCAGATTTTCTGAACACTTTTATTCACTTCAATTTTAACCAGATTTTCTGAAGACTTATATTCACTTCAAATTTCATCTAATTCTCTGAAGATTTATATTCACTTCAAGTCTCACCCCATTTCCTCAAGACTTATATTCACTTCAAATTTCATCGATTTTCAAGACTAATATTCACTTCAAATTTCATCAGATTTTCTGAAGACTTGTATTCACTTCAAATTTCATCAAATTTTCTGAAGACTTATATTCACTTCAAATTTCATCAGTTTTTCTGAAGACTTATATTCACTTCAAAATTTCATCAGATTTTCTAAAGTATTATATTCACTTTAAATTTCATCAGATTTCTAGAAGACTTATATTCACTTCAAATTTCATCAGATTTTCTGAAGACTTATATTCACTTCAATTTTCACCAGATTTTCTGAAGACATATATTCATATCAATTTTAACCAGATTTTCGGAAGACTTATATTCACTTCAAATTTGATCAGATTTTCTGAAGACTTATATTCACTTCATATTTCATGAGTTTTTCTGAAAACTTATATTCACTTCAATTTTCACTAGATTTTCTGAAGACTTATATTCACTAAAAATATCATCATATTTTCTGAAGACTTATATTCACATTAAATTTCATAAAATTTTTCTAAAGACTTATATGCACTTCAAATTTCATCAGATTTTTTGAAGACTTGTATTCACTTCAATTTTAACCAGATTTTCAGTAGACTTATATTCACTTCAAATTTCATCTAATTTCTGAAGACTAATATTCACTTCAAGTTTCAACAGATATTCTGAAGACGTATATTCACTTTCAATTTCATCAGACTTTCTGAAGACTTTTATTCACTTAAAATTTCAGCAGATTTTTTGAAGACTTATATTCACTTCAAATTTCACCAGATTTTCTAATGTCATATATTCATATCAATTTTAATCAGGTTCTTTGAAAACTCATATTTACTTGAAGTTTCATTAAATTTTCTGAAGACTTATATTCACTTCAAATTTCATCTAATTTCTGAAGTCTAATATTCACTTCAAGTTTCACCAGATTTTCTGAAGACTTATATTCACTTCAAATTTTATCAGATTTTCTAAAGACTTATATTCACTTAAAATTTCGTCAGATATTCTGAAGACTTATATTCACTTCAAATTTCATCAGATTTTATGAAGACTTATATTCACTTCAAATTTCATCTAATTTCTGAAGACTAATATTCACTTCAAGTTTCAACAGATATTCTGAAGACGTATATTCACTTTCAATTTCATCCACTCTCAAGACTTTATTCACTTAAAATTCCAGCAGATTTTTTGAAGACTTATATTCACTTCAAATTTCACCAGATTTTCTAATGTCATATATTCATAACAATTTTAATCAGGTTTTTTGAAAACTCATATTTACTTGAAGTTTCATTAAATTTTCTGAAGACTTATATTCACTTCAAATTTCATCTAATTTCCAAGACTAATATTCACTCCGTTCACCGATTTTCAAGACTTATATTCACTTCAAATTTTATCAGATTTTCTAAAGACTTATATTCACTTAAAATTTCATCAGATATTCTGAAGACTTATATTCACTTCAAATTTCATCAGATTTTATGAAGACTTATATTTACTTTAAATTTCACTGATTTTCAAGACTTTTATTCACTCAATTTTAACTTATTTCAAGACTAATATTCACTCAAATTTCATGTAATTTCTCAAGACTTATATTCACTCAAGTTTCACCAGATTTTCTCGAGAACTTATATTCACTTCAAATTTCATCATATTTTCCAAGACTTATATTCACTTCAAATTTCATCATATTTTCAATATTTATATTTACTTCAAATTTCATCGATATTCTAAGAATTGTATTCACTTCAATTTTCACCGCATTTCTCAAGACTTATATTAACTTCAAATTTCATCGATTTTCAAGACTTATATACACTCAAATTTCATCGATTTTCTCAAGACTTGTATTCACTTCAAATTTCATCAAATTTTCAAGACTTATATTCACTCAATTTCATCCGCTTTTCCAAGTCTTATATTCACTTCAAAAGTTTATCAAATTCAAGACTTATATTCACTTCAAATTTCACGATATCTAGAAGACTTATATTCACTCAAATTTCATCGATTTTCCTCAAGACTTATATTCACTTCAATTTTCACCAGATTCTCTGAAGACATATATTCATATCAATTTTAACCAGATTTTCGGAAGACTTATATTCACTTCAAATTTGATCAGATGTTCTGAACACTTATATTCACTTCAAATTTCATGAGTTTTTCTGAAAACTTATATTCACTTCAATTTTCACCAGATTTTCTGAAGACTTATATTCACTAAAAATTTCATCATATTTTCTGAAGACTTATATTCACATTAAATTTCATAAATTTTTTCTAAAGACTTATATTCACTTCAAATTTCATCAGATTTTTTGAAGACTTGTATTCACTTCAATTTTAATCAGATTTTCTGTAGACTTATATTCACTTAAAATTTCATCTAATTTCTGAAGACTAATATTCACTTCATGTTTCACCAGATTTTCTGAAGACGTATATTCACTTTCAATTTCATCAGACTTTCTGAAGACTTTTATTCACAAATTTCACCAGATTTTCTAATGACATATATTCATATCAATTTTAATCAGGTTTTTTGAAGACTCATATTAACTTCAAGTTTCATTAAATTTTCTGAAGACTTATATTCACTTCAAATTTATAAGATTTTCTGAAGACTTATATTCACTTCAAATTTCATCAGATTTTCTGAAGAGTTATATTCACTTCGAATTTTATAAGATTTTCTGAAGACTTATATTCACTTCAAATTTCATAAAAATTTTCGAAGAGTTATATTCACTTCAAATTTCATCAGATTTTCTGAAGACTTGTATTCACTTCAATTTTAACCAGATTATTTGTAGACTTATATTCACTTCAAATTTCATCTTTTTTTTGAAGACTATATTCATTTCAAATTTCAACAGATTTTCTGAAGACTTATATTCACTCAAATTTCATCAGATTTTCTGAAGACTTATATTAACTTCAAATTTCATCATATTTTCTGAATATTTATATTTACTTCAAATTTCATCAGATATTCTGAAGAATTGTATTCACTTTAATTTTCACCCGATTTTCTGAAGACTTATATTCACTTCAAATTTCATCCGATTTTCTGAAGACTTATATTCACCTCAAAATTTCACCAGATTTATTGAAGACATATATTCATATCAATTTTAACCAGAATTTCGGAAGACTTATATTCACTTCAAATTTCACCCAGATTTTCTGAAGACATATATTCATATCAATTTTAACAAGATTTTCAGTTGACTTATATTCACTTCAAATTTCATCTATTTTCTGAAGACTATATTCATTCCAAATTTCACCAGATTTTCTGAAGACTTATATTCACATCAAATTTCATCAGATTTTCTGAAGACTGATATTCACTTCAAATTTCATCAGATTTTTTGAAGACTTATATTCACTTCAAATTTCATAAAAAATTTCTGAAGACTTATATTCACTTCAAAATTCATTAGATTTTCTGAAAACTTGTATTCACTTCAATTTTAACTAGATTTTCTGTAGACTTATATTCACTTCAGATTTCATGTAATTTCTAAAGACTAATATTCACTTCAAGTTTCAGCAGATTTTCTGAAGACTTATATTCACATCAAATTTCATCAGATTTTCTGAAGAGTTATATTCACTTCAAATTTCATTAGATTTTCCGAAGACTTATATTCACTAATTTCATGATTTTATGAAGACATATATTCACTAAATGTCATCACATTTTCCAAGACTTTTTTCACTTAATTTTAACCAGGATTTTCTCAAGACTTATATTCATTTCAAATTTCATCTAATTTTCTGAAGACTTATATTCACTCAAGTTTCTCACCAGATTTTCTCCTAAGGCTTATATTCACTTCAAATTTCATCCTATTTTTGAAGACTTATATTCGCTCAAATTTCATCCCGATTTTCCTAAGACTTATATTCACTCAAATTTCACCGATTTTCTGAAGATTTATATTCACTTCCAATTTCATTAGATTTTCTAAAGACTTGTATTCACTTCAATTTTCACCAGATTTTCTGAAGACTTATATTCATTTAAAATTTCACCAGATTTTCTGAAGCCATATATTCATATCAATTTTTTAACCAGATTTTTTGAAGACTTGTATTCACTTCAATTTAACCAGATTTTTTGAAGACTTATATTCCCTTCAAGTTTCATCAAATTTTCCGAAGACTTATATTCACTTCAAATTTCATCAGATTTTCTGAAGTCTTATATTCACCTCAAATTTCATCAGTTTTTCTGAAGACTTATATTTACTCCTAGTTTTATCAGAGTTTCTGAAGACTTATATTCACTTCAAATTTCATAAAAATTTTTTGAAGTCTTATATTCACTTCAAATTTCATAAGATTTTCTGAAGAGTTTTATTCACTTCAATTTTAACCAGATTTTCTGTAGACTTATATTACCTTCAAATTTCATCTAATTTTTGAAGACTTATATTCATTTCATGTTTCACCAGATTTTCTGAAGACTTATATTTACTTCAAGTTTCATCAAATTTTCTGAAGACTTATATTCACTTCAAATTTCATCAGATTTTATGAAGACTTATATTCACTTCAAATTTCATTAGATTTTCTGAAGACTTATATTCACCTCGAATTTCATCACATTTTCTGAAGATTTATATTCACTCAAAATTCATCAAATTTTCCCAAGACTTGTATTCACTCAAATTTCATCGCATTCTAAAGACTTATATTCACTTCAAATTTCATCTAATTTCAAGACTTATATCACTTTAAGTTTCCCGTTCTCAAGACTTATATTCACTTCAAATTTCATCTAATTTTCTCAAGACTTATATTCACTTCAAGTTCTCACCGTATTTTCAAGACTTATATTCCAAATTTCACTAGATTTTCCAAGACTTATATTCACTTAAAATTTCACCCATTTTCAAGACTTATATTCATCAATTGTAACCAGATTTTGGAAGACTTATATTCACTCAAATTATCGTATATTCTAAAGACTTACATTCACTCAAATTCCAACGATTTCTGAAAACCATATCACCTGTTTCACCATCTCGATTTTCCAAGACTTGTATTCACTCAATTTTAACTTATTTTCTCAGACTTATATTCACTCAAATTTCATCTAATTTTGAAGACTAATATTCACTCAAGTTTCACCAGATTTTGAAGACTTATATTCACTCAAGTTTCATCAAATTTTCTAAAGACTTATATTCAGTTCAAATTTCATCAGATTTTCTGAAGACTTATATTCACTTCGAATTTTATCAAAGTATCTGAAGACTTATATTCACTTCAAATTTCATAAAAAAAATCTGAAGACTTATATTCACTTCAAATTTCATCTAATTTCTGAAGACTAATATTCACTTCAAGTTTCACCATATTTTCTGAAGACTTATATTCACTTAAGGTTTCATCAAATTTTCTGAAGACTTACATTCACTTAAAAATGTATTCACTTCAATTTTAACAAGATTATCTATAGAGTTATATTCACTTCAAATTTCTAAAGACTTATATTCAATTCAAATTTTCTGAAGACATATATTCTCTTCAAATTTCATCAGATTTTCTAAAGACTTATATTCACTTCAAAAGGTATTCACTTCAATTTTAACCAGATTTTCTAGAGACTTATATTCACTTCAAATTTCTGAAGACTTATATTCAATTCATATTGTCTGAAGACTTATATTCACTTAAAATTTCATCAGATTTTCTGAATACTTATATTCACTTCAAATTTCATAAAAAACTTCTGAAGACTTATATTCACTTCAAATTTCTAAAGACTTATATTCACTTCAAATTTTCTGAAGACTTATATTCACTTCAAATTTCATCAGATTTTCTGAAGACTTATATTCACTTCAAATTTCATAAAAAAATTCTGAAGACTTATATTCACTTCAAAATTCATCTGATTTTCTGAAGACTTGTATTCACTTCAATTTTAACCAGATTTTCTGTAGACTTATATTCACTTCAAATTTCATCTAATTTCTGAAAACTGATATTAACTTCAAGTTTCACCAGATATTCTGAAAACTTATATTCACTTCAAGTGTCACCATATTTTCTGAAGACTTATATTCACTTCAAGTTTCATCAAATTTTCTGAAGAGTTATATTCAGTTAAAATTCCATCAGATTTTCTGAAGACTTATATTCACTTCAAATTTCATCATATATTTTGAAGACTTATATTCACTTCGAATTTCATCAGATTTTCTGAAGACTTATATTCAATTCAAATTTCATAAAATATTTCTGAAGACTTATATTCACTTCAAGTTGATCAGATTTTCTGAAGACTTGTATTCATTTAAATTTTAACCAGATATTTTGTAGACTTATATTCACTTCAAATTTCATCTAATTTCTGAAGACTTATATTAACTTGAAATTTCACCAGATTTTCTTAAGACTTATATTCACTTCAAATTCATCAGATTTTTTGAAGACTTATATTCACTTAAAATTTTACCAGATTTTCTAAAGACATATATTCATATCAATTTTAACCAGATTTTCTGAAGACTTGTATTCACTTCAATTTTAACCAGATTTTCTGTAGACTTATATTCACTTCAAATTTCATCTAATTTCTGAAGACAAATATTCACTTCGTTTCAGCCCCATATTCCTTCAAGTTTCATCAAATTTCTCAAGACTTATATTCACTAAATTTAATGATTTTCCAAGTCTTATATTCACTTCAAATTTCACCGCTTTTCCAAGACTTATATTCACTTCAAGTTTTATCGAGTTTCAAGACTTATATTCACTAAATTTCATAAATTTCAAGACTTATATGCACTTCAAATTCCCAAGATTTTCGAAAAGACCTACTTCACCTTAACAAGATTTTCAAGACTTATATTCACTTCAAATTTCATCTAATTTCAAGACTTATATTCACTTCATGTTTCACCAGATTTTCAAGACTTATATTCACTTCAAGTGTCATCAAATTTTCAAGACATATTCACTTCAAATTTCATCATATTTTCCAAGACTTATATTCACTTCAAATTTATCAAAGTATTCAAGACTTATATTCACTTTAAATTTCATAAAAATTTCAAGACTTATATTCACTTCAAATTTCATCGATTTTCAAGACTTGTATTCACTAATTTTAATCCAGATTTCAAGACTTATATTTACTTCAAATTTCATCTATTTTCTGAAGACTAATATTCACTTCAAGTTTCACCATATTTTCTGAAGACTTATATTCACTTAAAGTTTCATCAAAATTTCTGAAGACTTATATTCACTTCAATTTTAACCAGATTTTCTATAGATTTATATTCACTTCAAATTTCTGAAGACTTATATTCAATTCAAATTTTCTGAAGACATTTATTCACTTCAAATTTCATCAGATTTTCTGAAGACTTATATTCACTTCAAAATGTATTCAATTCAATTTTAACCAGATTTTCTATAGACTTATATTCACTTCAAATTTCTGAAGACTTTTATTCAATTCAGATTTTCTAAAGACTTATATTCACTTCGAAGTTTATCAAAGTATCTGAAGACTTATATTCACTTCAAATTTCATAAAAAAATTCTGAAGACTTATATTCACTTCAAATTTCATCAGATTTTCTGAAGACTTGTATTCACTTCAATTTTAACCAGATATTCGGTAGACTTATATTTACTTCAAATTTCATCTAATTTCTGAAGACTAATATTCACTTCAAGTTTCACCATATTTTCTAAAGACTTATATTCACTCAAAGTTTCATCAAATTTTCGGAAGACTTATGTTCACTTCAAAATGTATTCACTTCAATTTTAACCAGATTTTCTATAGACTTATATTCACCAAATCAAGACTTATAGACCAATTCAAATTTTCCAAAGACATTTATTCACTTAAATCCTTCAACGATTTTCCCAAGACTTATATTCACTTCAAAATGTATTCACTTCAATTGTAACCAGATTTTCTATAGACTTATATTCACTTCAAATTTCTGAAGACTTATCTTCAATTCAAATTTTCTGAAGACTTGTATTCACTTCAAATTTCATCAGATTTTCTGAAGACTTATATTAACTTCAAATTTCATAAAATTTTTTTGAAGACTTATATTCACTTCAAATTTCAAAAGACTTATATTAACTTCAAATTTTCTGAAGACTTATATTCACTTCAAATTTCATCAGATTTTCTGAAGACTTATATTCACTTCAAATTTCATAAAAAAATTCTTAAGACTTATATTCACTTCAAAATTCATCTGATTTTCTGAAGACTTGTATTCACTTCAATTTTTACCAGATTTTCTGTAGACTTATATTCACTTCAAATTTCATCTAATTTATGAAAACTAATATTAACTTCAAGTTTCACCAGATTTTCTGAAGACTTAAATTCACTTCAAGTTTCACCATATTTTCTGAAGACTTATATTCACTTCAAGTTTCATCAAATTTTCTGAAGACTTATATTCACTTCAAATTTCATCAGATTTTCTGAAGACTTATATTCACTTCGAATTTCACTCTATTTTCCAAGACTTATATTCACTTCAAATTTCACGATTTTCTCAAGACTTATATTCACTTCAAAATTCACCGATTTTCTCTCAAGACTTATATTCACCTAACTCCATCCGCATTTTCTCAAGACTTGTATTCACTCCAAATTTCATCCAATCAAGACCAATATTCACTCAAGCTTTCACCGATTTTCCAAGACTTATATTCACTCCAAGTTCCACCAAATCTTCCAAGACTTATATTCACTTCAAATTTCATCACATTTCCCACCTAATTTCATATCTCACGCCACCACCCATTTTGAAGACCATATTCACCTCAACTTCACCCATCTTCCAAGACTTATATTCACTCAAATTTCAAAAAATTCCTCAAGACCTATTCACCCAAATTTAATTAGATTATCCAAAGACTTTATTCATTCCAATTCCAAACCAGATTCTCTGAGACTTATATTCATCACTCAAACTCATCCAATTCTGAAGACTTATATTCACTTGAAATTTCACTTTATTTTCTCAAGACTTATATTCACTTCAAATTTCACTATATTTTCCAAGACTTATACCACTTCAAATTTCACCAGATTTTCAAGACATATATCTTACATCTATTTTAACTTATTTTTGAAGACTTATATTCACTTCAAATTTCATCGATATCTAAAGACTTATATTCACCTCAAATTTCATCCATTTTCCCAAGACTTATATTCACTTCATTTTCAATAATTTTCCTAAGACTTATATTCACTTCATCGCATTTTCCCAAGACTTATATTCATTATAAAATGTATTCACTTCAATTTTAACCAGATTTTCTATAGACTTATATTCACTTCAAATTTCTGAAGACTTATATTCAATTTAAATTTTCTGAAGACTTATATTCACTTTAAATTTCATCAGATTTTCTGATGACTTGTATTCATTTCAATTTTAACCAGATTTTTTATAGACTTATATTCACTTCAAATTTCATCAAATTTTTGAAGACTTATATTCACTTGAAATTTCACCATATTTTCTGAAGACTTATATTCACTTCAAATTTCATTAGATTTTCTGAAGACTTATATTCACTTAAAATTTGACCAGATTTTCTGGAGACTTATATTCATATCAATTTTAACCAGATTTTCAGAAGAATTATATTCACTTCAAATTTTATCAGATATTCTAAAGACTAACATTCACTTCATATTTAATCAGATTTTCTGATAACATATATTCACTTCAATTTTCATCAGATTTTCTGAAGACATATATTAACTTCAAATTTCATCAGATTTTCTGAAGACTTATATTCACTTCAAATTTCATAAAAAATCTCAAGACTTATATTCACTTTAAAATTCATCAGATTTTCCAAGACTTATATTCACTCAATTTAACCAGATTTTCTGAGACTTATATTCACTCAATTTCATCTACTCTCAAGACCATATTCACTCAAGTTTCACCTGATTTTCCCAAGACTTATATTCACTTCAAGTTTCATCAAATTTCTCAAGACTTATATTCACTTCAAATTTCATCGATTTTCCAAGACTTATATTCACTTCAATTTCATCAGATTTTCTGAAGACTTATATTCACTTTAATTTCATCGCATTTTCTCAAGATTTATATTCACTTCAATTTTAACTACATTTTCTCAAGACTTATATTCACTTCAAGCTCATCTAATTTCAAGACTATTAACTCTCAAGTTTCACCATATTTCCCAAGACTTATATTCACTCAAGTTTCCCATCAAATCCTCAAGACTTATATTCACTTCAAATTTCATCAAATTTTCTGAAGACTTATATTCACTCCCAATTTCACCGATTTTCTCAAGACTTATATTCACTCTCAACTCTAATGATTTTCCCAAGACTTATATTCACCAAATCATCGATTTCAAGACTTGTATTCACTTCAATTCTAAACCATTTTCTAAGACTTATTCACTTCAAATTCATCTAATTTCCAAGACTTATATTCACCTCAAGTTTCACCCCATTTCAAAGACTTATATTCACTCAAGTTTCATCAAATTCTCAAGACTTATATTCACTTCAAATTTCATCACATTTTCCGATTTAATTTATTTTCACAAATTTCATTAGATTTTCTGAAGACTTATATTCACTTCGAATTTCATCTGATTTTCTGAAGACTTATATTCATTTTAAATTTCATAAAAAATTTCTGAAGACTTATATTCACTTCAAATTTCATTAGATTTTCTAAAGACTTGTATTCATTTCAATTTTAACCAGATTTTCTGTAGACTTATATTCACTTCAAACATCATCTAATTTCTGAAGACTTATATTCACTTGAAATTTCACCAGATTTTCTGAAGACTTATATTCACTTCAAATTTCATCAGATTTTCTGAAGACTTATATTCACTTCAAATTTCACCAGATTTTCTGAAGACAAATATTTACTTCAAGTTTCACCAGATTTTTTGAAAACTTATATTCCCTTCAAGTTTCATCAAATTTTCAAAAGACTTATATTCACTTCAAATTTCATCAGATTTTCGGAAGAGTTATATTCACTTCAAATTTCACCAGTTTTTCTGAAGACTTATATTCACTTCAAGTTTTATCAGACTTTCTGAAGACTTATATTCACACAAGATTTTCTGAAGACTTAGATGCACTTCAATTTTAACAAGATTTTCTATAGACTTATATTCACTTCAAATTTCCTAAGATTTTCTGAAAAGTTGTATTCACTTCAATTTTAACAAGATTTTCTATAGACTTATATTCACTTCAAATTTCATCTAATTTCTGAAGACTTATATTCACTTCATGTTTCAAATTTATTTTCAAGACTTATATTCACTCAGTCTCATCAAATCTTCCCAAGACACATATTCACTTAAATTCTACCCATTTTTCTAAAGACTTATATTCACTTCAAATTTCATCAGATTTTCCGAAGACTTATATTCACTTAGAATTTTATCAAAGTATCCGAAGACTTATATTCTCTTCAAATTTCATAAAAAAACTCTGAAGACTTATATTCACTTCAAATTTCATCAGATTTTTTGAAGACTTGTATTCACTTCAATTTTAACCAGATTTTCGGTAGACTTATATTTACTTCAAATTTCATCTAATTTCTAAAAACTAATATTCACTTCAATTTTCAGCATATTTTCGGAAGACTTATATTCACTTAAAGTTTCATCAAATTTTCTGAAGACTTATATTCACTTCAAAATGTATTCACTTCAATTTTAACCAGATTTTCTATAGACTTATATTCACTTCAAATTTCCGAAGACTTATATTCAATTCAAATTTTCTGAAGACTTATATTCACTTCAAATTTCATCAGATTTTCCGAAGACTTATATTCACCTAAATTTCAAAAATTTCGTAAGACTTATATTCACTCAAAATTCATCCTGATTTTCTCAAGACTTATATTCACTCCAATTTGAACGCATATTCCTGAGACTTATATTCACTCAAATTTCATCCAATTTTCGAAAACCAATATTAACTTCATGTTTCACCGCATTTTCAAGACTTATATTCACTTTATTTTCATAAACTTCCAAGACTTTATATTCACTCAAATTTCATCTTATTTTCTCAAGACTTATATTCACTCAAATTTCACTTTATTTTGAAGACTTATATTCACTTCAATTTCACTCATTTTCTCAAGACTTATATTCACTTCAAATTTACCCATTTTCAAGACTTATATTCACTTCAAAATTCATCTATTTTCTCAAGACTTATATTCACTTCAATTTAACAAGATTTTCTAAGACCTATATTCACTCAAATTTCAATTTCCTCAAGACTTATATTCACCCCAAGTTTCACCAGATTTTATGAAGACTTATATTCACTTCAAGCTTCATCAAATTTCCTCAAGACCTCCATATCCACTCTCAAATTTCATCACATTTCATCCCACTGCACTTTATATCCAAGCCACCATTTTCCAAGACTTATATTCACTCAAATTCATAAAAAAATTCAAGACTTATTCACCTCACCATCAGATTTTCAAGACTTGTATTCACTCAACTTCATCATATTTTCAAGACTTATATTCACCCAAATTTCACGTTTCAAGACTTATATTCATATCAATTTTAACCAGATTTTCTGGAAGACTTATATTCACTTCAAATTTCATCAGATATTCTAAAGACTTATATTCATTTTAAATTTCATCAGATATTTTAAAGACTTATATTCACTTCAAATTTCATCAGATTTTCTGAAAAGATATATTCACTTCAATTTTAATCAGATTTTCTAAAGACTTATATTCACTTCAAATTTCATCAGATTTTCTAAAGAATTATATTCACTTCAATTTCATAAAAAATTTCTGAAGACTTATGTTCACTTTAAAATTCATCAGATTTTCCTAAAGACTATATTCACTTCAATTTTAACCTATTTTCTTAGACCCATATTCACCTTCAATTTCATCCAATTTCCGAAAAATTATATTCACTCAAGTTTCATCAATTTAAACACCAATATTCACTCAAATTTCACCCATCTTCCCAAGACTTATATTCACTCTCAAATCATCAGATTTTCTCAAGACTTATATTCAATTCAAATTTCACAAATTTTCTCAAGACTTATATTCACTCAAATTTCATCGATTTTCTGAAGACTTATATTCACTTCAATTTTAACAAGATTTTTATAGACTCATATTTCACTTCAAACTCTCAAGACTCACTGAAATGTCACCGTATTTCCAAGACTCATATCTCACTTCAAATTTCACCAGATTTCCTGAAGACTTTATTCAATTTCAAAATCAACAGATTCTCTTCTAAAGACTCTTATACTAACACTCAATTCTTCAACCAGATTCTTCGGAAGACTTATATCCACATCAAATTAACCGACATTCAAGACTTATATTCACTCCAAACTTTCACCCATTTTCTGAAGACATATCTCACCCAATTTCATCAGATTCTTTTAATCTCATATTGACTCAAACTCCACCATTTCCTCAAGACCCCATATCATTCAACTAAATTTCACAATTTTACAAGACTTATGTTCACTTCAAAACCACCAGATTTTCTAAAGACTTGTATCTTCCAATTCCTAAATTTAATTTTCCTTGAGATCGCATACCAATCACTAAACTTTCATCCAATTTCCAAGACCAATATTCACTTCAAGATTCACTGATTTTCTCAAGACTTATATTCACTTCCAATTCATCAAATTTTCAAGACTTATATTCTATTTCATCAGATTTTCAAGACTTATATTCACTTCAAATTTCATCTAATTTCAAGACTTATATTCACTAATTTTATCAGTAATGAAGACTATATTCACTTCAAATTTCATAAATTTTTCAAGACTTATATTCACTTCAAATTTCACTTCCATTTTCTCAAGACTTATACTACTCAATTTTAACCATATTTTCTTTAGACTTATATTCACTTCAAATATCATCTAATTTTTGAAGACTAATATTAACTTCAAGTTTCACCAGATTTTCTAAAGACTTATATTTACTTAAAGTTTCATCAAATTTTTTGAAGACTTATATTCACTTCAAATTTCATCGGATTTTCTGAAGACTTATATCAACTTCAAATTTGATCCGATTTTCTGAAAGACTTATATTAACTACAAGTTTTATCAGAGTTTCTGAAGACTTATATTTACTTCAAATTTCGTAAAAAATTTCTGAAGACTTATATTCACTTCCAATTTCATCATATTTTCTGAATAGATGTATTCAGTTCAATTTTAACCAGATTTTCTGTAGACTTATATTCACTTCAAATTTCATAAAAAAATTCTGAAGACTTATATTCACTTCAAAATTCATCATCTCGATTTTCCTCAGACCCCGACCACTTCAATTTTGAACCAGATATTCTCGAAAACTTATTCACTCAAGTTTCACCATTTTCAAGACTTATATTCACTTCAAATTTCATCAAATTTTCCCAAGTGTTATATTCACTAAAAATTTCATCAGATTTTCGAAGACTTATATTCACTCAAATTTCATCATATTTTGAAGACTTATATTCATCAAATTTCATCGTTTTTTCAAGACTTATATTCACTTCAAATTTCACTAATTTTCAAGACTTATATTCACTCTTTGATCGATTTTCCTAAGACTTATATTCACCAAATTTTAAACCCATTATTTTGAAGACTTATATTCACTTCCAAATTTCATCTAATTTCTCAAGACTTATATTAACTTAACACCCATTTTCTGAAGACTTATTCACTTAAAATTTCATCAGATTAAGACTTATATTCATATCAATTTTAACTTATTTTCAAGACTTATATTCACTTCAATTTTAAACCGCATTTTCTCAAGACCTATATTCACTTCAAATTTCATCTAATTTCTCAAGACTTATATTCACTTAATTTCACCCCATTTTCCAAGACTTATATTCACTCAAGCTTTCACCAAATTCTCTCGAAGACCTATATTCACTCAAATTTCATCCAATTTTCCCAAGACTTATATTCACTTCAAGCTCACCCACAGATTTTGAAGATCTATATTCACTTCAATTCCTTCATCCAAATTTCTGAAGACTTATATTCACTCAAGCTTCATCTAATATTTCCCAAGACTTATATTCACTCCAAATTCTCATATATTTCTCAAGATCATATTCATTTCCAAATTTCATCATATTTTCCCAAGACTTTTATTCACATCAAATTTCACCCATTTTCTCAAGACTTATATTCACTCAAATTTCACTAGATTTTCAAGACTTATATTCACTTTAAATTTCATCCATTTTCTGAAGACTTATATTCACTTCAAATTTCATGTGATTTTCCTCAAACACTTATATTCACTTAAATTTCACCAATTTTCCTCAAGACTTATATGCACCTTTTCATCCAATTTTCTCAAGACCTGTATTCACTCAAGTTCCACCAGATTTCCTGAAGACCTATATTCACTTCAAATTTCATCTAATTTCTCAAGACCTATATTCACTCAAGTCACCCTGCATTTCTCAAGACCCATTCACCAAATTCTCATAGCTCGGATGACTTATATTCACTCCAAATTTTAACTTATTCCTCCCAAGACTCCATATTCACTCAAACTTTCACCAGATTTCCAAAGACTTATATTCACTCCAAATTCCACCTTCTCAAGACCCATTCACCCATACATTCCACCCATTTCCCAAGACCATATCCACACTTTTCACCCATTTTCCAAGACCTATATTCACTCAAATTTCACCCAATTCCCAAGACCATCACCCAAGCTTTCACCGTAATTTCCAAGACTTATATTCACTTCAATTTCATAGTATTTTCTCGAAGACTTATATTCACTTCAAATTTCATCTAATTTTCTCAAGACTTATATTCACTAAATTTCATCCAAATTTCCTCAAACACTTATATATTCACCTCAAGTTTCATCTAATTTTCCTAAGACTTATATTCATCAAATTTCATAGTATTTTCTGAGGACTTATATTCACTTCAAATTTCATCATATTTTCCAAGACTTATATTCACATCAAATTTCACTGATTTTCCTCAAGACTTATATTCACTTCAAATTTCATCAGATTTTCCCAAGACTTATATTCACTTTAAATTTCACCGATTTTCCCAAGACTTATATTCACTTCAATTTCAGCCAGATTTTCTGAAGACCCATATTCACTCAAACTCACCAATTCTTAAGACTTATATTCACCCTTAAATTTCATCCAATTTTCTCAAGACTTATATTCACTTCAAGTTTCACCGCATTTTCTCAAGACTTATATTCACTTCAAATTTCATCTAATTTTCTCAAGACTTATATTCACTTCAAGTTTCACCAAATTTTCTCTCAGACTTATATTCACTCAAATTTCATCTAATTTTCCTGAAGACTTATATTCACTTCAAATTTCACCAATTTTTCCAAGACTTATATTCCACTCAAATTTCATCCAAATTTTTGAACACTTATATTCAATTCCAAGTTCCATCTAATTCTCAAGACCTATATCCACCCAAATTCCACAGTACTTTTCCTTGAGGACTTATATTCACTTAAAGTTCACCAAATCCTCCAAGACTTATATTCACTTCAAATTCCATCAATTTTCCTAATACTTATATTTACTCAAATTCATCGACATTCCAAGAATTCTGTATTCACTCAATTTTCACCAGATTTTCTCAAGACCTATATTCACTTCAAATTTCAACGTTTCTGAAGACTTATATTCACTTCAAATTTCATCAGATTTCAAGACCTGTATTCACCTTCCAAATTCCCATCAAATCCTCCAAGACTCATTCACCTCAAATTCCCCATCTCAGGTTTCCTAAGTCCTATATTCACCAAAAGTTCATCGATTTTCCCGAAGACTTATATTCACCCCAAATTCTCACCGACATCCAAGACTTATATCCACCCAAATTTCATCTAATCTCAAGACCTATATCCACCTCAATCCTCACCAGATTTCCCATGACACATCCACATCAATTTTAACCGTGACCTAAGACCTATACATTCAATTCCCAACCTGAGACTTAATGTCCCAAATTAATCTATATATCTCACTCAAATTTCATCAGAGTTCTTCCAAAACTTATATTCACCCAACTTCACCCGATTCTCAAGACCTATATTCACCAAAAAATCCTTAATCTACTTTCCTCCCAAGACCTATATTCATTAAATTTCATCTAAATTTTTCTAAAGACTTATATTCACTTCAAATTACCCGATTTTTGAAGACTTGTATTCACTCAATTTTAAATGATTCCCTGAGACCCATATTCACTTAAAATTTCATCCATTTCAAGACTAATATTCACTTCAAGTTTCACCCATTTCTCAAGACGATATTCACTTCCAGACTTACCTATTCTCTCAAGACTTTATTCACTAAAAATTTCAAAAGACATATTTTGAAGACTTATATTCACTTCAAATTCCCCATTTCTAATGACACATATTCACATCAATTTAACTCGTTTTTGAAGACCATATTAACTTCAAGTTTCATTAAATTTTCTCAAGACTTATATTCACTCCAAATTTATCGATTTTTCAAGACTTTATATTCACTTCAAATTTCCCCAATTTTCCAAGACTTATATTCACATCAATTTTCCAAGTTTTTGAAGACTTATATTCAATCAAATTTCATCAAATTTTGCAGAATTATATTCACTCAAATTTCACCGATTTTCTTCAAGACTTGTATTCACTTCAATTTTAACCGATTATTTTGAAGACTTATATTCACTTCAAATTCCATCTTTTTTCTCAAGACTTATATTCATTTCAAATTTCAACAGATTTTCCAAGACTTATATTCACTTTAAATTTCCACCCATTTCTGAAGACTTATATTAACTCAAATTTCATCATATTTTCCGAATACTTATATTTACTCCAAATTTCAATTTGATATTCCTCAAGGACTGTATTCACTTATATTTCAACGATCTTCCCCAAGACCTTATATTCCACTCAAATCTTCATCCGATTTCTCCAAGACTTATTCATTCAAAAATTTCACCAGATTTATTGAAGACACATATTCACTTCAATTTAACCGTAATTCCTGAAGACCTATATCCACTCCAATTTCCACTCAGATTTTCTCCAAGACACATATTCACATCAATTCCAACAAGATTTTCAAATTTGACTTATATTCACCAAATTTCATCTATTTTCCCAAGACTATATTCATTTCAAATTTCAAATTTTATTTTCCCAAGACTTATATTCACATCAAATTTCATCAGATTTTATGAAGATCTGATAATCACTTAAATTTCATCGTATTTTCTCTCAAGACTTATTTCACTTCAAATTTCAAAAATTTCCAAGACTTATATTCACTTCAAAACCACGATTTTCAAGACTTATATTCACGCCAATTTTAACTAGATTTTCTCAGAGACTTATATTCACTCTGCATTTTGTAATTTCTAAAGACTTATATTCACTCTCAAGTTTCACCAGCATTTTCCAAGACTTATATTCACATCAAATTTCCATCCATTTTCCTAAGACTTATATTCACTTCAAATTTCATTAGATTTTCTGAAGACTATATATTCACTTCGAATTTCACTGATTTTATGAAGACATATATATTCACTTCAAATTTCATCACATTTTCCAAGACTTTTATACACCTAATTTTAACCAGATTTTCTCAAGACTTATATTCAATTTCAAATTTTCATCTAATTTTCCTCAAGACTTATATTCACTCTCAAGTTTCACCAGATTTTCAAGGCTTATATTCACTTTAAATTTCATCCTGGATTTTTGAAGACTGCTATCTGGGCCCAAATTTCCACCGATTTTCCTCAAGACCTATATTCACTCGCCAATTTAATTTTCCTCAAGACTTTATATTCACTCCCAACTTTCAATATATTTCTAAAAAGACCTTGTATCCACTTCAATTCTCACCCCATTTTCCAAGACTTATATTCACTTTGTTCTCACCCAGATCAAGACATATATTCACATCAACCTTTAACCGTGATTAAAGACCTGTATTCAATTCCAATTTAACCAGAGTTCTCAGAGACTATCTTCAACGCGAATTCCATTCAATCTCCTCAACAAATATTCACTTCTGCCTGATTTTTGAACAATTTATATTCCCTTCCAAGTTTCATCAAATTCCTCTCAAGACTTATATTCACTCAAATTTCCATGATTTTCCAAGTCTTATATTCACTCAAATTTCACGTTTAACACTTATATTCACTTCAAGTTTCATCGTAGTTTCAAGACTTATATTCACTTCAATTTCATAAGATTTTCCAAGAGTCGTATTCACTAATTTTAACCGCATTTTCTCAGAGACTTATATTACCTTCAAATTTCATCCAATTTCCCAAGACTTATATTCATTTCATGCTCACAGATTTTCCTCAAGACTTATATTCACTCCCAAGTTTCATCAAATTTTCTCAAGACTTATATTCACTCCAAATTTCAATGATTTTATGAAGACCTCTATATTCACTTCAAATTCTCATTAGATTTTCCAAGACTTATATTCACCCCAATTTCACTCCATTTCCCAAGACCTATATCCACTCAAACCTCACTCCATTTTCCGCCAAGACCTTGTATTCACTCAAATTCACCGACATTCTAAAGACTTATATTCACTTCAAATTTCATCTAATTTCAAGACTTATATTCACCTTGTAAGTTAACCCATTTTCTCTCAAGACTTATATCACCTTAAAATTTCATCTAATTTCTCAAGACTTATATTCACTTCAAGTTTTACCAAGATTTTCAAGACTTATTCACTTCAAATTTCGCCGATTTTCCCAAGACTTATATTCAATTGGGTTTCACCGCATTTCTCTCAAGACTTCATTCATATCAATTGTAAACCGTATTTTGGAAGACTTATATTCACTTCAAATTTCATCGATATTCTAAAAGATTCTTACATTCACTCAAATTTCATCGCATTTCTGAAAACATATATTCACTTCAAAATTTCATTCTATTTTCCCAAGACTTGTATTCACTCAATTTTAACCGATTTTTCCGAGACTTATATTCACTCCAAATTCCACCCAATTTTGAAGACCAATATTCACCTCAAGCTCACCCGCATTTTAAAGACTTATATTCACTCAAGCTCATCAAATCTTTCCAAGACTTATATTCGCCCCAAATTTCACCTATTTTCTCGAAGACTTATATTCACCTCAAATTTCATCATATTTTCCAAGACTTATATTCACTTCAATATCATCAAATTTTGAATAATTTATATTCAACCCAAATTTCATAAAGATCAAGAGTTATATTCACTTTAAATTTCATCGATTTTCTCAAGACTATATTCACTAATTTTATCAAAGTATCTCAAGACTTATATTCACTCCAAATTTCCATAAAAATTCAAGACTTATATTCACTCAAATTCACTCGTTTTCTAAAAGACTTATATTCACTCCAAATTTCATCCAATTCCCTGAGACTAATATTCACTCCAAGTTCCACCCACATTTTTCCCAAGACTTATATCTCAATTCTGGGTTGAAGACTTAAATTGCTTCCCAAGACCTCCACATCCACCCAAAATTGTATTCCACCCAATTCCCAACAAGACTATCCAGAGTCATATTCACTCAACTCCCTAAAGACCCATATTCAACTAATACTCCCCAAGACCTATATTCACTCAAATTTCATAAGACTTTCCAAAGACCTGCAATCCACTCAAAAGGTATATACTCCATTCTAAACTTTGATTTTCTAGAGACTTATATTCACTCAAAATTTTTCAAGACTTATATTCAATTCATAAATTTTCCTAAGACTTATATTCACTTCAAATTTCATCAGATTTTCTCGAATACTATGTATTCACTTCAAATTTCATAAAAATTTCAAGACTTATATTCACTTCCAAATTTCTAAAGACTTATATTCATACTTCAAATTTTCCTAAGACTTCTATATTCACTTCAAATTTCACGATTTTCTAAGACTTATATTCACTTCCAAATTTCATCTAATTTTAAGACTTATATTCACTTCCAAAATTCATCTGATTTTCTAAGACTCTGTATTCACTTCCAATTTTAACCGCATTTTCAGAGATCTCATTCACTCAAATTTCATCTCCACTCTAAAACCTGATATTAACTTCAAGTTTCACAATATTTTCGAAAACTTATATTCACTTCAAGTTTCACCCATATTTTCTGAAGACTATATTCACTCAAGTTTCATCAAATTTCCTTCTGAAGACCTATATATTCACTTAAAATTCCACCTCAGACTTTCCTCAAGACTTATACTCACTTCCAAATTTCATCATATATTTCAAGACTTATATTCACTTCAATTTCACTGATTTTCTCACACTTATATTCAACTTAAATTTCATAAGATATTTCTGAAGACTTATATTCACTTCAATTTCATCAGATTTTCTCAAGACTTATATTCACTTAAATTTTCACCATATATTTTGAAGACTTATATTCACTTCAAATTTCATTAATTTCTAAGACTTATATTCACTTCAAATTTCAAGATTTACTTATTTCTTAAGACTTCTATTCACTTCCAAATTTCATCACGATTTTTTTGAAGACTTATATTCACTTTAAAAATTTCACCCTGATTTTCAGGACTTTATTCACTTCAATTTTAACCAGATTTTCTGAAGACTTGTATCCACTCTCCACCTTTTAACCGCATTTTTGCCCAGAGACTTCATATTCACTCAAGTTTCATCAACCGAAGATCAAATATTCACTTCAAGTTTC